>OY101443.1:47755023-48355023 GCA_956483585.1 Gymnocheta viridis | reverse complement strand
AGAGCGTATTTTTTCAAAAATTAATTTAAGCAAAAATATAAGAAACAAATTAGAAATACCAACTTTATGTGGTATTTTAAGAACAAAAGACTTTTTGAGAAAAAATAACAACGATTGTACAAACTTTAGGCTTTAAATTTTAATAAAACAATGTACAAATAAGAAATATATTTATACATATGTATATGTGTATTGAAAATCTTTAAAAGAAGATATCGAGGCAATCTCGATTAAAAAATTTAAAAAAATATATGCACATACATACGTGATAGTTTTTTTAAATCTCTAAATCTAAATATGAATTTAATTATATGTTTTTTATTATTAAATAAAATTAATTTCAAAAAGATATTTGTGTTTTCTTTTAAAATTTTGGCACTTTTGTAGAAAAAATAAAACAGTTTTTTCCAAAAATATATATGATAACATTGGTTATACCCGTTCCTGTACCTCACCGAAGTTGCTCAGACATGTCCAAATTTATTTTATCTCGGAACAGAAGTACACGACTTCAAACTTTCGAATGTAATAGTGCCTTGAAATGTTTCACTTTTGAAAATTTTGCCCTTAAAAATTATATTCTAATTTATTTTATTCGGACATGTGTTGAAAATCGATCGATTTGAAATCGCGCAGACTTACAAAACGAATCATTGACAAATACGTGTGCTGTAAATCAAACTATTTAATATTCAGGTATGTGATTAAAATCGATTTTAAAAACAAAACAATTGAAACCCTAAAAAAGTTGTGAATATTTTTCAAATGTATTTCAATACATTTTTAAATAATTTTTGTTACGAGTAAATTTATTTTCAAATTTCTTTTGCATTGTTTGTGTTTTATCTTCTGGTCTGCTTTCTTCAAATTAATAATTTGTGATTGCCTCACACTCTTTCAAAATGATAATTTTGAAATCGATCAGTTTCCATAACATACCTGAAAAATCAATAAAATCTAAAATTACTTGAGTGAAAAATACTCATGTATGTGTTTGCATCTTTTTAGTGTGATAGTGTAGAAAATTCAAATCAATTTTTAAAAAAGGGATAGAATTCTGTCAGATTTTCCAGTGAATGAATCGTGGTTCAAACTTTCTAATACAATTTTTGTTAATGTCTAACAAATTTTAATTTTATTATTTCATGGAGCGGGATCCTGGGAAATTTAAAAAAAATGTCCCGCTTTCCCAAAAAATGAAAAAAAAAGTTTTATGAGAAGGCGACCGCTGCGAAAGAAATTCAGAAGGCTATTCGCAACATCTTTTACCACGTACTGTAATTCTTGCACTTCAGAAATATCCTTTTCATAGATTTTGTGGCAGATTAAAAAATGCACAGGCACACTGTCAGCGAAGCGAAATTTTTTTTTGATTTTAAATTTAATTTCTTTATTCTAATTATATATTCTAAACATGAGAAGCAATAAAAAACAGGTATTAATTTGTTTTTAGTAGATTTTCAGTTCTGAAATCAAGTGATTTGAAATCGATCGATTTCCGTCACATGCCTGATTAAAAATTCTTATATCAATCGAATTTAAAAAAAATTATTTTATGCTTTTAATAAAGGCAATAAATGCTTTCCTATTTTCGCAAAAGTCTTCAATTGATAAAAATTCTTTGTGACCTTAATTTAATACTTAATTTCATACTTTTTCATACTAACAAATCAACTCGATGGCAGAAGTAACAAATTATGTTCTCTTATTCATGTTTCATCAAAAGGCCATTAGTCCACATTCAGATCTAGTCAAGTGTAAAACAAGCCTTTATTCAAACATCATCACAATACAACAATACAACAACATGTCTCGTCGCAAGGCAACGCAAAGCAACGCATCAGCTTCCTTCCCATCGTAAATAATGTGTCATCGTGGTGATTCTGTTGCACAAATACGCACAGTGAAGGCCACATAAATATATACAAAAAATAATATAAAAATAAATATAAAAAAAATTATTTCAAAAAGATTTTAACCACACGCTTTCTTAAACATTTTCCAGCACATGGCTTTAGGAGTGTGTGTCTGTATGAGTGGGTGTGCGAATTGCTTCAAAGTCTACTCTTGTATTTTTATGAAAAACTATCTACACCCTTTAGTTCGCAGTTGTATGAAAATACAGTAGCTTTTGTGTAAAAATTAGAAGACAACTGAGGCTGTTGTAAATGCTTCTTCTCTTCATGGGTAGATAAAAGTTTGTCATCAGGATGGTTATAGGCTGCTGAGTTGATTTAAAAGTGTCCTACTATCCGTCTACACGCATTTCAAGATGAACCGATCTATCAGTTACTGCTCTGAGAAGTTATTATATTTCAAATTAACTAATTTGTTGCAGAACTCGCCAAGAACCAAAAAAAACTATATTCATATTTATTTTCTTTGGTGTTTTTAGGCTTGAGTTGAAAGTTCGTATTTTGGCTTGCGTTCAATACTTGAATTTACAAATTAATTTAATTTTTTTAGATTATTTTGTTTATTTTTATTAATTCAGTTTATTTTCATTAAGAAAGGAATAATGGAACATTTATCATCAGAAGTGGACTAGTCTGATGCTCCAATATTACTTTTTTAATATAAATTATTTGAATTTATCTACGACTCTTAACAAAAATATAATTTTTAAATTTAAGTATTGAACTCAAGTCAATATACGAACTTTAAAAATAAAAAAGATGCAGGACTTAAGTGCAAGAGTGTTGGGTCCATATTCTAGACGTGGCCAGCAATGAGCTACTTATTCTATTTGGATGCTACGAAGAAAATTATGTGGATTATGTTTCCCACCTTCTGCGTTGTCAATGCTTAAACTGAGAATAAAATCAATCAAAGAAAGTTAAAGTAAAGGCGTAATAAAAGTACAAAATCTAGAAAAATTGCAAAAAAGAATAACTGCTTTAAAAAATCCTATAAAAATAATTTTCTCATGGACATCAAACGAACTACCGGGTAGTTACACATAAAAATGCTCGCATGCTTGTATTTGTTACTCTTTTTTTTGTTTATTTACCATCCGTATCCGCTGAAAATTCAATTTCAAAGTAACGAACTTTTGGAATACTTTTTTTAGACTAAAAGTCACACAATAGTCAAAATTTCTTTGTTATTTCTGACTGCGATTCGATTTTGTCTAATGTTTGATTTTGTTCTCAGTGCTTTCTAGTTTTTTTCTTTTTTTTTTTGTAGCTGCTGACAATGTTGTTATTGGGGTTGTTGGTCGATGGATGATGCAAGTATTTCAGCTCAGTAATTGAGTTCATTTGTTTGGTAATTTACCAACTTAATAGAAACATTGTTAAACATTTCCTCAAACACGTTTTTACATTTTTATAATCGATTGACAGACATGCTTTAAAGATTATTTGTTGAATTCATTAATGTGCATCATTATATAATTGATCTTTTTGTGGTTGTGTGGTTTTACGCTTTTTGTTATTACTTAGAAGGTGATTTGCGAAATCTATTCCACCTCTTTTATGTAAGAATAAAAATCTCAGATTTCTCGAACCTAGATTTGGCAGCATTGAGTTTAGATTTCATCATCATCATCAGGGAAGTTACTCTGTGATTCAATTCAAATAAAAAAAAAAATATGGTAGCGAAATTATTTCCTTTCGATTCGAATTGCGGACTAACTCGGAAAGATAGTTATTTATTTTTTCGCAGTATTCTGTGGCCAATATGTTCTTTAACCATTTGGAGGCGTTCGATAAATAAGCCGTCTGTTACCTCTCCAATATATTTACGATAATTTGTATGACTTCCTGAGGTTATTCACAATGTATTGCTTTTCTAGTATTTCGCTTGTTCGGATTGGAATGATCTTAGGGAGGCTGTACCTCTCGATATACCGAATGACTGCTACATTCCTTTCATTCTCTACGAAAAGTCGTATTGGCCTGAGGTCAACGACTTCTCTTGGGCGTTTCTCTTATTTTACATAAAGGGAAAAAGTCGAAGTAGACCACAACTGCAACGGGTTCTCTATAGAACTCCCTAGTAGATAATTATTCACTCAACAATTAGATCAACCTACCAATCATTGAGACACGCACCATCATCAGCTTTCGCTCTAGACTTTAGAGATTTCTGGCAGTTGAATGGTAGTAATCAACTTTCGTTCTCATCTCTGAGTACTAACTAATCGTTAGACAATGTCTTAGGCTAATTTCAACCATTGCACCCATATCTAATATAATGGCTAGTGGTTGTTAGTTTAATGCTAGCCGAAACTATAGACCCTAGTGTTACTACACGGGCACTTTCTACAAATATCACACTTCAAGATTTTGATCTTATCCAGGTGGTATCTGAAGTTTGTGTGTCCTTTCACTGGCGATCTTTAAGTCAGATCCTTTTTCGCCTCAACTTATCGCGTATCCCCGCGATCCATGTCATGACTGAAGTTAAGAGATTCGATACCCCAAACTAGATGTCGTTGCCCATCTCTCTCTCCCTCTTGTTAACCAAAAACTACACCCACTCTAGTTCTTTTTTCGTTACAATTTCACAGGTCTATACATGATTCGCATTGACTCCCAATCGCCGTTTCAAGATCTGCCAAAGTAGAAAACTTTCTCGTTTCCGCCGGAGTCGTGATCTAGTTCAATGATTGCCTGGAGTGAACTCGGGTATTAACTTATTCACCACATTGCGGTCAGTCACGGGTTACTATATCCAGTCAGTCATTTGACACATGACTTGTGCAGCCAGCACTCCTGGCCAGCTGCAAGCCAACCAATAATCTGCTGTCGTTCATCACCACGTTGAATTATAAGCCGCAATTCCGACAGCAGACAAGAACTGCCAGCTGACAACGCTCTTCAGCGCTATAATTGGAAATTTTATTATCTAACTAATAATGCGTTGCCCAAAACCTTTTAAAACATGAACTTTAGAATTACAATTTTGATTTCATCAGGTGCCAAGTGCACTAGATAGTACGCTGGACTATTTATCTGGGGGCCGCAGCTTCGATTCCTGCCAACACCCTGGGTGTTTGTGCAGACATACCAAAAAGTCTTAAGCAGCTTGTGTTAGTTTAACAGCTGAACTCGAATGCACTTAGACCTTAGGCTTGATCTAATCAGACATGCAAAATCACATTCACCTCTAGAGAGAAGGAACATTCAATATTTTTCGGAATAGCAAAAATACCGGCATTGTGCCGCAGCGGTTAAGCTCTAAGAAAAAGCTACTTCATTTTAAAGATCTCACCACTGATCCTCAGATTAATAAGAACTTCTGAGCAGACTTTACAATAGTAAAAGACAATTCCAGTTTCTCAATTCCTACTCTTTGGAAGCATCAATGATCGTACGTTTGCTGACCCGTTTGGTAGAGAGTATTAGTATTTATGCCGAAGATATTTCTTCGAGTTGGCGCTGGTTTCAGTGCATCTCAAAATTAATAAGTCTTCCGACATAGTAAGTCTTCAAACATAATTCCTTCTGCTGGTTTTTTTTCAAATTTTAGTAAATCTCTTCAACATATTGTAATCTGATTCCAATATCAAACGCTGATCCTCAGAAAGGGATAGAAAAATAACCCTGAAAATTTACGCACAATTATAACGACGCATTTTATTCTTGCAAAATACTTGAAATTTAACAGTTTACTTAGCGACGCCCAGTATGAATTTCGCAGAGTATGCTCTTTGCCACACCCTATACGCCTTTATCAAGCAATCAAACACAAACTGCTTAATCCTTTTCGGCTTGTCTGCGATCTCCAGATTAATAGTTTAGCACTCTCCACAATTTTAGTGAAATTAAATATTTCTAAGGTGTTTGACAGAGAGTTGTGGTGTTGTTCAATTTTGTCAAAAATTATAATTTAGGCGACTCGCTATATGAAGGATCTCAACCATCGAGTTTCTCTTGCCCTATTTCGTATTAATTTAAATCTTTTTATTTGTCTAATTTTCAATATCACCTGATATTTAGATGCATTTTTTAGTAACAGGCCAAGCCTATTAGAAATAAAAATCATTGGAAAAATATGAATGAATGCTACAATATCGAAACAGGATCGATTTTAGTTCTCATAATTTTTAATATTGTTGTATGCTTCTACACAGACGTGCGCCCGGAAATTCTAGTTCGCCTTTTGTTATAGATTGCTATTGATGTTCTTGGAATACAAATGTAGTGCGCCATCTGATGGACTTATCACATTTTCAAGACTGAAAGAAAATTTAAAATATCTGAGTTTTTTTTTTGAAAAATTAAAACAGATGCCTTCCGTATTTAACCTGTATCCGACCGAAAACAGAATAGAGTTTTCAAAAGCTCAAGGTTACGCTGAAGCTATTCTCCCAAGAGAAAGATAAACTAATCGATGCAATTGAAGAAGTGTTTGACTATTTGATCATGCATTGCAAGGAAAATTCGTATTTAAAATGATCACCCTGCAAACAGGTTTCCTGTCACATTCCTCAATACTACATAATTTTTCTAGTTTCGTCATAAAAGAATCTCTTTTGTGTTTACAATACAAAGATTGGATGTTAACACTTTTTCGCAAAGCAAATAGTTTTTTATCCGAGGAGACCTCAAGTCCTCAAACTTGATCAACACCAATCGTTACCAGGAAACAGACTTAATTCGGAAATAAAATGTTTCTGAGCTGCTGTGAGGCAATAAAAAAAATATTTTTAAAAATATTAATACCGGTTGGTTTAACGGCTCCCACATTTAAATATTCCGTTTCAGTCCTCTTGATTGTCGAATAAATCACCATAAGAAAAATATTTAATAATTGGTGGGATATTAAAATTCTCAAATGCTTTATCAAATAGACTCTCATGTGTGTATGGGTGGCCCCATTTTGCATATTATCTTAATATTTTAATTTTTTTTTAAGATAGATTATCAACATTTATTGGCTGTAATTGTATGGCAATTAATTCATTTTCAAGTCCACCTTCAATATGATGTGGAAAAAAAACAACACCAAATTAGTTACACAAAATTTAGTTCCTCTTTAAAACTAACATCCGTTTTTAGGGGCATGCAACGACGACGATGCTTATGACCTTCTAATTGTTACCAATGACTTGAGTATTAAATGGGGGAGAAGATCTTGGAAAAGCAAAAGTGGTGCATTAATATTATTAAAGGGAAAATGGAAAAACTCCGGTGTTGTGAATTTTTGTTTTGCTTTTGTTTTCTCAACGAACAAAAATTTTATCTTTAAAGAAAAATAATGCGGCATATAATTAGTGTCAGTTCCGTAGTCACATTTAGCTGCTGCAGGTGAACGCCTACTTTTCTATTTGTATTTTTAGTCACATATACACTCTTAGAGTTTACAAGACACACACACACACGCACTCACAGCCATACATTTTCATTCATTACCAATTCAAATGTCATTCATTTGCAAGTGTACGTTTGTAGTTGTAGTTGGTGGACGTGTTTGATGGAAGACTTTTTCGCTGGCTCTCGGTGTTCATGTAACTTGTTTGAAATCATTCAAGCATGAGATGGAAAGGACTATTTTTTCCATTTCAAAATGTTGTCCGTATGTTTGTCTGCTTGCCTGTCTATCTGTCAGTGCGCGTGTGTGTGTGTGTGTGTGCCTGCGTGCGTGCAACCACCAATGTCGGCTTTGATCATAAAGTTTAAAATCAACCAACACTGTTCGACAGTTGGCTAGAAAAAGGTCTGTTGTTTTTGACCGAGTGAGTACATACATATGTTTGTGCACATACATACATACAAAAGCACTCATACATACCTATTTATATGAAAGTATATACAAGAAGTTAGTATATGTATATGGTTATAACAGTAGGTATGCGTGTGTGTGTGTACATATCTTGGCTCATTGTGAAAAATAATTATTATAATTATACAAAAGAGTGCAGGTTATTGCAAAGACCAAAGAAAAACATGATTTGTTAGCCAACAAATAGCTGCACAAACAAAACTAAGTTGTAACAAAAGTGGGTAATAGAAACATAGAAAATAGGCTTATGAAAACTCTCTTAAAAAAGTGTAAGAAAACGAAGAAATCTCTTGCAATCATAAAACAATGCACCCAGCAAAAGCTACTTTCTTAAAAGCAAAAATAAAAGTTAAGAAACTAATTTTCTAAACCCTTGTCTAGCAAAGCTGCTTCTCGTGGTCAAGGTAAGAGTCGAATTTGATATCCCCCACCCTCCAAAATTATTACCTACTGTGGGGACTTTTTAGACAAAGAAGAGCCAAAGTAAGATCTATACTGGCTCTAAGAGTTTGTGGCTCTGCAAGATCGCATACTTGGATATCTAGACAGTGGCTTCTTCAAGGGCATGTCTGAAAGATGTAATAAATTCTTGTTGGATCTCAGGAGCGGGAGTGAGTTAAAAATGATACCTATAACATATTTGACATATTAAAAACAGCGGTTTCAAATAATTAATAAAAAAGTAATTTATAAAGCCGGTATTCAGGTTTTTCTGTTTAAACCCGGTTAGAATAACCAGAGCTTAGTGTTTTATGTTAATTCAAGAATTGAGGCTTAATTTATTTTATGAGTTTTTTTATTAAAACAAACAACAATATTTAAAAAGATACCCTTCAGCCCAAGGCAGATTCACAACAGGTAGTGTCATCTGACTTCGCCTTGAAAATTAGAACAGATGTGTCAAAAACTGTTGACAAATTTATAAGAAGAAGAAAAATATTTGGAATAATGTAAAAGAAAAACGTACAAAATCAAAATAAAATAAAATTGTGCTAAATACAATTAAAGTAAAAGTGAATAGAATATGTGCTTTAATAGGAGAAGTATTACACGAATTTTAATCTTGGACTCAATACGTTTTGTGCATTAGTGTTTTCAAAGGCCTCCAAAGTTGCTACAAATATTTTTTTGACGAAGAAGATGAACAATAAAAGATCCAGTGCCTGCATGAAGGCATTTTCTTTTGTTATTTTAAATTATTTTTACCGTGCACAAAAGTTAAATAAATATTTCACAAATTAGCACTTTTATCACTATTATCACCTTTAAATTTGAAATTAAGACATTAGTCTGTCTTTTTATTTTCCTTATCCAATTATAATTGGAAATTTAAGTTTTAAATGAAAACAGTAACGAATTATTATTATTTTTTTTTCAAACAAAACAAAATAACAAAATAGAGTAAACAAATTTTGACAACCAAAATTCGAGCGAATTGAGTCACCTGATCTCTCAAGGCCACCTGTTGTGAATTCGCCTTGCTTCAGCCTTTTGAAAATTAATTAGCTTTATAACATTCACAACATATTCAATATTTTATGACACATAAAATTTACACAGAATTTAAAATCGAAGAAAGGATCTGTATTAACATGTTTGATTTATATCAACTACATGCTGGAGCTCCGCTGATCGAATTCGCCGTGTTCTCTGATTGTTAAAAACCTAAATAATTTTTTATGTATGGTGTTTGATAATCAGAGAGACAGCAAATTGGCTTGAACTCGCCGATGCATTTATTTATTGAATTGCCTTATTAATGACATTCAACATGAAATGATTACACAGAGTTCTGCTTACAGACCAATCTATATTATCTCATCAAGCGTAGCGTATTCCGGCGCCCAGCTTTTACGCTGAAATGACTTACTTAAATGAGAGCGTCTACGCTGTGTCATGAACAGTATTGTTTACTTACCTGGCGTAATACAAGCAACTAAATACAATAAAAAATTTAGGTGAAATCGCTAGATTGACTGTAAAAGCACTAAAATGCCATTACTTATAAAGAAAGTCCCAAAACTAACGTAAGCTTTGACTTTTCGGCCATTTGTGCAGTAATATGTCATTTACACCAGACCAAAATCTAGTAGATTTCAATTGAAATCTCTATCAAAATTTATAGCTTTTACACCTTGCAATTCGTGACATTTTTCAGGATTTCGTAACCATATCAAAATCAGTTTATTGGAATTTTCATTTTCAAATGTCAAACGCTTTAATTGCATTGAAAAATCTCAAAAATAATGAAAAAAAAAACTAAAAACTTTGTTTTCTATTTAGTTTAAATTTTGCGTTAATATTGGGTCACCCTTTTTACATTAGCAGCCAACTTCACTACTTAACGCGCTGTCAATATCGGATTTTCGATTGCAAAGCGTCGACGTCATGCTATTTGGGCTTGTTTCATATATTTGTAAGAGCATGAGAATTTTTTACAGATAAAAAACGCTTGAAACCCTAATTTGGTTTTGGCTGTTATTGTCTGATTATTAAAAGTAATCGCAAGAAATCTAAAAAAGAACAAATAGAGTAATAAAAACCAAAATATACTTTGTGGAATAACTCCAAAATCGTGCTTTTGTGAAAACCGATTTGAACGAAACGGAAATTTAAAAATTCAGATTTTCCAATAATTTGAAAGCTGGATTTTTGTAAATTAATAAAAACTTTCTTGTAATCCAACGATATTGCAAATGTCATTGATGACATTAATTTAATTGCAAAATGCATAAAAGAACTTGTTTTTCATTACTATGGTTTGTTGGTTTACGTGGCTGCCCTCTACACGTAAGCATACAAGTAGAATCTAAATGATTCCTTTTTGAAAGAGACCACTCACTCGTTCGTGTCAGCCTATGTAGAGCCGTATCTAAGTGCTCGGATATGATGATTGGTACTGGATCCAGCCCGTCGCATTGAGATATCTAATACGGTCACTCAGCCCAATCACTGATAGGTTGAAAGGTATTCTAGTACATGAATGTCTAAAAACTTGTGTCTCGAGAGATGCAAACTTGGACATTCGCAAAGAAAGTGGAAGATTATTTCCTTTTTGCTTTCTTCTCGGCAGCTTTTTTTTCGTGACTAAAGCTACGTTTGCTTGTCACAAGCATAATATTGCTGTCGCAACCAAACCTTTTCTCTATGCATGACAAAATGTGAAGTGGCACTGGAAATTGCGTTGTCAATTGAGCGCATATCGTGCTAGATTTAAAGTTTTTGACACCTCATAAGTCGCCCTTTTTCTATTTTGAGAAATGGAGTCTTTTAGCGCTTTTTCATTAAGATATTGTTTTAAATTCAATTTCTTACAGCCGTATTAAAAATATCTTATTGCAGATGTAAAACAAAAATTAGTTAAACACTTTTATCTAGAGAAATTGTATTCAAAAGTTTTGTCAGAGTCAGCAACGAATTTTGCAATACGCAACAGAATATTATTAAACTCAAACGAAAAAATATGTCATCGATCCCCAGCCTCAGTCGCAGCCCGGAAAAATTAATTGAAGAATATCTTCAATTGCAATTACAGATACTGCAAACCGCATAATACGAGGTCACATAAAGCGCGCAAAAAACCAACTCGCTGGTTTAAAATTCAACTGATTCATTTATGTGTTTGATTTGCGAATTTTAACTTCTTAAAATTTCTTTGAAAAAATTTAAGAGAATTGAAAAGCACATAAATATTCATAATACCTACAATAGACTTTAACAACAAAAATAATACTTAATAAGAACAATTTCAATTAAAACAATTTTAATAGAAAGTTATTTAAACACGCAACCACCTTCCATTAGTTCGAATTTCTGCAGCCGCGTGTGATATCTGATGCTGCGGACTGCGATACACATGTTCTCGTCTACACATTCCTTTCCATCGTCTGTATTTGTATAGAAGCAATGGGTGGTAAGCGCTCACAGAAACATTTGTAAGCCCAGCAGTGTCTTTAACTAATTAAAATCTAATAAATTTTACCCATTCATTTCTAATGATTTATTCTATTCGGTTGCTGTTTCTACCCCGCCAGCATCACTTACTGTCGGACCCACAATGTCCAACGAATTCTTTCTATCGAACAAAATTTGTTGAATTTGTTTTTATTTTACAAGTTTTAATATACATAATTTACATTCGATTTAAGGAACATCGCAGTTAATGAAGACCCAAATTTTTTTTTAACTGAGTACCTTATGTGATGACCAGGGGAAAAAGAGATGGTGGAGCATATACTTTGCTACTGTCCGGCACTCCTACGAACTGTTCGGGAGTTCATTACTACCAAGATCATGGGGAGATCTCTGGAAATGGGATTAATGAGAGAGTGTGGAGTACTCTAAGTATCATCATATCACACTAACCTTTTCATTTAAGGGTTATCGTACATCCAGGTGAAGCTAAGGAACAATACGGTCTATGCGACGTATTTATGACCGGCCATTTTAACCTAACCTAGTCTAACCTAACCAAACCTTATAACACTAACAAAAATTGTATTTTGTACTCGATTTAACGAACAAATGTAAAACAAAACGACGAACAAAACGAAAATGATGACGACCTTGATGAAACTGAAATTCTAGAGTCCAAAATAAAACACGAAGATGTCATTAAGCATTTCGAAATATGTATTAAGTGGGCTCGGCAAAACAATGTTAGTAGAACAATGCTTTTTTATAGAGCTTTAAAAAGGTGCCATTAAAAAATATGTATCCGTTCCAAAAAAAAAACAGACTGCTTAATCAACTTTTTAAATTAATTATTTTTTTGCATTACAGTTTCTTTATGAATTTTTTGTTTCTTTATACATATTTTTAATGAAATATTTATTTTTAATTACTAAAAATTTAATAAAATATTAAAAAAATACTATAAATATTTGAGCTGAAAGTCCACATTACGCGTTGTATGTTTTTCTTGCGCTCTACGCGACCCTCAAAGCAAGTTTCAAAACAAAAGTTTGCATCGCGTGTGACGCGTAAAAAGTTTAACAACTTTCTATTTTTGCTCGTCGCGACGCACAGTTCTTCGTTTCCATATAACGAAGGGACAAAAAAAGAAGGCTATTTTTGAAATATCGTACACTAGCATAAAATATCTTAGTTAAAAAATTTTGATTTTTGGAAAAATCGGTGCAGGGAGGGACACGCCTACCTCCCATGTGTTCTGAAACTGAAAAATTTAATTTTAAATGCAATAAAACCAACAGAATTCCAGAAAGTGATCATGCTGATACACATACAACTGAAAAGGTGTGTGTAAGTTTTTATTTAAATCGGAGCAAGGGCTCAAGGTCCTGCCAAAGAACCTTTTTATTCAAAACACTATATTACCTACACATCCGATCGTAAGAAAACTTAATATGTGAATTCATATATATAAGAAATATATTTATGCCAAATTCGAGTAGAATCCTATTATTATTATTAATGTGGATAATACAAAAATATTATTTATTTAAAAATTTTAAAAATCATTAATTTAGTCATTTTAAGAAATGATTTTGTTTTAAACAACGGGCACTAACCAAAAAAAGTTAAGAAAAAATATCTAATTTTATATACTTTATTTATACTCCATCGAACACAGGTAACTTTTGGATTTTCAACAAAAAAATCTGTTTTTCGGAGCAATAAAAAATATTTATTTTGCAAATATATACAAAATTATATATTTTAACTTAACTACAAATATATTGAAGAATTTGAAAACCAAATTTCAAAGTACATAGTTTTGAAAAAAATGGATTTTTGAAAATTATTTTCGTGAAACAATTAAAACACAATTTTCTGTTCAGCCATTTTTGCATAAAATTCTCTGAGCTTAGCGCCCTCTCGTGGCGGCAAAAGCTATCGAAAAAAATATTTTTGCTAACATTTATTTGAGGTACCTTAATATCCTTCAAAGTAACTATATTTAATCAAAGTTTGAGACAAATTTTCGCCTCGTATATAAGTTCCGAGTCTAAAATTTTATTAATACGAGTATTAAACATCTAATGACACCGTGCAACAAATTTCGGGTCATCGCCGCCAGCCCCAACAACCCCAATGTAAAATGAAAGTTCACCATTAACTTAACAAAGCTGCCGAAGGGTTTTGAAAAGTTAGCTCGAATTTAATTTGTATGGCCTCTTGAAGTTGGGACATTTCTTACCATTTTTTGCACTATGAGTGAAAATTTAAAAAAAGTATAAATATATATAAAAGAATTTAATGGAATGTAATTGTGCGTACTTATTGTTACATTGAATCCAATCAAAAAGACTTCGAAACATTAAAATATTATAAAATATTTATATTGGTTCCAGTGAACGAAATGGCAACTCTGAGTTTGTTATTGCAATAAAACTTTTTAAACACATTTTTTTTAATAAAACAAATAAATCTTAAAATTCGTTTTTTTTCAAAATATTCAGATCACATTCTAAAAATAAATTGTACTATTCAATAGAATTTAAGATACATTTGATTCAGAATAGTTTGAAATTTTTCTGACAAAAAAACAATGAATGTCATGTAGTGCATTTTAATCCAAAATTGATAATTTCTTTATATTTGACCACGCCTATACCGCCTACTATATGTTGAAATAAATGAAAAAATATATTTTTCCACATTGGATTCCATGCAACAATAAGTACGCACAATTACATTCCATTACATATTTTTATATATTTATACGATTTGTTTTTAATTTTCACTCATAGTGTAAAAAAAAATGGTCAAAAATGGCCCAACTTCAAGAGGCCATAAAAATTAAATTCGAGCTAACTTTTCAAAACCCTTTGGCAGTTCCGTTTACTTAATGGTATACTTTCATTTCCGATTGGACTTGCTAAGGCTGGTTTTTCTTGTGTTATTAGAAAACTATTTTCGTAAGCAGTTGATGAAAAACTAATTAAAACGTATTTAAAAAACATAAAACTTAAAAAAGCTAAAACAGTTTTTAAAAGCGTCAAGAGATTAAAACGCATGAAACACTTTGCAGCGTTAAGGCGTGGCATGTAACTCCAACTTTAGAGTTTTGAATAAAACAGACGACACCATTATTCATTTGTAATTTTGTACTGGATATAACGAATAATTCACTTTAATGAACATGCCTGACAACAATTTGGTTCGTTTAATCGGGAAACTACTGTAATTACATAATAGAAAGAATTCGTGCGATATCGTGAGTTAAGAAAGCTCGAAGTACGAACTTTATTTATTTATTTAATTATTTATTCTGCTTCTTAAACTGCTGGGTATGTGAACGAACATACAATTAAAGATGGTTAGCAATGTGTGTGTTCTTTGATTTCAGTGTTGAATAATCTTAATTAAATTACAATAGCAACAAATTGAGCCAACAATAACTACGACAACAAGAACAACAGCAACAAAAGCAAATTTAACTTTTGCCTTTACGAAAAGTTCAACTATTCGCCCAAATAATCAAATGACGACATGAATGAACGAATGACTGAATCAATGACTGACTGACTGAATGAATGAATGAAATACTGGCAGTGCAAACGAATTACTCGTACAAAAGATTAAAGAGATGATAATAAAGAAGCGCTGCAAAGAAAATCATCAAATGTCGTTGAAGTCATTGAAACGTGTAATCTGTAGCACGTGCAGACTACGAAATAATAAAAAGGCCACAAATTCGCACACACAGACTTGATGAAAATGACGATGCCGATAATAAATGGGGTTAAGAAAATTAGCCAGCAATTGCTGGAAAAAAATCTTGTTAGCCGAGGCACAGTCGTGGGGTCGTAAGTAGATGAATTTTAAAAGAAGAAAAGCAGATATTTGCAATATTCTTTTAAACTTTAGAAGAAAGAAGCGGGCGAAGTGATATAACTCTGCAAATAGCTTAAACTAACAGTTGAAAACTGAAGATTCATTGTAGATCATGTTTGTACCACAACAGTTCAAATGATCACCCAAATTAGGCTACAACCAGTCTATTCAATACGAATGCTTATAACAAGAGGAGTCTTTATAATTGGAGGGCTTCCAATGTACAGAAGAGAAAAGGTCTCTGACAAGCATCGCTAAATGGTAATTTGTTATTATATATTAAGAATAATAAGATATGTTAAGCCTGAAAACGAATGACACTGGAGCTGGAGCCTACGGCTCGATTTTTTACAGGATAATTTTCATAGAAAAATAGTTCATTGTCTTTTAGGCAGAAATATACGTACATCATCTTTATTTGTGTTTGGGAATGTTTGAGGAATATGATAAAGGGTAATCAGGAGTATTACTATGAAATGACGTGGTCAGTTTTTTAATACTGTCGGAAGGGCTTATACCTCCAAATACAGCCAGAAGCACAGTGTTATCTCTTATGATTGGCTTACAACTGCCCAGTAGTGCTGACTATACAAGCCGTGCGTTAACTGGCTGGAGATAACAAAATAGAATTGGCAGCGATGTGGAAAAGAGGTTAATCTCCGAGTTCACTTCAGGGCCCGACTCCAGCAGAAACGGGGGGGTTTCTTAGTTCGGCAGATCTCGCAACGATGAAACTGTAACGAAAGAAGGGTAGGAGTAGTTTTTAGCGGATAGGAGAGAGATGTGCAATGACATCTAGCCTAGGGCGTAAAAATAATCTCAACTAAAGTCATGATATCTCAGGTGACGAAGACTGTGATTTGATGTGGATCATGTGATAGGCTGAGCTTCAGCTAGCAATACACAGTTGATGTGGGTGCGATGGTTGAACTCAGCCTAAGACAGTGTCTAGCGATTAGTGAGATTTCAGCGATAAGTATTACTGCCAGTTAACCGACAGCAATTACCAAAGTCTGGAGCAAACGCTGTAATCTGTAGGGGCCTACTTCGAAAGTCTCCCTACATATGAATAAATGACATGAGGTGAGGTGGTCGGCAATATGTACGAACTTGATGACCAGAATAAACGTACATTATGCTGGATGCCTGGCCATTAAAGTCGTGTTGAAAGTGTGCTGGAGAACCAAAGAGTTCGACGTGTTTTGATAGAACCAGACCTCTTTTCTGACATCAGTAATGCTAAAGAAAATACCAAATTTTTGGTTAAGTACAATTTTCCTAACCACTAGGAAGCTTCAGCAGCTCTCTAGCAAATGAAGTGTTTCATTCCAATGTCACGAAAAATCCATCAAAATCACCAGTTGCCATTCAGAACATTTTATCCGCAGATACCAGCAATTTACTACTAATGGAAATAGCTTGGAGACCAAATATTGCAGATTGTGCGAAATGTATGATAAGACTTCTAAACCTGTGGTCTGTGAATGTCCAGCTTTAAGGTTTCGTAGGGCAACGTTACCGGAAGGAACTTCTGTTGCTCCAAACAAAGCATATGGTTTGACAATGATACAGACCATTGATTACATTGACAGCCTTGTCATGCTGCAATGAACACAAAATATCCTATAAATTACGATGTACATGACAGTCGCACTAGCTTTCATCTCAAAATAATGCTGTCATAGGTTACAATAGGCTAAGCTGAGTAAGGCTGGAAACTTGTGACGCAAACAGCTCACTTAGACCCTTTTCATACTTTGTGATATCAAGGAAACTCTGTGCATGCTGAGTCCCAACCGCAGAACAGAATCACGAATTCGAGAGAACTCATCGTAATCATTCGAATTCCCGCTAAAATGAAAGAGTTCTAACCTCTTCAATTCCTTGACAACGTATGTAGGTAGTTTGCATTCTCTATGTTCAGTTGAGGCCATATTTGTCTGGCATTTTTGCAGATATTTATTGTGCCGTACTTCTCTTTTTTTACAAACACTAACTGCGAAGCCATTTCGGCTTGACCACAGAAACATCCCGGATCTAGGCAGGCATCGAAACTGCGACCCCCAGACTAATAGTCTAGTACGCTATCCGCTAGTCTACTGGAGCTCTGTGTGTTTCCTTTTCATGCTTGCCCGTGTTTCCAGCTTATCAAGAAAGCAGAGACAAACCAATGTATTGCGATTCTGGTGGAAGATCATCGGTCCCATCACTCTCTCGTATGACCCCGTGTCCTGGGATTCAAATAATGCTTATGTCATCTTGTTGAGAGATGCTGTTGTTTCCCAAGATGAGGATTTGGGAGTCATAATGGCGCTTCAAATATCAGAGTAGATATGCAGCCATTGTCGGTCGTTGAAATACCATTCACTCTCAATCAATCCACTTCCTCTTTAATGGCTTAAATTTCTTGCTTAGAACTTGTCACATTAAACCACCCGATGTTAAGTCTTCTCAGTAGTGCATCCAGCAACTGAGTTTTCGAAGCTGCCCAATTGGTTCACAAAACTGTAGTTGTCGCAATAGCAAACATTTAACTAATAATAAGAAAATAACCCCGTATATTTCTCTGTACCCTTACGAATAGAGAGCGAAATTCAAAAAGAAAAATAAACGATAAAATTTGTTTTTCAATTGGCATCAATGTCAAAACAAACCGCAATAATTATAATTTAAATAAAATACGAATTGATTAGCAAATAAATAAAAAAGGAAGAGAATAGTAAATAGTCCCAGCAAGACGTCTCGCGTTTATAAAACTTTTTGTCAACATGACCCCTTGCAAGGCAATAACAGTGCATGAGTTTCTTACACTCTCCAGCAAGTAAAATGTCTTCACGAAATGGTGAAAGAACAAACAAAACAACAAAAAAAAAACGACCCCAGCCTGGGATCTCGGACGAAAAAAATAAACCGCAAAAATACAATAAATAAAGACCGCAAATTCAGGAAAACAAAAACATAAAAAAAATTTTAAAAAGACCAACGAACCATTTGTTCCTCATGCACTGGCCGTTGTTGGCAGTGCTGCACAAATTCCTCAAATGCCAATAATTGTGGTCATACAAAGAAACTGAAATAGTATGTGCAGATGCCAGTTGCACTTTGTTGTTTGTACCTTTTAAATGGAAACCCAACCAGGTCTTCCTTAACGCTGCTGCCTCAATGACTGTTTCGCCTGGATAAAAACAACCGGTTGGCCGCTTGACTAGAAGCTGGCTGATATTTATTCTTTGGTTGCGGTAGAAGAAAAGAACAAAATAGTTAGTTCGTTAGTTCTTGTACTTGTTTGTGCGCTTTGCAAGTTGCTTTATTCATCAAGAGAATGCCTTTGAAGTGCGGCCGCCATTTAACACATTCGTCAAACGGTTAAAATGTCACATACAAATGAAAATATGCACAAATAAACAACGGAAAAAGAACTAATGAATACTTTTTACATACTACGAACGAGTACGATCTAAGCAAGTGGATGGATGGAGGGATGTATCGTGAGATGTCCGCTTCGTTGGCTGGTGCGACCCAAGCAGCGCTGGTTAGATGAATGAAAAAAGTCTGTTTGTAAGAATTTAAGAAAAAGCTGGTGGAGCGGATGAATTGTGATGAAATATTGTTGCTCCTTTAATAGATATGAATGAAACAGATGTTGAGTTGCGGCAGGAATTGAGCAATGTCTTGCATCAACTGCCAATCAAAAAAATTAATTTTTTTAAATGTTTGTTAAGCTTAAACTTCCAAATGATTTCTAGTTTCGAAACTAAATGAAAAAATTATTCAAATGATTACCCTACAAGAAATGGATGAACGATACTAAAACATACACAATTTTCATACTAATACATTTATAGGAATTTAACACTCGATCAAACATACATATTACTGTCATTGGTGATACAAAAATCCGCCAGCGTTGACCAATTAGGTTGCATTTTTCACAAATTTTGGGATTGTGGCAGTAAAAGTTTAAAAACTCAAAAAACTACAAAGTGTGGAAGCTAAAATTTTGTGACATATTTATTTCCAGCAAAAAGATAAGTACATATTTAATTAAATAGTGTTTTCACATCGCAGCACTTTAAATACTTTTAATACTTTATTAATTTTTCAGTTGAAGATGGCGACATTCTGGAGGATAATGCAAGCAATGATCAGCCGGACGAAAGTGGAGATAGATCTGATTGCAAGGATATCAATATCAATGCTGATTCAGATGACATCATGGTAAGAAAATTATAGTACATCTTCAATTTGTGCTGTCGCTACTTACTGCAACTATTGAGTTTTTTAAGCTATAAACAAAATTAATATCATCCTAAATTTACAACACTTTCAGCCCCTTCCCAAATGCTTGAGAAGCAAAGCCAAGAAGTTGGTGAAGAAATTTTGGAACTTTTAACAAAACCCACTGAAATTTAAATGGCATGCTGTTGCTCAAGTCATGGGTTTTGTCCTCATGGCACTAAAATTTTTAAAAACTCACTATTGTATTTATTATTTTATTATACGTTATAATATAACAACATGGCGCTAAGTGGATTGCATTAAGGCAGTTTATTAATTTTCACATTTAAATTTGAATTTTTTTAAAACACACTATTGTACATACGATATTATTTTCCTACACATATTAATTTCTTTATATTTAATTATAATGCAACAACTGAATTGAAAAAAAAATCGCGTTTTATTTCAACCGATATATCAAGGTTGATTAGTCAAATGTGAATAATATTTGTATCAACGCTGATTAGTAAATAAACATAAGAGTGAGAAGTTCATGACATATGTTCTATGTACGATAAAATTTAATAGTTAGATGGAGATTCAAAACCACACATACACAAAAGATTCAGTCATTTTTTTCATATTGGCCTTAAGAAAATGATAGAAACTTTGTTCTACGTGCTGACTGATATTTCTATCAGTCATATTATCGTTAAGATCTCTACTTGAAAGAGGGACGAAATATACATTCCGAGGCGATTAATTGTGCAACTGATGAACATATCTGAATTTTATCTCATAACTTTGCCATCAACGTTTTTTTTTGTTGCTTTTTTTATCGATAAATCTTCTACAAAAAATACCTCTGAGATATCGCTTTTAATCATCTATCGCTTTTTTTGGTTTTGGTTTACGTGGCTGCCCTCTTCCCGTAGTCATTCAAGTAGAATCTATATGATTCGCTTCCTTCTTTCTTTTTATCAGACTTCCGAATTCGTACAATCCTGCACTCCGAACTCCTGGAAAAACGTGATACAAGAAACAGTTAGTGAAATGCCGTATGTGGTTCTTATGTGTACAATTTGGATACAATGTCTCATCCCCAATCATCAAATATCTATTTGGCAGTTTAGTCGTTAAACTTTCAGAGTCAAGCTTAAGCGTTGTAGTATTGGAAATTACACCATTCTTCGACATTTAGGAAGCCAAGTTGTGGCGATTCCGCCACTAATTTCAATAGATTCTTAATATTTCTGAAGAAGCACGACTAGAAGGAAAATTTTTTAAGTCGGAAAACTGCCGGTTGGGTCTCTATGGGCAGCTTCAAAAAAGTATGTAAACAATCAATCGTGCATATTTTTCAAAGATATAGAATAAAAGTTGCCGGTGGATGCGATAAAGATTGAGATTGTAAATTCAAAAGCCACGGCTATTGACAGTCATATCAAAATTAGGTTCCTGTAAAGTCGAAGGAAAGCATTCCAAGATATTAAGACGCGAATACAGCTGAGGTTTCTTGGAAGCTCTTGACGTTGGAAAAATTGTTTATAAAAACAAAACAGAAAAAATTTATATTCTGAACGTTTCCGGGGACACTATTGCCATGCCCTCCTGGATCCACGTCTGAAGAAGTTTCACGAGAATCAGCATTATCTTGAACCTAAAAAACTCCCTTGGTCGAGTTAGCAAATGCAGTGAAAGAGTTAAAGAGTCGTCTAAGCAAAAAGCACACAGGTGGCAAATAATTAATACTAGAATATCCAGGATGCTTTCATCTGCACTAGAAAAGGAGTGCAGGGTTAGATACTTAGATAAATATTTCCTTCAAATATTGTGGGTTGTTTTTCAATACTTTAAACATCCATAACTTCATTTCTGATGAAGCCATCTTTATGGCTTGTCTGCAGAAACACCTAAGATCTTCGCAGGAATCACAAATGCCAGCACCAGATTAACAGTCTGGGAATGTTCGCTTCTAAGTACATCCGTGTGTACTCTTTATATCCGGTTTGCCTTTTTAGCTTAATCTATTTTCTGAAATCACTTATCAAGCCAACAAACATTCTCCAGCGCATTCTTTAAACAATTTACAATTATTAATGATGAGGAATTTTTTATTCATTCCTACGATAAAGCTGGTAACCCTAATTAAGAGCTTTTAGAACAGCTAAATTTATAATTTAAAACAAATAACTCTGTTACGAGTACGAATAACAAACAATACATTGTTAATAAGATGATTTGTTGGATGCATCAAACATCATGGTGCACTCGCTCACATGCACTCACATCCACTCTCACATCAATGCCGCAACAGCTCGTGATGAATGGCGGATGGACGAGCATCTACTGCAATGGAAAAGAAGGAAATTCTCATAATTCCCCAACGTGTATTGTCGTAATGTAACTATTTGAAGCAGCCATCAGCAGACAATGGAAAAACTGCAGCACGAAATTCGTCGGTGAAGCTTTTGTACAAATAAAGTTTTTCACTGTTCAGTTCAAATGACACGTTGTTTTTTGATTGGATTTCAGTGCAACGAGATGGATGGATGGTTGGATGGGCACGAAACAGATGAATGTCAAGTCAACGTACAGTAAAAACAACAACAACAATGTCAGCGAGTTTTCAAAGTAGAAAACTAAACTCTAGTGCCATGTACCAACTTGAATGAATGATGATCAAATAACTTTGGACATTTGTCGTGTTCATGATCAACCCAAAAATAATGAAAAATAAAATTGTTCATTTTCTTTAGTATTCTGCGTTTTTATTTTTCTACATCTTCCTCTTACTCTGGTCGGAGTTAAGAGTTGCAGTTGCATTCTTTTCTGCTTTTGCACATAAACATCTTGCATAGCCTTGAATTTATGTTTGTGCTCATTAAAATTTACTCTCCCATACAACTCGTAAATCCCATTTGATCTTTACTCAATGTCAACATCATGTTGATGTTTTTAGCATACGATTGCGAAGCTTTGGCCAAACAAATCGTTTCGGCGATGGATAATGGGTTGTGCGGAAACCATTTGAAGCCAAGTTTTCCCAGTCCGATGAGTATTTGGTAGGAAGTGCTTTTAAAATTTCAAATCTAATTAAGGGTGTCCCAAAATGTATCGAAATAGGAAATTTAATAAGATCCTTTAAGGCAGCCTTGGTGGTAGATTTTTCGACATAAACTGTAATAATTACAAAAAGAAAATTTGAAAAAAATGTAGTGGGTATAAATAGCTCACTCTGCATTAGTTGGACTGTTCGAAAGCTGTATGGAACCGACTTTTTGACTTGTTAAAAACTGGGGTACCATAAACTGTCACTGCCCAAACGTTTTCAAGGAAGAGAAACGCAAAGACAAGCCATGTTAAGGCAGAAAATTGCAATATTGTTCTCAGAGGCCACAATATCCCGCTACATGAGGGAAGACTAATACGTAGAAAGGTTTAACTACAAATTAGCCAGTGATAGTGGATCATTGAAAACTTTTCTAAATTGGAGTTATAACAATTTACGTACTCTTTTCTTATAAATGATTTGTACAATTTAAATGCAACTAAAACGACTTCAAAATTGATGAAATACATTATGAGCACATTAATACAAACTAGTGTACCCAGCGGTCGACTCAATCGACCGCATTCTAGAAATTAAAATTAAACAATTACATAAATATATACGATAGACTACAAAAACAAAATCCATTGTAAATAAATATTTCTATGCAAAAGCAAATTGGACAAACACCCATGCACACTTTGTTTATTTAACTAAAATTAAGATGTCAAAGCCCGTTTAAAAACATATAAATCTTTTCAAAATCTATTCAATATTACGGCCTAAAAAAGGATATAAAAAACTTGGTTTGCCTATTAATAATATAGATAGATAATGAATGGAATAATTATTCATTAGAGATGGGAAATTGATTTAACTTGTAAAAATTAATAACTTGCACTTTTCGTATTCTAATTCGTTAAATAATCTATACATAAATAGGAAAAGTCAAATTTTTAGATCCCCTTTTCTCCTTTGTTTGCCAACTAATTTTCTTCTTTTTTTCTTTTGCCAAATGGTAAACATTTTTGAGCTTTAGTGGCCCGACTATATATTATTTACATCGTTTTAGTATTAAAGGAATAAAAGGCTTATAAAGTTGACACCACTACAAATGTTAAAAATACACACGTACACGCATTCACTTATGTAGGTGTTGGTTCAAGTAAAAACATAAGCAAAGAAATGAGAGTGTTAAGAAGTACCTACATACGAGTACATATGTATATATGTAATAAGATTTGTTTTATAAATGTTTTTCCCATGGTGAAGGGAATGAGCAATTAAGTAGTTTTTTCTCTTTAAATGAATGCTACTAAAACAGGTATACGTTTAAACTGGCGGTCGAATTTCGACCACTTAACGTACTCTATACATTTAAATAGTGGATATTCCTAATCACAAGTAGCCACCGCTGATAAAATGGTGTAGCGACCTCGAAATCAGTACTAATAGTTTTTGCAAATAGTATTCTCTTAATAAAATAATGAATTAGTTAGTCCAAACAATTTATTAAATTAAAAAATAAATTGGTAAAATCAAATTTGAACTCAAGCCAAACAACTCCTTTCAATACTTCCTTGTTAATTGGAAAATGCCTCATGCGTAATATTTTTAGTGTAATATAAATTTATTTGAACTATTGAACTTCCTTTTATTAGGGAGAAAAAAGAATCTCGATGTTCTGGATTAGAATTCCAGGGTATTTATTGGCATGCTATGTTATGGGCTTGGATTGGATGAAATTCGGGAAGATATATTGACGGAGACTAGAAATACCAGGGAACACCTCTGGTTCAATCTCCCTGGACTGAAGCATTCAGAGCTAATGATTGGAACATATAATCAACTCGATTCATAGTTCTCATGTCCTTAAATAAAAAGAATCTAAGAATGCTCACAGGCTTTCTCAAAGGCCATTGAAGACTGAGAACACACCTCAACAGACTTGGCATTGATAATAACAGTCTGTGCAGATTCTGTGATTACGAGAATGAAACCCCAGAGTATATTCAGAAGGACTGTGAAGCTTTATGCCACAGAAGATATACCCAATTAGGCAAGCATCTATTGGAGAATTGGGAACTGCCAACACTAGAACCACTGGCAATCTTGGGATTCCTCAGGAGAGCAAGTCTAGGTGAGGTGCTCCAGCATCTGGCAAGGGATACAATAGATCTTCTTCGGTGGCAGTGTCCTTTGCTTCCCGAATAATCAAAGTTCATTCATTCATTCATATTGTAAATTAAGTAACACTTTAATTTGAAGTTATATTTCTAATGCTGAATACATAAAAAAATTATTTAAAGAAAATTTGTTTATGAATAGAGGTCCAAGCATGTAATATATAAAAAAAATTTATTTTATAATCACAAAAGGGACACCCTAAGTATGTATTCCCAATAAGAAACAACCAGTCGGTTAACTAGTCATTTAGTCAGTTGTTGTCTACAACTCGTAACTAACCAATTTGAGAGATTCTAAATTAGTGTATGGCGCATTTAATGGTTCATTTTGTTATAGAATTTGCATGTGCCTTAAAAAAATGGCATTATTTTATTTTTTTTTTTATTTAATTCTACTTCACAACTCTTTACGTTGCCGTTCCAAAAATGTCACATATTTGACATGGTTGGTAGGTAACAAATGTGTATAAAGAAAATATAGTATATTGTGGTGAGAAACTATTTCTGTTTATTTAATTCAAGATTTAACTAGATACCCACTCACTCCAAGCTGAACATTTAATAAAAATTTAACCAAATGTTTGCTAACTATTTTGAATATTTACTGCAAAATAAAAAATTGAACAAAATACAAAAAATCCAACAAGGATTTGTTTTGTATATCCACTGCTAATAAGAAAGAAAAACCCTGGCTCACACTAACGAAATATGCAGTGAATTTTGTACATATTAAAGGATCAAATCGTGCAACCATTTTTGAATGACTTTATTAATTTTTCATTTTTGGTTTGTTGAAACCACATATCTCGTGTATTTCGGAAAAAAACAAGGTTGAAGGAAAATGTTACTTACAATCACACGCATGATCACGATCTATTAGGCATGGATCGAATTTAAACCGATTTATTAAAAAAGTGTTATGAATTTTGAATGATTTTTAAATAGTTTTTAAGCCAATTGCTTTTTTAATAATTATATTTATTGAAAAATAAATTTCAAAAAATATAAAAGAATTTGGAATAGAAATATTATAATCACCCTTATTCCAGCTGGCGACATCGACGTCACGTTCCCACAATACCAAAAAAATTGGAGCTTGTCTACATGCTTTCGAAAACAGTTTTGTGCTACTCTGGCAGTCTCTTTCTATTCTCTAAGGTCCAGAAAATAACATAAGCCTGTCAATAGTAGTCAGTTGTTTTCGAAAACGGGTAGACAAGCCCCAATTTTGTTGGTATTGTGCTGACGTGACGTCAACACGTCAACTGGCGATCACCTTTGAGCACAATTTTCATTAAATTCTCACAGATTTCACGCGGTATTTCATTAATTTTAATCACGAATATTTTGTTTGAGTTTCTCAAGCGTTTCTGATTTGTTTGCCTAAACGTTGCTTTGCAGATATCCCCACAAAAAGTAGTATAGAGCAGTCAAATCAGGCGACCGTGGAGGACAATCAACATCACCATTTCTTGAAATAACGCGGTAATTCCATTGTAATCTTGGTTGTATGCGATTTGGCACCGTCTTGTTGATACCACATGTTAATCAAGCCCAAAGCATGCAGTTGTGGCGTTAAAAAGTTTTCAATCACGATATCGCTACCCATTCACAGTTACCGTTACGCCGTTTTCATTTTCAAAGAAGTAAGATCCAATGATTCCTCCTGACCAAATTGCACACCAGACTTTCACTTTTAATGGATGCAAAAGTGACTGATGAATAATTTGAGGGGTTTCCATTGCCCAGAACCGACTATTCTGTTTATTCAAATATCCATTCAAATGAAAATGTGCCTCGTCACTCATTATGATTTTTCCATCAAAATCGGCGTTGTCATGGGCGAGTTGTAACATCCTATTGGCATATGTACGGCGACGTAAATGGTCTTGTGGAAGAAGCTTTTGTATCAACTGAATATTAAATGGAAACAAATGCAAACCGTTGTGCAAAAAATGGCCAAAGTTGTTTTTGAAGACCATGCTCCTGAGCACGGCGTCGAATTGAGGTTGATTGATTGTGTCGAACACTTTCTTGAGCAGCAGTAATGTTTTCAGCCGATCTTGCAGTACGTTGTTGGCCATGCTTGGGCCTATCACCTACAGACCCTCTTTCACGATAAATAGTGCGTTTTGTTGTTTCTCCCAAAAATTTCACTTAAATTTCTCATCGTCACAGTAATCGATGATTGATTTTGATAAAATGTTTTAACGATTAAAACATGTTGGTTTATCCAATATTTTTCCATAATAAATTTGCCACGTGTCTACTTCACGACTGCCAATTATGAACTGTCAAGACTAATGTTTACCCAAATGGCGGCAAAACAAAATAGTATACCTCCATGGCGGGCACCCTGTATTTTGTTTTTATTTTAAATATGATTGTCAGAAGGAATGAATTCTTACGACATATTGGGCCAAGCAGTAAAGATAAATATTTCGAACAAAAATTTTAGCTGCAACACAATTGGAGGGAAACAAGGAAAACTGGAATTGAAGAGAAGCACAATGCCAGTTCGTGGAGCCATATTTTACAAGAATGGCCACGATACAATGATTTTTTAGGTTATGAACTTATAAGTATTGGTACTTAATTTTTTTTAATTTTCTTTAATTTGATTTTTTATACCCGGAAAATTGGAAACATTTTATAAAAAAAAGTTGTTTAAGATTTTTGACCACGATATCAAAGATATACGATATTTACTTAATGAAAATGTTTCAAAAGATACAATGTTTTTTGAAATATTGACATACATACATACATAAAATGTAACATTGACTAATTTTTGTATTTCTCTTCAGGTTCTAAAAAAAATACTTGCAATAAAACTTACTTTTTATTATTATATGAAATATATGTATGAAAATTATAATATATTAAAAGTACTTGTAAATATTCCTAAGCAAATGTATTTATAAGTAATTAAAAATATCCAAGAAGATTATCTTAATAATACTTACACACAGAAAAATACACAATGTAAAATCAGCGAAAACAAGGTTGATTTTACACTTTTCGTTAATGACTTTGTTTCATAGTCGTTTCGTGTTAAATCAACATGACTTTACGATAACTTGCAAACAACAGCAGCACATGTCTTACGGAATAGAAATGTACCCACAACAAAATAATATGAAGAATCCTGTTGAATCAAAATTATTTCAGTTTGAAACAACATAAATTGCATTTAATATTGAATGAATACGTTTTCAGCATGAAATTAATTTAATATGTAAGTAATTATAATGTTAAGTTAATACGATTCAGTGATTCATCTACTAAAATAACACTAAATATTTGTTGGTTCAAAATGATGCACTTAATTAATTAATTTTTTTATTTTTTTATTTTACTACGAAGCTTGAGTTGCACAATGTTATTTAACAACGAAAAATGTTCAATCTACTATTTGTTAGTTTAAATTCAAAGTTTTAAACATTAAATCAACATGAATATATGTTAGCTTTCAACAGAGTAAAATTTTTTGCAAAAAAATTACATGACAACAAATCAACATTGTTCGATTTTGGTTTTACCGTGATGTTTTTTTTTCTGTGGTTACTTCTTATTATATTGAATATATTCCTAAGTAAATAAAATCTAGAAGTATTATTTTTTTAAAAAATCAATAAGATCTTCTAATGAAATCAAGAAGAAACCCTTTTAAGAAAAATCAATAAGAATACCTAATAAAACCCGCAAATTTCCTTCTTGATTTTTTCAAAAAGTGTTTTCGGATTAAAATAATAAGACTGACTTCCTTCTTGAAAAAAAAAAACATAGAGATATCTTATTAATTTTGTTCCATTTTATTAGGTATTTATTAAGCAGTATTATTTCTGTATATTTACCATGCATCCATATACGAGTAACACATTTTGATTACTCATCATCATATTATTTTTACATATATTTATAATATTTTTGTTATTACAGAAAAGTTTACTATTGACTTAAGCAACAATATGATGCATACAACGACATTGGTTTCATAATAGCATAATTAGACTTTAACCGTCTATTTCAATAATGTTATGATTCGACTACAACCATATACATAATTAAATCATAAATCTTAGATTATGGTTGCCTCAGACATATTTTTCTTTGCGTGTACGTATGTTTTATCAATTTTATCTTTTTATGTATTATTTAAGCCCTTCTGTCCATGTTCGGGTTTAAATAAATTTTCCGAAGATCTTTGATAGCCTTCATATCCCCCGATGTGTGCGTTGTGCTTCATAGGATAATATATACAGTATTAAGATATTATTTTGAAGGTCGCGGGTTCGATTCTAACCCAAGACTTCATTTATTTTGCGAAAATTAAAAAATTAAACAAATAACTAAAAAATAAAATAACAACTAGACGTAATCAAAATATTTTTATTATGCGTGCAAATAGGTTTTTTGAAATGAATACACGCTATTGACTAGTGCTATTAAATATAAAAACATTATTAAAAAATAAATATAAATATGTAGTACGAAATTAATTTTTGCATTTATCAATTCTATTGTCACAAAAAACTTATTGTAGATTCTGATATACAATTACAAAGTTTTTAAATACAAATGGAAATGGTGTATTGATGTGTACAAGGCGTTAAAAATATGGGTTAAATAAAAGTTTATGATACAAATTGAACAAGCGAGATCTGTAAATAATATTAGATTGATATCTTTGCGACACGTCGCTTGCGGCTCGAGTTTGTTGGGGAAAATTATAAAAAAGGTTGCGGGGCAGCAAAAGTTGCACGTAAAGGGATTTGAAGCGACAATCTTGCCTCTTTTCTTTTGCATATTTCTTTCGCTCGTATTTTTGTTTTGTTATTTATGAGGTAGTGTTGGCAGTGATACTAATTTTTGACTTGTAAAATAATTTCTTCCTTGGTTAAATCAGACATTTTGCTTTTAATAATAAATTTTACTTTTGTTTTATACATTATTGCCTGTAAGCATATTCATTTTTTATTTCACAAACTAAGAAGAATTTATTAATTAAATCTGTAGAAGTAAAAACGCTAGTGAATTTAATAAGGGACTTCAAAAGAGAACGTAAGCGTTGTCGCACCGACATTATTCTCAATGTAAATCGGCTTTAAGAAAAATTAACGTATGTATATTAATAACGGTTTTGCTTGTGAGCTTCCATGATCGTAAATGAAAAGTTACACAGTGCAACACGAAAATGACCAGTATTTTGCAAAAAATGACACCGAGGCCCCAAATACTTTGGGGACCATAAAAAAAGTGCATGAATTTGGGCAAAACTGGGAGACGCGGGACTTTTCTTTTGGTCTTTTATCAAGTAGTGATGTCCGTATATGGTTATTTTTCCATTACTTAAAAAATTACACACAGTGTTATTCACGAACCCATCTCTTCGTTAAAAGTATGCATCAATCAGGCGAATTCATGCTACCTTTTTAGTTAGAAATATTCGAACATCTTTTCTCAATCTGTCAATTTATTAACAATATTTTTAGCAATTCTATTTAAAAATTTAATTTCAGAAACCCGTTTACAGCATACAAGTATTTAATAACAAAATTTTTTTAATTTCTTCATGATAAGGAATCAATTCGTCATTATTCTCAAGCAACTTGTTAGCGAACAATGTATTTTATTATGAAAAACTTGTATGCATACCAGCGACATCTCTTGCAGTGTAGTCATACTACTGTACGGCATGCAAACAATTAGTAGATAATGCAGTTCAGTTAAACAGTGTGTGTTAAATATGCCACACAAAGTAAGTCATGTTTTATTAGAAATTATTAAACTACCACTTCCCTTTCAATGGAGGTGCTGGAAGGTAGCTCATTACTTGTCCATATTCATTTACATCTGCGAATACTTCTTCATACACAAGTACTACCAGGCATGGGAAATTGAAATATTTTTACTTATTGTGCGATTCTCCATATTGTACAATAATTTTATATAATTAATGTGTATGTCATAATCGAAGGGTACACAATATATTGATAAAAACCAAAAGCTTCCTAATGTACAACCGATAATAGTGTGATATACTCTGTAAAGTTGTATGTACAAGATGATAATAATAATGACAATAATAAATGCAATATGATTGCAATTAATGTATGGCACGTGTACGTACTCGTAGCACATATTGAGAATAATTTATAGTTTTGTAAGTTTTATGTGCTGGAGGAATTATTAGTTTATATGTCTTCAAAAATTTTATTTGTCAGAACGTTGCAGAAGCATGAATCCTAAAGTTTTCGTATAGAATTGGAATATGCTGGGATATAACTAATTGAATGATATAAACTTTTAACAAACTTTTAGCTACCCATCTTTGACACTATTGGATTGTAGTTCTCCGCGATATGTAAATTAATAAAGCTTTGATTCCAGATAGGCTTGAGTATTTCGAAATAAACATATTCTACAGGTCAGAATGTGCGAAAACTAGAGTTATTGAATCGGCTTTAATCACATCACTCACACATTCGCTATAAAACCATCCTCCAAATAGATCCGTTGTCAATAATACGTTAAAAAAAGGGTTATGAAAAATGTATATGATTGGTGTAGTGAAAAACATCTGTCAATTTTTATAAAATGATGAAAACAAAATTTCTTGCTAGAATTTAATTTGAAAACATAAAAAATGTTTTCTATTTTATTCTTGTTTTCAATATAAACTTTATCTACAAGAATTTGTCGTATTTAAAAAATAAATAAAAACATTTAACAATACAATAATAAATCAGGATCATATTGAAGAACAATACCGGCGAATTACTTTGTGAGTCTCTACACAACTCTTTGTATTCTATTGTTTCAAGACAGAATTTACATGATGCAATTTTCCTTGAAATTATTTGATGAACAATTTTTTTGTGTCTAGAAGTGCGGAGAAGCAAACGAGATGACAGAAATAGTATGAGTTCTATTCCCAGGCGATTAGATGAAATATTTGTGTACACATTTCATCAGTCCAGCAGTCTGAATTATTATAAAAGTTTTCTATAGAATTATTATAAAAAATATCAATATTTCAATGTATAAACAGACGATAAGACACGAAAACAGACAATAAGAGAGAATTAAAGTAAATGGCATGAAATAATTGCACCATGTAGATTCACTGAAAGTTTAAAACAAAAAGTACAATACTACTGAGCTTTCCATCCCTGTGTGTTACAGCAAATGCTTTCATATTTACAACCCAGTTGGCCAAATTACGATACTATCTACGATTTGTCTCCTTTCGATTACTTTTTATCACGGATAACGTCTTTGACAAAAATTTTAGTGACAAAGTCTGCCATGTTGTCGTCAATCAAACACTTTTGACAACAAGATGAACGACTTTGTCTCTTATGTTTTCTTCTATGGAAAATATATTTTATATTATCTTCTGCTAGACTTTTTTTTAGCGATAATGTGTTAAATGTTGTCTTAACATGCAGTCTAAACAAGCCAGCGATTTGTTTCGCGCCGGCTGAATAATAAGAAAAAATTTATTCATGTTCTTTGGTGTTTAGAGAACGTAAGATGTTTGTGTTCTGTCTGTTTATGCAAAATTAAAATTGAGTTGAGTCAGTCCAAAACATCAATAAAAAACTGTTTTTAAAATAGAAATAAACACGGAAGTAACAAGTAAATCCAGTTTAAGTACTAACAAAAGTATAAATAAAGTCTGTTATGGTATTAAATATTGAGCACCAGTCGTTCACATTCACATTAAAAATGCTTAAAAAGCAACAGAACCATAAATTCATGCGTTGGCAGGCATAATGAGAGCTACAATTAAGAATTTACAGCTTAGCGAATCCGTTTAGGAGATTGAAAACTCTAGAGTTTGTCAGCATTAGCAACTGCTTGGTATAGTGTAATCGTTAATATGAGCAAGATTCTCTCACTTGTAGTTTTGCACGATTTCCTCGACTCTTGTTCGAAAAAGTCTCTGTCAGAGACTCCGACTGGCCCCTGTTTGCCACCGAACATTTAACATTGTCATGAAGTCATCTTGAATGATGTCTTAAAAACATGGTCAACTGGGAAGCATCATGTAAATACATGTTTAATATAAAGTGTCACGCTTTCCTCATAGCACGCATATTCAAATGACAGTTCTGTTATGTGGCAGTTACACTACAACGTCAATAATTGCATCGTTGTAAATTTTTAATAAGCTTACAATGTCCTTACAACAAAATCAAGAAAAAAAAGAAAATAGAATCACAAGCAAAAAAAAAATTCAATTGAATTATTCAAAAGTTCGATATTTCCACTGCATTCGAAACAAGAATTCGTGACGTTAGAAAGAATATGAAAAAAACATACTTTACATGTCTTTGAATACGTATCAATTTGAATGCGTATCAATCAAATTTTAATGCATTCTTATGAATGAGTATTTTCGTATTCTAATGATTGGAAACACAATTTGTAATTCTCATTTCAAATTGTCATTTGTTGTGCAAATCATTATTATTTTAGATTTGAGTAGAAATAAAAAGGATATTTTTTTTTGGTTTTCTGCATTTGCAGGCATATGAATACATGGACGTGCATTATGAATTCATAAAGCAAACTGTTATAAGAGATAAATGCATACACCTCCTACTCATTGGTGCATTGAGGATAATACAATGTTGCTGGAAATTATAGGTAGATAAATTGAAAGTAAGTTTTAGTTATTTTTCGTGAATCGACTTCAGTTATGATCTGTTTGATTTGCAGATGACATTTATTTCGAAATATTTTCCGTACTGTTTAGTGTGATAATTTTAATTCTTTGTGCTCAAGATGTTATTTATGCAGTTGAGTTTATGGAAATAATATTTATAATACTTACTTAACCTTATTACTTTTGTATATTTTCTATGATTTGTTTGTATATGAGTTTATAGGAACTCATGCCTCTTGTACTGAAGGTTTTGAAGTTTGATTTTAATTTATTCTTATTTAGGAATGCATCGTTCTGCACTTTATTACTAAAATATTTAATATGATATATTCTTTTGACATCGATTTTGTTCTGTCCGAAATATTGACTATAAGTCGACATCAATTAGCCACCTCAGAGTTACGATTCGACTTTTTCTTGTTGAGCTGCCGTTAAAAACCTATGATATGAGAATAATCCAGACACGACTCAAACCCTTAAGGCCATTCGTAAGAAGGAAATAGAATTCCGCAAAAAAGTCTTGGAAAATTTAACTGGCAGGATAAGCTGCTACGCTGTATTCAACTTGAAATATACTAATTATAAGTAACATTTATCTATTATTCCATATGAGATTATAATTTGAGAAAATATAAGCAACAATTGATGAGTCCATAACTTCCTGAAAAATAGCACAAAGTTATTGAATCTTTATACAGGATTGCTTCTGAATTTGGAGACTACAATGGAGCTGTTAACTCAAATTTTGCCTATGTCGACTTAAACACTTATACCTTTTGTGTCATAAATTTGTTAGGTTACAATTCAGTCCCGTATAATAGTGCATTCCGTTAGCACATATTCACTCTATCACTTGCATAGTAGATAGAAAAAATTGGTATAAGCAACGGCCTAATTTATAAAAAAGCAATTATCGTGCTTTTATTGCAGAGCTCGGCTTTAAAGTGATGGCTTTATTATATACTGCCATGGATTGATGTAAGAATATTGACTTCTTGCCTACCGACGCTGTAGCCTCGAGTTAGGTCATAAAGCGTTAAAGAGCTGCGCCAACCCTAAATAGAAGCAAACGATTAAAATAACCCTGAGACAGAAACAATCGTAAGCATGTGTGCTTTCATTTTGTAATTTTTCTGAAGAAAATTGTTAGGAAAGGCATTTTAAAGCATAAAATATGCAAAAAAATATGCACTAATAAATCGATGCCAAAGTTCATAAAAATTTCTGAAACTGTGATTTATTTATTTTACCAGTGTCTACACAGATTTCACGAAAAAACACATGCAATTGCATATTTGCCGTTTTCCTGGTAATAAATATGCAATATGCATATCGGTATCTGAGTTCAGTGACACTTTTATTCATATTTTAAGAAGTTGATGCCGAAAGACACACAACATTTTTATTTGAAATTCCTTTAACCGCATTTTAAAAATTTTCAATACAAATTTATTTAGTTCCAAGCCTGTCCTCAGAGCGGTACGTAATACAAGCTGGGTTTCTCTATTCTCTAGCGAAGGCAGCAATGAGCAGTAAATATTATATTTTTTCCATACAAATGCGTTTGTGTCCCGGTCAATTCCAAATGTACTGCACAGCGAGTTACAAACAGAAATAATTACTTATTTAAATCTCTGTTTTATTTAACTAAATGAAATTTTGTAAAAAATTCAACAATTAATCAACACCTCATTGAAACATTCCACAAAATAATTTTCCATTATTAATTGGGACAAACTTTTTTTTTATTTTATTGCATGTGATGGACGATTACGAAAATATGAATACGAGTCAACAGACAATGAATGCAAGTGGGACACAAGCAAAATAACAACAGCAACAGCAACAACAACAACAAAAGCGTATGAGTGAGAAAAAAATATATGCAACAGTTTATTGTTGCACATTAAAAATCAATAAACGATTAAATAATTAGAAAATTGTGAAAATTACTATAATTTTGAAATCAATACAAAATGTGTGAAAAACGGCACAATTCATCACAAAGGCACATACACGCTCAAACACACATACACACACAATCTCAAACAATCAAAACAAACTCCAATGAACTACAAAAAACTCCACAAAGGATGCAATATGGTGGAAAGCTTCTTCCAATATACGAGTAGTTTTTTTCTTCTCTTTTTTATTTTTTCTTAAACATTTTTATATTGCAATGATGTGGTCTGTCGATCCATAAGCGCAGACAATAAATTTTGCATCATCAATTCAAAACAGCTAAAAAACAAATTTATCATCGACATGTCAAAATGTTGATTACCTTCTCTGTTCTGCTCTGATCAGCTCTGTTCTGCAGCGGACACAGGAATCTGCATATTTATTTTATGAACAAACATGTTGCTGTCGATCATGACCACCACCAACCAACAACACATCACAAATGCAGATTTTATTTTATATTATTTGTGTTTCTGCCTCCAAGACTAAAATAGAAAATCATATTATAATAAAATAATGAACCATAATTCCTTAATCAAAGTTTGTAGGAGCTAAAATGAGCTCAAAACTTTTCAAACCAGAAAAAAATTCCGGCGGCAAGATACACAATGGTATATTGTCTTAATACATAAATGAGAAATTATTTTTAATACAAGTGGAATGGAAGGATATTTTTGCAGCTCATTAGTAAAATGGAAAAAAAATTTTAGCGCCAATCAAAGTTTTTTAAATTGGCAACAATGTTTTCTGTAGCAGCCGGTTGAAGAGCTCTCGGTCGTTTCGGGAGAAGATTTTGATGACAATGAATTTTTATTTATTTTGAAAAACATGATTCAAGTCGAGGAACTTAATGGCCACTGGACTTTACTCAGTGGTGAAGCACTTGAAGCGATGATTGTCTACATTCACTTGTCGAAACATCTATAAGAGGTCACAGTAGAATTAGCAAATATAGATACTTTTGAATTTAAAGAATTTCCAGAATTCAATAATTAAATTTATTAATAATTTACAAAATGCTGTTTTATTATAAAAACCAGAGTTTACTATTTTTTATATTAACAGCTATTTTTTACGTAAAATAACATTTGAATTAAAAAATTTAATTAATTTTTTTACACCTTAAAGTTTTATATCCCAGAGATGTACTTTGCATTAGAGTCGAGTACTCAAAAAACTGCCTGTATTTAAATACTTAAAACTTTATTGTCATGGCTTATGCGAGGAACACAACTGGGAAGAACGACTAATTTTTGGCTGCCAAAAATAAAATACATATCGTTCCTTTATTGCAACGTAGTTATATCTCAAAAAATCTGATTTTTGAGTTAAGAATGCAGAATTATTCATCGTATCGTTCTTAGTGACGATTTTACGTCGACGTTTGACGATTTTTGTTTAGTATCCCTCATACTTTGACGATTTTTTGACTTCGCTACTTTTTGCTCAATGATGTTGATACTGCTAAAGAAATATTTAAAAATTTGAATGACATTAACGAGCTTTACTTTTGTTTTTTAAAATATGTGCTTAATTTGATGTATAATCTAAAAAAAATTAACTAATTTAAATTCACAACATGCACTATGAAATGACGAAACTTTTTTTTTAATATTTTAATAAATTGATTTCCATAACCGTAAGTATTTTTTAAAAAACGAAAAGTTTACTTTGGTTTGTATGTAAAGTAAATGTTAAGACAATATACAATTGATGTTGAAACTTTCAATCAATTTATTGATAATTGTGTATCATTTTACGTTGAATTGTGTTACCAAATAAAAAAAAGAGTTGATTGCGATGACAAAATTATAAAATATTTTAGTTTAATAACACCATCTGTGATTTTGAAAAAAACTCCGAAATTCTTTCTTTATTAAAAGGTTTTCCTAATCTAGTCTTTAAAGAAAAATATGAAGATATTGAGCATGAAATGAGAGAACTAAGATTTTTGGATTTCGGAGACAGCACATTAAATGTAGATATATTTTGGAAAAGAGGAAAGTCAATTAATCTACCAAACAATAAACCTGTTTTCCAAATTTATAAGAATTTGTAAATAACTTAAACACTTTGCCAAACTCTTTAGCTAATGTTGAAAGAATATTTAGCAAAATTAATCTTAATAAAACCAAGATAAGAAATTCATTGGAAACAGGAACCCTTAAAGGGATTCTTTTTTCAAAAGATAATTTAAAAAATAACTCCTCTGAATGTTACAATGTTAGCATTACAAAAAATATAAAAAAGCATTGCTATGATTTGTATGTATAGTATTTTTATTTTGGAATTACTCAATTTAAATCAGTATCATATGTCCTTCTTTCGTACTTTATATGTACATTATATGTACATATGGATGGACAAAAGTCACCGTCATTTGCCCTTTAGAATGTTTGACAAGCTGCCAAGCCCCGAAAATAATTGGAACCCAAAATTTTGTTATTTCATCAAAAACTATAATTTATTAACACTGTATTTCAGTTAAAATAGTTCTTTTACCTTTAAGCTTATTTACAAAATTAAATATTTAATGATTGTAGTGAATATTTATAGTGGACAAAAGTCACCGTCGCTAGATCCTTGCTTATCTTCCAGCATATATATTATACTTAAATGAAAGCCGTTTTGCCCCTTAAAACTCTTTTGGAGATAAATCTGTGTAATATTGTAATTTTAAGATTGATCTCTCACAATTTAATAACTGTATTTGTTCGCCAAACGCCGCGTGGGTATTAAAAGTGACACAAAAAAGGAAAGAAACGGCAGTTGAGGAGAGGAAAATCATTTTAAATGCATATAAAGAAAAGAAAAATATTCGGGAAATATGCACATTAGTAGGTCGACCACTATTACTGACATAATAAATCGCTTTAAAAACGACTCAGAGTGTTTGTATCAACAGAGAAGTTGACGACCGCCGGCTCTATCCGTTCGAGAAAAGCGGGAAATAACAGTAATGATTAAAAAAGAACCAAGAAGAAAAATTAAAAATACCAACAGTTTAGCAATTCCCGTGAAAAAGCACCAATTAAAATGTTTAAAGTTTTTGTTGTTTTTAATAAATCTGTTGAATTGTTAATTTTTAAATGAAGGATTGTTGCTATAAATAATAACGATTTTGACGATTTTATTTAAAAATTTTACGATTTTTCTAAAAATATTACTGGCAGCCCTTTTCATACGATGAATTTGTACAGCGAATTTTTACCGACGAATTCGTTGCGTAGACAAAATTCGTCGTTCGTCTCAGTTGTGTTCTTAGCAAAAAAATATCTATATGATGGTCAGAACCTTGCAGTCAAAAGCGGTGCAGGTAGATCAGCAAATTAGCAAATGATTATTTTTACGACTTAAGCCTGTTTAGAGGTCTCAATGTTTATGTGATTTTATTATTTTATCTGGAGAATATCGTCGTCGATAATCCAAAACTACGTAACATCACTTTTTCTAATTTAACACAAGAAGCAAAATACGTCATAAAATAAAAAACTTTCAGTTATAGAAACAATTGATGGAATATGAAATTAAAACAGAAGAACTAAATTTATTCAGAAGAAAAAACTATATTTTTCAAAATATCTTTTAAGTTATATTTGCTGAGTTCCTTTGTATTTGTGTTTTCTGAAACAAAAGGACGTATCATCATAAATATTTTGTTAAAATTTTTCTTATACATATATTTTTTCGACCTTTTTTTTACAAAAATGAATCTAATTTATCTCGAGCTATAGGTAAATTTTTTATAAAAAACGTTTACAAAATTTCATTAGTTAACCGATATTTCGCCACTTCTTTGTGTGGCTTCAGGGAAATATAAAAATTGTGTAAATAATTTTTTTTTACAATAATCAAAAAAACAAAAAATACAGTAAATGGTGAAAATTATAATATCAAAAATTAACAACTTTTTTTTAAACAAAAGTGATAAATTAAAAATATGAAATAATTTGTTAATTCCTTTTATTAACGTTTTAAATTTAATGAAAGATTCAATGCATTCATTCTTTTTTTTTTAATATTATCTTTTGATAAGAGGAATGCAGTTTCACTAAAATAAAAACTAACAATAAAAGCAATAACTTTATAATTTAAATTATACAAAACACAAATATGTATGAAATTCAAGTTCATAAAAAATTAGTACACTCATACCCCGGTTGGCGTCGCTAATTGGGACCAGAAAAACGAGACCCAAACTGAAACAACGCAAACCGAATCACAGTTTTCCATACATTTGTATTAATTTTCAATTAATTCGTTCCGAGACCCATAATTTTAGTAAAAAAAATTATTTTTCAATAGAAAATACCAGTTTTTTATTATTATTTGTGTAATTATAGTTTTTATTAAAATAAAAAATAACCATTCATGAAAAACACTTAAAAATATTAAGATTAAAATTAAAAATAAGAAAATCATAGTATGTATGTACATAAATGAAAAATCAAAAGTCGGTATAATATGTTAGTTTTTTTTTATTATCTAAAGGCAGCACTTTAAACTCAATATTTTTTGAAGAACAATAAGCCTTTAGCTCGGGAGTAGCACGCTTTTTATTTGCATGCCAATGAACCAAAAGCTTGCTCTTTTTTAAGTTTTTAAAAGCTCTCGGATATTCAGAGTGGTAAATTAAAAATGGCGTAAATTTAAAATCACGTGCTGCATTTCCTCGACAAAAGAAGTGTAAGCCTTATGACCAGGCGCAGATTTTTCGGTTTTAGATATGTACGTTATTCTTGGCAAACGCTTCCAAAAAAGTCCGATTTCATTAGCAGTTAAAACTTGTTGTGGAGAATACCCACCTTCTTCAATTATTGCTTTTAACTCAAGCTTAAACTTTTGTGCGGCTGAAGTATCCGCACTGGCTGATTGTCCATTCAATGAAATGAAACCAACCTCTGCTTGCTTCAAATTGCTCTGCACTTTCGACACTTTATAATGGATAATATTCTTTCAAATCTTCAAAAATAGTTGATGCTTTTTTTGAATTACCATTTGACTCAATGGCATTCTGCGTTGATTTCGATCTTCTATCCAAATGCTTGGAAGTGTCTCCATTCTTTCCATTAAACTACTTTTTATTTTTGTAACCTGTTTATGTTGTGTCGATGTTGCGGTTTCAGCAAATGGATTTTATTGTAGAAAGGGCTAATCTCAGGTTTCTTCCAATATCAACAGGTTCTCTCCTGATTTAAAATGTCCAGTTTTTGTTCTAAGTTTATTTGCTTTCTTTTATGACTCATTGTTAAAAAATATTTAGGTTAAACTTTACTTCACATACAAATTTTCATTAGACTTCGACGGGAAATCCCCCTTTTCTATTTTTGCTTTGTACACACCAACATTTACTAACGACGCAAATCGAAGCACTAACGACGCAACTTCGAAGCGTTCAAATGGTTCAATGTTCAAATGGAATGTTATCAAAAAAATAATGACAATCCGAGGGAAGCAATAATTTAAAGTCCTGTAAATGATGTCATTTCTTTTTAGAAATTTTTATTCTTTCAGGAAGCGAGAGGTTAGGATGGGTGAATTCGGATTTTTTGTCTGCTCGTTGTGGAAGAGCCTAATAATCTTCTTTAATGTTAGTTTTAAAATAAATGACTTCCGATGGATCATAACCTAAAGCACGGAGCATGTTAACCGTAGGATCTCCAATTTTTTCCCTGAATTCGTTGAATAAGAGAGTGAGTTGAATCGCACTCGATTTGCGTGCGCCCTACGATTAAACATTTATGTTCAATAGTGATGTTGTTTTCAACATTAAAGGAAATCAAAGCATTGGATAACAATACATTGCGATTTTAATAAAAGCATCCGTCTAAATATGTATGTATATAATTATATGATGAAAATTTGGCGTACGGAGGATTTCGCTTATAAACATTTTATGAGAATATTGGCGAAAGTTGACACACCAAGGTTTCCTTCAGTTTCATCCCAGACAAACTTATCAGATTCATATTATATATTATTAGTATATAGTAAAGTTGTGAACTTGCAATTTCATTTTGTAATATGAGGAACTGAATTTGACTACGGAATAAGTTTTACAGCCTGCATGTTTATATACGCAGGGTTGAGAAGCGTTCTTTTTGTTCGATTTTACCACTTTTATCATATAGGGGTTTCCATACAAAAAATTCCCTCACAAGACAGAAGGGAGTTTGAATTAATTGGAGGAATTTTTTCTCGAAAAAAGACTTTTCCTCATGAAACGAAGTCCTTGCAAATATATATAATTAGACTGTTTGTATTGCTTCTTGTTGATTCATTAAAAAAACGTTTAAATTGTTACTTGATCGATATATTTCGATGGATTTGGTTCATCTTCTGGATCTGTGTATGCATGTTGATTGAATCGTTCAAATTAAGGGCCTCCTCCTCTAAAAAGGGACCGATTATAGGAGAAAGTCTTGTACAGTCTGAAGATTTTATTTAAGAATTATTTTTTTTTAGATATTTTTAAGAAAAGTTCTAATTTAAAAAAGTTAAAAAAGCCGCCGCCAAAAATCAATTTGTAGGATGGCTTTTTTTTTAATTATTATTTTACTTATACAGTAAAATGTTAATGTTAATTAAAAAATACATTAAAATTTATTATTGAGGGGTTTCGCTAGTTTATATGCACATTCCACTGATGCTATGCAGATCATAGTGGAACATTGTTTTACTTAATTCCATACTTACAGTCCTTACTCAATTAACGACGGTAGTTCAACTAATGACTTTTCATATAAAAATGTCATTAGTTAAACCGTCATCATTAGTTAACTAAAGACAGTGAATTTGGGCCTTATGCAATAAAATATTAATTGGAGGAAAAGCACATTATAAATTAAAGTTTAATAACAAAAAAATTTTTTAAATAAAGTCAAAACACTTTTTGGGGCTTATTTATTAATCTAGATAAATAAAATAAATAAATAAATATTTCGCTTGTTTCACGTAGTTATTTCATACAGCACTTTACAACGTTGGTCACTTTTAGAAATGCAACAAAATTAACATATTATTTTAATATTTACTTTTTGAAAACTAACTTTTAGTTGATCACCAATAACAATTAATATTCCAAAATGTTGATTTTAAGCAAAAACTTAAGAAAGAAACAAAAGAAAAAAACTTTATTAAAAAACACCTCCAGCTGATTAAGTGTTTTAGATTCAATTCATATTCATAAATTTTTTTTACACTTAAACCATTCGCAATATGTTGTTGCATATATTTTTATTTTTTATTTTTGCTTATCACAATACCAAAAGGGACAACTGGGTTAGCGATCATCTAAATTTTGGCATAAGTCACAATGTGTCCGACTACGAAGTGAACAAAAAAAAGGGTTGTTCTGTCGGTTGTCTTCTCCATGATAGAAGCATCAATCATTTCTTTCACTTCATTCTTATTGGAACGCGTGTTCAGATTCGATGGTAAACACTCGTTTAATATTGATCGCAATTTATAATAAATCATTGGCATACTAGCGTTGGAGAATTCAGGACATCCTTCTAGCAGAAGGTAATAAAAATATTTACTCGTTCATAAAAAATGAAAAAAATACTTTTAGCTTTTTAGCTGATTAATATTTAAAAATTTTTTATAAGATTTCTGTTCTTTTACTGAAAAGAGCTTTCTAATTTATTGAAACCAAAACCAATAATGCAGCAAAGTCTCAGTTAAGACTATGAAAGATTTCTTTCTGAAATTTTCTCCAATTCTCTTTCAAACTTTCATTAATATCTCTATCTACACATTGATTTTTTTTTGTAATGAAATTCAAGATTTTTGCATGTTTATCTTATTTTTTATGTACATAAATTTTTGCTGCCATCACCATGAAAGAAAATGAAAGTAAAAGAAAATCTAAAATATAGTTTTTCAGGTTGACAGTTACGAATTACAAAATACAAGAGAATTTCAAAGTACGTGAAAGAGTGGATCCTTTCCCAATCTTCTCTCCCCGCACACCAACAAACTAAAACTTTCAGAAAGAAAACTTTCATAGTGTGAATCGAGACAAAACAAAAACTCTCGTAAGTTGAAAATTCGTTAAATAAAGTGTTAAAATAATAACATTACAAACTTATAGGATCTAATTCGTCGGAGAGTTACATAATATGGGCATGTAAAACTGAGCTGTACTGCCCAAACGATGAAAATAAATTTCTCTATACAAATAAGAAATAAAAATTAAAAATCTCTTGTATGTTTTAAGACTTTTTTAGCGTTAGTTTCAGATTTACTCGTTTTAAAGTATCCGCGAGATCGAAAAAATTATTTGACTTTCTTTTATTTAGAAATTTCAAAGGCTTGAAAAGCTCAAGGACACCTTCTGAGTTAAAAATTTGTATGACCTTCTTTTGCTGCGCAACCTTCAAGTACTACGAAAACTTCTGTGAACAAAACTTCCGTTGAGTTTTGCATTTCGAAGGATTTTAATCAAATACTGCAGACATTTTTCAGGAGGGCAAAAATTCGTTTCGTTTCTTTCATTATTAAAGTTTTGAATAATCAATATTCTACAATATTGACAGCTTACATTCCAAGGGCTTGTCCAAAAAATCGTAACCACTACTTTTGCTTCTGGTTAGTGTGATTTAACTTGGTTTTCATATCACAAAGCGAAGTCAATTATGCCGCAAAATGCTATTTTATATTATTTTTAATAAATTCGAATCCATATTAAAAAAAATATTGGAATTAAAGGAAATGCAAATTTAGCTGGTCTGTTGGTCACGTTTTTTTTCGGCAAATATTTGGCAAGTGTGACGCTAAAAACAGTGTTTGGATTAATTCGAAAAATTAAGCATATTATTTCTAAGATTTTCAGAATCAGTCGACCACTATGTGCAGAGTTGTACTCGCAAGAGTATTTACTAGTTTTTACGAGATTATAAACAAATATTTCATTCTCTTAAGAAAATTTTTTAACGAGATTCCAAATAAATATTTCATTATATTTTTACCCGATTTGATTTGATTGGTTTGAACGCGGTCTATTATAAAGTGCATCAAACATGCTGGTTTAGCCCTATCAGAAATAAAAGAATCAACGTTGAACGTATACTGGAGACCAGTTTGGCCAGATTGCTTTGAAACAAGCAGCCTTGTAACACGGTTGAGTATTCCAACATCACGGCAATAGCTCATGATGTTGGAGAAGAAGGCTTTGATGATTTATCGTCTGCAGATATTCACGAATTATTGTTAGATAAAAACATTGGTTTTGAGCTTGAGACACCCGATGTACAAGAAATTAGTGATGATGGCGAAGAGATTATTACCCTCACTGCACCCATACTTGAAAAAGGACTTTAAATAGCAGCTAAATTCGGTGATAATTTTTGTAAGCATGATCCTAATAAAGAAAGAGCAGCGAAATTATTAATGGTTAATTATCGTGGATTACAGTTTTATCACAACTGGAAGCCAACGATTGGTAATGGATTTTGTGACTAAAATCTCTGAGCCTTCACCTCCAATTAAGTATGATTTGGAAATATTTCTTGCGAAGAAGGTGAAGTCTCTCGTAAACGAATGCGGTTATCAGAAATTTATTGATACTGATTTCAAATTTTAAGTTTTGAAGTTCTATGATTGAACTACAGTGAACCAAAAAAAAACCTGTGCAGCAAACGCTCCTCCCTTCAACTCAAAATATCTCTGTAGCAATTTAAAATTTTGAGCTTAAACCAAAAACCAAATAAAAGGCCAATTAACAGCTTTCTATAACAGTTTTTATTAAATTAAAGAAATTTATTTCAATTGTAAAAATAAATAAAACACAAAATAACTAATTTTTTCATACAAAAAAAAAGATAAACACTAAGTTTTCTTTTAGAAGGGTGTAATAAAATGAAGCTAGAGTCTTCTTCTCATAGAATGAACTAGATTTTTCGTAATATTGGGAGGTATGTTATCCCATATATCCTGGTGCGCACTTTTAAGTTCATTTTTGCTCCTATACTGGCGCTCGCGTAATTTGGTCTCCATATACGCCCACAGGTGCTCTATAGGATTAAGGTCAGAGCTCTGGGGAGGATGGGGCAGCACTTTTTTAACATAATATAGAAGCCATTCTCTTACTATTAGTGAAGAATGCTTCGGGTCGTTGTCTTGAACCAGGTAATACTTACCATTTATATTTAACTTTGCAGCTGATTGCGCTATATTATCTTTTAACATTTTCAAATAATCCATTTTATTCATTATGCCTTCTATAAAAACTAGATTTCCGACCCCATTGAACCCAATGACATTACCGCCGCCGTGCTTGACCGTTTTATTTAAATTTTTGTTATTTAAGGCTTCACCTTCTTTTTGCCACACAAAGCGACGACTATCAGATCCAAATAAATTAAATTTGGACTCATCAGTGAAAATAACTGTGTCCCAAAAGTCATCAGAGTGATTAATATACTCTTTTGCATATCTCAATCGCTTTGCAATGTTTTTATTTGATAAGTATGGCTTATTTCGAGGTGTGTATGCTCTGAAGTTGATTGAATGTAAGAAGTTCCGCACACTCTGGGGATAGACGTCTACGATTTCAACCTCTCTAAGATGATTGGCGATGGATACTGCTGATGCCTTAGGATCATCTTTGATAAAACGAGCTATTCTTCTCTCTTCTTGGCATGCACTTATTTTTCTTGGTCTACTGCTTCCGCTTGGTCTATCTAAATTTCCACTTTTTTTGTATTTTGAGATTATGTGCTGGACAGTAGTGTGTGTTTTTTTAACAATTTCGCCAATTTCGCGTGTACTTTTACCGTTTTTCCAATAGTCAATATTTAAACTTTGCAAATCTTTCGATGTTTGCTTATTTGCATAATTTAGTGATTTTAAAGTGTTGCCACAGAAAGTGTACAAGTTTTTTTTGGTGGTGAAAAATGGAGTTATTTTCTTTTGTGTATTTTTTTGTATTAAAATAAGTTTGTTTGATTTAATCAAAGTATTATATAAAAATTTGCTTTTAAGCTTGTTTTTGGTTTAAGCTCAAAACTTTATACTAGTACAAAGATATTTTGAGTAGAAGGGAGGAGCGTTTGCTGTGGAAGTTTTTTTTGTTTTCAATTTTTTATAATGAAATATGTGTATGAAGCAACTTGAATTTTAATTACATATTTATCTTATTTGACCTGATACTTAATATGATCGTGAAACCAATCCATCTTTTTTTCGCGATTTTTTTTACTCGTAGTTTCGAGAAACATACTATCTATAGCGCAAAAACATAATTAGATGTAAATGATATTTTTGAATTCGCGGATGCCATAAGTATGCCAAGTATGATCTTAAAAACGATTGTTTCAATGGACTTGAGTCATACTCAAATGGCCGAATTTCGATATTTTATATCCTTCGCCAACTTATATGTGAAAATGCTAAGGCAAAAAAAAATTGATATTGCGTCTAAATTGAGAAAAAATATACTGATATTGCATGTCTAACCATTTGGAAAAAATTCCAAATTTCAAAACTCAACAAATAGTTTTACGAAATATAATTCCACTAAGGAAGTCGTACATGTACTGCATATTAAGAAACCAGGCAGCTTATCAAGTGTGGTAAGTATTGTCTTAGATCTTCAGCCGTTCCAAAAGAGCATCAAAATTCTCACTTTTGTTCGAGAAATAAAAAGAAGTACAAAGAAAGCAAGCTTCTTGTTAGTCTAATTAATTCTACTTTTTATTAAATAAATTGCTGGCTTTAACACTAAAATTATTTCTAGTCAACATAAATTTGCCGTCAATAATTTCCCACGAATTATACTGACGCTTACAAATAAATAAAATAAATTTATAAAAATATTCTTAACAATTAATTTGTTTGTTGTTAACTTCTGCAATGGCAAAGTAAAGAATATTAAATTTCAATACAGTGACGTGCAAGAGCAAACATACACTACACAAAGATACTCTCCTGGCATTAGGCTTGCCAGATCTAATTTGTCAAAAAGCTTGACATTGACCAAAAAAAAACTTGATTTTGAAAAAAAAACTTGACAAATAAAAACACTCATACTAAATATATAAAAGAGATTTTTAGTTTTTAAAGAAGAACTTCTGGATAATTATTATTGGGAAAATACGAATTGAATTTCAACTTTTACTCGTAAAAACAATTTTGCTGAGAGGTTTTAGCTAGTCTATAATAAATAAATAATAATTTTCATAAATAACTTGACAATTCTTCAAACACATAGGTTTTATTTAAAAAAACAATGAAAAACCGCCTGTATTATTCCACCATGGGTATATCAAGTCGGCTAAGCTGATAGAAGGATGGCGCGCCGGTAAAACCCCGGCTCAAGCCGAATCGCCGCCGCCGCCGACGAAAAGTCCACGACTTGCTTCTCTGGTTCAATGTTGTCAATTTACTAGTGTTGAGTAATAGGGTAAATATCAGTGTTGGCACTTTTATAATAATTGTACAGAAAGTTATAGTTATTTTTTAAACTATAATTGCAGAAAAAAATATGTATCATATTAGTCCTTAGTTCTATTGATAGTAAAAATATGGGCTTTAGATTTGTTTTTTAGAAATATACACATACTTTTTTAAGTATTATTAAATAGCTAGAATAAATTTGAGAAAAAAAATAACTTACAAAAAAGCTTGACAAATCACTTTTTCACTTGACACTTGACGCGCATTAAAAAACTTGACAATCAGGCCAAATCAGGCCCTTCTGGCAACCCTACCTGGCATTAAATTCAAATTTCAACAATCTAGAAGATTTTTTTTTAATTCTTGTCTCAATTCTATCGCCATAAAAACACATTTATTTAATTAAACAAAACAATTAAATTTAGTTGTTTTTGCTGCTACTTCGAGTTATGGGAATTGAAATATACGAAAAATAAATTTGAAAAAATAGCCAGGAATGTTATTCCTAATGCAATGCCGTCTAACATGCAACAACATTCCTTTGAAACCACAACAATCCATCTAACTCCCCTACCAAATGTCTCACGTAAATGTATTCAAACCTTTTGGCCACTTTATCCACGAATAGACAAATTACGGTGAAATAAAAACAAAAAAACCTAAACAAAAAAAAGCTTTCGCCTTAAGAGTTGGTAACTTTATTTTGCATATACAGTCAGCTCTCGATAGCTTGTTTCCGCTTAATTTGAGTCTTTTGATATTTTGAAGTTTTTTTCTTTGTCTCTTGGAAAATACTCGATAAAGTGAATTTCGTTCCCTGCGAAACAAATGGAAGATAGATGTCTCGTAAGACAGTAGCTTAGCAATATCCCTAGAATATCATCCAGTAGAAATTTCCGCAATATTAAGATATCAAGAAAAAATTTGATTCAAATAAAAATAATAAGAAAACAGTTATTGAAAAAAAATATAAAAAACAAAGGAAAACGAAGGAAGTCACTCTAAAAGCAATTGGGGAACCAATAGATGTAAACTGCAAGTTAATGGGATAAAAGTTAAAATTGATAATATTTAACAATTTTATTCTAAGTTGTTATCTAATGATATTGTCAGTTTATCGCCTGGTTGATGCGCTTTCGTATTGCCACCGAGACACATTTGCTCGCGATGCAAGTATTATCGAAATTGATTATTGCAGCAATAATATTTTCCATCCAGGCAGCACGTTTTCTATATTTCTGTGTTTGTTCATTAGGCTGCTCCATAGTTTTAACTATTTCAATAGACGCGTTCATAAGTCGTAGCTATTGATAAGACGCAGCACAACTATTGTGAAACCGTTGAGCCCAACAGTTACGTTTCTGAAACGGCTTGATGAATATACCGCGAAATGAATAGCTGGTGAATGAAAAAATTTGAAAAGGAATAAAAGAGATCAAAGGAAATAATTAAAATTTTCAAAATTAATTAGTTAAATGATAAACCTGCACCGATAGTATTTATATTTCAACGCAAAGTCGCTACTGTGTTCAAAAAATCTCTAAACCTTATATTCAACTATATATGTAATCTACATTATTAATAGGCAAACACGTTTTTTTAGATCCGTTTTACGGTCGTAATACTGAACCAATTTTTTAATAATTTATATGTTTTTGAATTTTTTTTAAAATAGATGTGCACAATCTTAATTTTATTTAAATCGGTTCAATATTTAGGGAGCTTTAAGCGTTTAAAGTGGCTACTAACACATGCACACTTATTACACATGCAACAGCTTCATCTTGGAAAATAAATAACGTGTACTTGTGTGTCTGTCCAATTTGCTTTTGGCATAGAAATGAGACAGAGATTTAAGTTGCTTATTAGAATGTTTTTTGTTTTTGTATTCTATAGTGTGTATTTATGTAAATGATTAATATTAATCTCTAGAATGCGGTCGATTGAGTCAACCACTGGCTCACTAGTTAATTTAAATAAACCGACGTATATTTAATGAAATCAGTATTTTAATTTTATTTCTTTATTTCGTTACTTTAAAGCAAAATTTAGCAAATTAAATTGCAGCTGCCACATAACAAAGCGGCGTTGCATTAGAGTATAAAACTCGGCGTTTCTAAGTCAAAAACTCAACGGTTGTTCAACAGTTACGTTTTATGAACGCGATCAATGTGATTGTGCTCGTGTTTTTTGAAACGAAAAACAAACTTATTAGCCGATAAAAGATTGAGAACTTCCTTTTGGGCAATAAACATATATATACATTTATGTAATGGTAGAAAGGATCGTAATAAGAAATTTAAGTCAACGCCATGCTTATTTCAGTCTTTGCTGCCGCCTTTTGCTTATATATGTAACTTTTTCGCTGATCCCTTGAGTTTCTAACTATCGAGGGTCGACTGTACCAACAGCATTACTATGTTTGTAAAAGTAGTGTTGCATGTTGTTACCCTTGTTGTCGTATTCCTTAGATATTTCAGTTTTCTTGCATTTGCTTAAAAACAGAAACATATTTTGCATTAAGGATCGATTCTGTATTTTTTTTTCTCTATTTTGCACAGAAACATTTGCCACGCCAAAGAAAAAAAAATTTAATGAAATAAACATAAAACCTCAAACTGTCCATCAACTTGCGGTTTCGTTCGGTTGTGCAATCAACCAGCAAAATATCGGGAGACTCTACTTTATGTACATTTATATACATACATATGTACATACATACATACGTACATACATATAAAATAGCAACAACAACAACAACAACAACAGTCTATAAGTAATTTCAAGTATTGGTTAGTGGCAATGGCAGCAGCAACAAAATAAGGTAAAAATGCTCATAAAAAGCGCAGAAACATTTTGTATTAATTTTTGGTTTGCCCTCTTTCGGTGCTGTTGCAAATTGCATGTGGCAACGAAAAAACTATTTAAACATGCATATTATGTACGTCGTATATAGAAACGTTAGTTGTTTATTGTTAAAGGAAACTTAAAAGAATTTATTTATAAACTTATAAATAACTTTCAACTAATAAAATACAAAGGAATAACTAAATGTTTTATGTGAGATAATGTCTCAATTTATTATCAAGAAGTGTGCATTTGGTGTGGGTTCAGCTAGTCTATTTGCCTGTATTCCATTGGTTCTTATGGCACCAAAGTATGCTGTCTAAAATCTGCTGATGATTTGACATAAACACCAATGCAGGCATATAGACTAGCTCAACCCATAACAAATGAAAACTTTTTTTATATATAGTATTTCAAACTTTAGGAGTTAGAGTCTGCAACAAACTTTGTGACAAAGTTTCTGTTAACGCAAGTGTATGACCGCAATCAAAATGTACGAAATATTCTCAGCGAGACTGTTATACAATGAAAATAAATATTATAATGCAAAGTATGGCTTTACATTTTTTGGAATACAACCACAATTTTTAATATAAATTTGAACAATTTGAAAATCTGGCTTGGGCCAGACCAAGCCGAGAGCTTTACTTTAAATTGTTGGAGAAAAAGCTGAAAGTTAAAACAGCTCTCGTGTGCTATTTCCTACAATAATTTCTCTACAAATGTATAAGACTGAAATTTGCATACAATCAACACCAACTAGTAAGCGAGGGAATAATGAATACACATGAACACTGATGATGCGGCTTTGGTATCCTTCACTAAAGGTATTGAAGTATTCTGTGGCTGGAATTGATTCTTATTTGAAGTAATCGAAAGTCCAATGGTCAAGTAAGAAACGCTCCTCACCAAAGCAAAATACGAATGCTATATACATAGTTGGAACAGTAATATCATGATTGTGACAAACAACACATGGTTGTAGCAAAAAAATATTGTTTATTTTATAGTTTAAACATAAATATTTTTGTGATAAAGAACTACTTGTTTGCATATTATTACTTAATAATTACCATCCATAAAAGCCGCAACATTATAAGACTCCAAACAGATTTTTATTTATATACAAAAATAAATTTTCTTGTTTGTATTGAAAATGCGCATACATTATCTACATATATATATATATATATATATATATATATATATATACTCATACATAGACTACATGAATGTCATGTTTTGCATCATTTTAATGATCATTTAGTTGATATTAAAAATATATAGAATAAGTAATTGGCCCACTAAAACTTCCAAAGTTCGCTTCACGAGCGGTCATTTTATGATATTTTCCATATATTTGATTATATCCCATCAGAGTTTTGAATCATATTATGATTGCTCTTTCCCATGTCAATTTTATATTTAGTTATATTATTATTATTATGCGGCTGGCTCAATACAAATGGTGTTCTGAGACGACCTGCCTTATAGCGAGAACCCTTTGATCTCGCATCGCCACGGCTAGAACAAAGCAGCTTTTCATGTTTTCAAGGATGCAACTGCAGTTCCTTGTGTTTGCACTCATGGGGCACTGCACCTTTGGAGCCCATGCCAGAAGAATGAGTATCCCATACAATTACTATTGCTTCAGCTGTCAGGACGAGGCGGAGGAGGAGAGTGTAACAAATTTTCTCAGCCTATGCCCGGCACTGGAGCATCAACGCCTTCACTTCCTAGTCAAAAGATGCTTTAGTAAACTTTCGGAACTGTCGAGCATGAATCTAAAGTCTATTAGTTCCCTTATCGGGTGCAGTGGATGGTTCTTTCGCTGACTCACTCCCTGGACTTAGCCTTTACAAACCTTCCTTCACTGATGCACCTTTTTCTCACCCTCTAGTTAACTATCTCTCACCAGCTTCATCTTTGACCTCCCAGCTCTATTTTCCATCACTCCATATTTCTCTTCTACGTATACTTTTACTTTTCCTTCTCTTCCTCAGGTTAACACAAAAAGATCACAATTATTCTTTGGACCCAAGTCCAAGTCTGCATTTCACCGGCGACCTGTCAATCTAACTGAACCCTTTATTATTATTGTAATATGGAAAAATATTAAATTAAACAACAATATCATGCATACAACAGCATTAGTTTTCACTTTAACTATATATTTTAAAAATATTATTATTCAACTGCAATCATATATTAAATCAAAGTATATTAATAATATTTTTTGTTGTTTATTTATGTCTTTAATCCATGGTCCTTACCACATGCAATAATGTTCAATGTTCAAATAGAAAAAAGGTTACTCTTAAGACATTTACATTAAGAGGTCTATCGATAACATCATACAATTACAATTAGAAAAATTCCACGGAAAGGATCAGCATTAACAAAATGATGGAGAAAATATTGTATTTCTAGTGGATGGAATTGTCCATTGGGAACGTTGTGGTAAATAAAGAATGATCCATAGAAACTCTTAACTAATATTTCCGTTAATCAGTTTGGATACAAATATAAAATTTAAAACTTTTCTTTAACTCTTCAAAGTGGGTAGTTTGACTCGTCGTAGCTGACATTCATAAGAATGTAAGTTTAATGATCAGTGTGGAAATATATTACACAAAACGAATACTAATAACTGCTTCTGAATGGACACTAAGCTGTCGCTGAGGATACTATAAAATATATTATGATTGCCTCAACCATATATTTATTTCTTTTTGTGTATGCTTTTTTGCCACACAGAGAGATAATAGTATATCGATCTTATCAATTCAGTCTCTTACAAACTGCCATTTGTGATTCTATGTATGCAAAAATATTCTCGTACCATACAAATGCATGGGCTTTCATTTTCCTGTGTTTATGTGGGTACAAATGTTTTGAACGCAAAAAAGTTTTATAAAGTTTGCATATTGGAATAAATGGTTTTTATTTTATTTTACTTTATTTATTTTTTATTCTTTCATTTCGTACTTTCGACAAACCTTAGCATGTGAAACTTGTACACATATTGAAATGCAAATGTCTGTTTTCAGTGTCTGTCCATCCATCCATTCAAGCAACCATCCATTCAATTCATTTGTTATTTTGGTGAACGAAAGACAACAAAGTTGTACGTTGTCATTCGTATGAATAAATGTAAATGGGGTTCAATGTTGTCGCTGCAACAATTTGTTGTTGCCGTTCGAAACCACCAATAAAATTGTCATGCGATGACAAATAACATGGCAGACATGTGGTCTTGACTTATAATACAAATACAAATTAATACGAATTGTAAATACACATTTTTAATTCTACAACTTTATTTATTTATAAATATTTGCTTTCATTTTTTTTCCTAAATTAAAAATTCGAAAGGAAATAAAAGGATTGTTTCAGTGTCCTATTTTGTCAGAGACAAGCGACCGGCAGGATAAATTAATCATAATTATTATTTTATATTTTCTAACTTCAATAATTTTTCGAACTTTATTGGTTTAATTGAAACTTATTAAATAAAACTTGAGTTCGAGTCCTGAATTCGTAAGGTTCAAATTATTAAGCTTTCAAATTATTTTGTTAGGAAAATAAAAAAATATATATAACAATAGGAGAACGCAACAGCATAATGTTTTCGAAGGTCACAACACCGTCTCATTAGTGTGCAATTGTTTTTTAACCGTCTTCAAGAAAGAGGCTATCATATTTATTTTTATAGTCTGCAAAAATCAAAATATCTTTCGAAATATTTTACATAATCTTTCTATTCAAATAATCTTTGCAAAATATGTAATGAGGGAGCTTTTCTGAACTGCGAAATATTTCAAAAAGCTACAACGGATATTTTTTTTATAGACCATTTAATTAGAACTTTTTATGGAGTTACGCCGTTTAATAACAACCAATTTATACTGAGTTATTTTATGAGATAATCGAAAAAAATCGTGAAATTTTCAAGTATTGTAGATTTAAAATAATTTATTTTTTATAAAATATTTAAATGAGAGATTCCAAGGATACCCAAGGATACATATTTCAAAGGACATTTCTTTTTGTTGAAGTGAACCTACAGAATTTTTATTTAATTTTCAAAACCATAGTCCTGGCAGGAGTTTTGACGGATCACTGCTCGATTACGGCGATGCCTAGCAAATAGGAAAACGGTACCATATACGAATTTAAGGAGGAAACCATTGAGCATATCACCTGTCGTTGTTCAGGATTACAGGACAGCCGAATGATATGGCTGCGCAGTAGTTACTTTTTGTTTTCTTTGTTTTATGGGTTAGGTTTTTAACATATGCAAAGAAACTACACAAACAAAAATGCCTGTTGTTCTTGTATTGTTGTAATTGTTTTCCTAATGAAATGTATTAACAATTAAGACGTTTTAAGCACATAAGTTGTTTACTTTTTTTATTTTTATGTGATATACATAAGTATATTTTGAATAACTAATTTTATTTTTATAAAAGGGATATATTTGGAACAGCTTTTAATGTCACTTTCATTATAATTAAGCCGCTGACTACATCACGACCAATGCAGCCAAAGGCATTTGTCTTGCAACTGTGTAAACGCACTCTTCAATGTTTTTAAACTTTAAAGCTTTGCTTTAAATTTTTCTTTCTCTATCTTTTTCTTCAATGCAATAAGTGAGAGATGAATTTAGTTTGTGTTTAAAAATTAGTTAAAAGATTCTCTGGCTTCTTTTTGCGCATCCTCGGAAGCGCTTCAAAACACCGCATTTGAAAAGAGTGCAAATTTTTTACTGCTTCCAGTAACTTACTACTTTTTGCTGTTTTTTTTTTTTTGGAATACGAGTACTTTCCCATTAAATTAGAAAAATTTTAAAATATTAATATGGAATTTCTAAAGAAGAGATTGGCCGCAGGACCTGTCAGTTTGCTAAAGTTGCTATCAGTTTTCTCGTTGAGTTCTTTAGATTTGACATGTTACGAGCTGTGTTTGAGGTCATTCAAAGTGCTTCCTTTAAAATCCTTCTAACATGTTTCTAGAATGATATTCCGCTATCTGAATATAAACGTACACAGATATCTATTCATTTCATATCGAGATTTTGTATTTAGTGTTCTAAATTGACTGATTATTAGTTGATTCCTATTAACGAATATCTTGCAGATATTTTATTAGTACTCGATGGTCTTATTTAGTTCACAGTTCCATTTTTCCTTTTTCAACCAACTCAAACGATTCTACACTCAGTCCCATACTGAGGACCATCATGCTCCACGCAATAAACATACAAACTTTTAAAGAACACAAGAAAAAATGGCGGCTGCTACAACATGTCTTTAATACATTTCACGAAAATCAGCACTAAAATTAACAACAAGAAAAACAACAACAACAACAACTGACAGCAATATGCTGCTCGTACATAAAGCTCCCACGCCTTCAAAAGATGGTAACAAAATACAACAAAAAGGCAAGCAAAAAAAATTTAAAACATTTATAGTGAGTAAGAAACATACGAATGACGCTTTTAAACTGAAAATCGCATTGCAAAAGGGGGAAAAATACTTGCAAACATATTGTACGCGAAAGTACAAGGAAAACCGAAGCAACTGCCAACTTAAAATACTGTAAAAGACGGACAGACGGACAGGTAAACAGACAGGCCTAACTAAATACTAAATAAATTTATGTTGGTGGATAAACGTTAAAAATAACAACAATAAAAACGAAAAGTTTTAAAGAAAAACCCCAGACAAGACCACGTCCATTGCAACAAAAACCAAAAATAAACGACAGATATCAGTTAGTTGAGATTTAGAAAAATAAAAATCGTTATTGCGAAATACGAGGAATGTTAAAAGAAATTTGGATCGGAAAAGGAGAGTGAAAAGAAGAGATGCAGCCCAAAGAGTCTTATAGAGAGAAGTTGGACGAAAGGTAAATTTTAACTGAAGCACGCAATGTTTGAAGATTAAATTAAAATTAAGAGATAAATGTCTAATTCATTTAATAGGGAGTAGAAGCATGCTTTCTGCCCTCTACAGGATCTGCGTTTGGAAAAAGGATAATACAATTTAATTCTTCTTGATAACGTGATACCGTTGACTTAAATTTGTTCTTTCTGTTAAGCTTGAAAATGGAATGTTCTATATTTGTTAGTCATATTTAGTCAGTAAGGGTGTAAAAATCTATTGACATAATAATAAATAAATAAACAAAAAATGTGCCCATGTGCCCAAAGCGAAAAGTTACGCAACTCACATCATTTGGTGCGCTTTGATGCGTTGAAGTTTTTTCTAATAGCTCCAATGACGCATTCATTAAGATCACAATTAGAACCAATTCCAATATATCGTCCAATGACAGTTTTAATTTTTATTTTATAACGAATAGTAAATTGTAAAAATTACCAACCTTTTTTATACGTAAAAGAAAGAATGAGTGAGCGTTTTCAAAGTTTTACACCTTTTGCATTACGCGTTTCTCTCAAAGTTAAAAACGTCATGCAAAGCCACAAAGTTCTATCTGGCACGACCATTAATTTTCTAACTATCCAGCCCAAGGCGAATCAAGCAGGTGAAATTATTAGCTCAACAATACAAGAAGAACAGGTATTTTTTATATCAGCTCTGTCAAAAACATCTACAGAAAACAAATACAGAAATATATAGGAGCACACTTTTTGACATATAAAATAGAAAGCATAAGCAAGACAAAGAAATCAGCTGACGTAATGCTGTCACCTGGTTAATATGCCTTGATCCAGCCTTCAGAATTGAACTTTTAAATATTTCTTAATAAACAGCTTTCTTTATTTTATTTTTAATCGAAATATAACAGCTGGTTTGACAGAACGGCGATTGACAATTTAGACAAATTTTCATTCACATAAAGTTTCACAAATTTTTTACGACAAAAATTTTTGCAAAAGATTTGATTGCAGACGTATATAATTAAGATGGGCTTTACAAAAATAAATTTATTTCATAAATTTTTGTAACTTTGCTTACTACTCATTACAGATTTAACTCATACACAAACATCCTTGGCGAAACAGCTAAAGTTCAGCCTTGGCCTTCCAAACAATACAATAAATAAATTTTATTTCTATCGCAACATTTTTCCAGTATTGTACATTTAGCGTTTTCAAATCAGCATTGACGCCATCCTGCCGTCTGGTTTTCCAAAACAGATTCTCTCGCAGTTGGAGTGTATATCCATACGTGCTACAAGACCAGCCCATCTAATTCTTTGTGATCTTATTAGTGCTGAGAGGGATGATTCATTTAGTGCTTCCTGAAGTTCATCATTCCTTCTTCTCCTGTATAAATTTGTTGTTATTTTTACTGGTTCCAGGATCCGTCTTATGAATCTTTCCACAGCGATATTCAGAGATTTCAGTGCTGGCCTGATCACCATTTTGTATAAATTGATCTCAATCTGAGCTAAAATACGTTATGAGTGTATAGATTTCTCTAGTTGCAGCTTTTATTTTTTCCGTAATAGGTACAGCCGTTTTCAGCGTTGACATAAGAGCATAAATATTTAAAATTTTTAACCACTTCGAAGCTATAAGCATCAGCACTTATTCGTGGTCCGAATCTTTTTATCCAGTTAGGATTCCCAGGTAGCATTATCTTGGTTTTATACTCATTAATGTGCAGGTCTGCTTCATTTGCTGCTTTATTTGATCTCTTAAATCCTTCATTCATAGAGTTAACCGATCTTCCGATCAGGTCTTATCATCTGCAAACGCTAAAAGCTGTCTTTTCAAACTTCATACAGTGTGTACGATCGATACCAGTGATGCTCTGACCCTCGTATTGCACAAATCTCTGGTGTTAGTTACTTTAAAGTGTGCATGTATCGATACTTAATGCCTCTTCTCTCCTCCCACCAATTCTGTTTAGCTCTGACTCTTAACAGTCAAATGCAATATAATCAACCATTGCATGGCCAAATAGGTTACATGCCAACAAGGCTCAAGGGCCAACCAGGTATTAAAACATGGTTTCAAATAAAACAATACAGAAAAAAAAGAATAGTACTAACAACAACAAAGAAAAAAAATTCGAAAACTTTAAGCACAACTAAGAAAACGTGCAAAGATTTACGAAAAATGATAAAGCATCCATCCAATGGATGCTTGAAGTTAAGACAGTTACAATAATAACAATAAGCAACAAACATTATCTACCTACAATAATAAATGAACTTGAAGGCACACACAGCATCATGATGTTTTGGACCATGACGCCATTTTCGTGGTTTCGATTGCAGCTGTGTGGTGCATTGTGCAAAAACCAGACAGACAGACAGACGGACAGACAGACAGACAGCTACAATACAAGCTTTCAATTCTATTCGCATTGAATTACTGATATTCTGATAAATACAAAAACAAATTACAACAACAATTTATACCTTCATTCGTATTGGTTTCAAATACAAACCAGAAGATACTTTTGTTAAAAACATAAAGTTGGCTGATTTTTTTATTTTTAGTTGTTTTATTTTTTTCCTTTTTAAGACATTCAATTCACATCAATCACGCTAATCTTAACACCAACAACAGCAAAAATGAATAATAAAAAAAGTTTTTAAGACTCCAACAATTTTTCATTTTGTATTACAGAGTAGTTGAACAGAAATATTGGAATACAAAATGAATGTTTGTCGGTTGTATTTTTAAATTTAATCTCCCGCATAGTGATGCAGGTCACTCTGCATGATAAAGTGGAGAGATAAAGTTTGTTCATTTATTTGTAGCTGCTTAAATAATAAAACACAGACTTTAGTCACAAATACGGATCATGTATGGAGCTCTTTTTGAAAAACACGTATCATCAGGAAGGCCATAAAAGTAGCATACGCACGGATTCACAGTCGCTTTTAGTTCCAACTTAAGTCTGATCTATTCATAGTCTGTTTACTAAAATTGCTGAAATGAAGTTGAAACTTTCGTCACTTAAAAAATAATAATAAAAAGAAAGTGCTATGAAGATATTGAAGTAGAGTTACAAGTGCAATTCAGTGCCTTTTTAGCTGCGAAAATTATCCTCTCTCATGCGTGTTTGATTCACACAATGCTTTTACGAGTGAACAGAGTTGACATTTTTTAAATGTCAGTCCAAGAATTGTGTCTCTTACTTCTGTTTGGGCAACATCGAGATCAATTAAAAAAGAATTGTAAGTAAATAAACTGAAAAAAATAAAAATTTCCTTAAGGATTTCTTAACAATTCCAAAGGAGCCGTTAAGTAATTAAACAGAAAATATTAAAAACATCGTTAAGGATTTGCTGAGAATACGACCTTCAATCATTTTCAGTACGCGAAATTGTCTGACACAAGACAATATATAAGTAAAATTGGAACTCGACTTTGTGATGGATTCTATTATTAAAGCACTGTTTGTTTTAAAAAGTAATTTTAAAAATTATTAACTCGAATTTAGCTTCAGTTGTGAAGATTTCTTTCTGCAATTGGTTGAATATATTTTTGTGGTTCTGTATTGTTTTTGTTTTAATTTCCCGCTTTTAAGAATAGGAAGTTAATGACTTAAATCCAAATCGAGTTTTCATCAGATATCGACGTTGTTGAGGACATGAGAATCTATTTTGACTATTTTTACGATGATGCCCATATAGATGTACGCAGTAGGATGTCACTAGTGAATCACCGCTGATTCACTATTGACACTGTCACCAGTACTAGTGACTTATTATACACCCAACAATTATTTTTACTATAGACATTTAACATATGCGTGTCATTCGAAATCTACTACTGACACTGGTACAATTGAGTAGGTAGTTTTTTTGGGACAATATCTAGACATTGTCACCAGAGATTCACTAGTGCATTTTAGTTATTCTAGTCTACACTTTTGATACTTCTCTGAAACAGACGTCGCACTGTGGCTGAAAATCGTTTTTCATTGGCCAAAAGTCAAATTTTTTTTGTCACCAATTTTTAAAATTTTTACGCCCTTTTGCAGCTAATATATCCAGATTAAGGTAGCCAAAAAATTAGGTTAAACTATTGATAATTGTGAGCGTGGCATGCTGTCAAACTCAACGGTTTTTTGTAATTTCAGAAAAAGGTGTTTTTCTGTTGTTTTTTATCAAAAATAAATGATTACTACTCGCAAGCTATCATCGATAATGGCTTGCGGTCTTTTTTATAATGTTGGTAGGATTATAGTCTTTAGTTTTTGTAAGTGGTCAGAGCTCTAGCGTTTAATATTAAGGGCGTTACGGAATATTTATGAAACTACTATATTTTTCTCAAATTTAAACTTTAGTAGAATAGAACTTCTAGGGAACAAAAGGGAACAAGAAATGTATACCACCCGGAGAAAGGTGAAAGTGTCCTCTTTACCGCTATATATACTTTTGCACCCGTGACGAGCCGTGTGTAGAACACTTTTTTCATTTTAATGAAATTACTCCAAAGTACTCGTATACAATGGTGTATATAATTTTCACTTTTTTGCCTAAAAGTTTATGTTTTTACTTTAGACTACGTAAAACTAAAAAAATTAAATATAATACCTGCGAAAGGGTTTAATGGCTTTGTTTTGATCAGCAAAAAATAAGTCATAAAATTATCACAAATTATCACAAAATTCTACAGTAAACATATGATCTGTTTCTAAATTTACCTGTTATCAAATGTTAGGGTCAACCAAAGTCATAAGCAATTTTATAACAATAATCGGGACATTAAACCACTAAAAATAAAAAAACAACCCAACAACAACAATAAATATTGGCGAGATACTAATTAGTTTTACCTGATATTAAGGTCTGGACAACAGGTGCAGTTTTGTGCAATTTAAGCACTACCTGCTATGAAATTAAAGATCAATGTGTGAATAACATGTATCTAAAAATGTATAAAACTACGGATTCGATAAGGGATTACTCAGTTAATCCTCTAAGTGTACGGATAAAACATAACAGACGCAAATAAAAATATTCAGAAAAATATGAAGAGCTTCAGTTATAAAGAACTGGCGGAAGAGTATTTTAGAAACAAAAACCAGGAAGATGTTCTTAGTTACGTTAAAATAAAATTAAACTTAAATTCGTGTAGCACCGAAATGGAAGAGGAATTATCTAATTTCGTCAAAGCACTAAAAAAAACGCTACAAAGAAGTTCGCTACAGTAAACAAAACTTTTATATAAAAAGTGCAAACTGGTTAGAGGGCCAACTTACTGTCGCTGCAGAAACAGCAAAGCAAGATAAGGCTGGAAGACCACGCAAATCATTAATGGGCAACTGCAGCGATAGATCTAAGAGGCGGAAACTTAAAGATATTAACGATGCAATTGGTTGTACAAATATAAAAGAATCTTTCCTACATCAATTACGATCACAGAACCAATTAACAAAAGTGGATATCATTGAAAAAGTTGTTAAAGCTAGTCCAGTGAGAACAAAACGGATTCTTAACAGTATACCAACTCCGAGTGATGCAATACAGTACACAAAAGAGGAGGCATTAGCATTATTTCTGGATTTGAAATTAACAAAAAAAAGGACACTATTACAATCACACCAATTTCGGCAGAGGTACAACTACAATCTCTACTTGATCACACAGCAGAACGCTTGCTACAATCAATAACAGGAAATGAGTTAAAGAAATATGGAAACACAAAGTTAATTCTTTTTTGTAAATGAGGATGTTATGGTTCTTCGGGACCAAAACAATACAAACAAGTTGTATGTGAAAATATTTCAAACTCGGATATGTTCATGGTATCATTTGTACCGTTGCGATTGAAAAAGATTTTGGAAGATTCAGAGCCTTCGACTAGTATAACGCAAACAATGGATATTTGGAAAAATGAGACACCATCTTCTACGAAATACTGCAGGCCAATCAAATTTGAATTCAAAAAAGAAACTCATGATGCCATTAACAAAGAAGTTAGTGATATTAAGGCCCAAATTGCAACACTACAGCCATTACAATTACCGTTAGATGGCCAGTAAATTGAAGTAAGCCACAAATTAGTGCTGACAATGATAGATGGAAAAGTAGGTCAGGCTTTGACTAACACGAAGGCTGCATCCAGCTGCATTATATGCCAAGCAACATCAACCCGATTAAACTAAATACCGACAAAATCATTAGATAATACCGATGCATATGAATTTGGATTATCACCACTACATGCAAGAATACGACTTATGGAACACATACTAAAAATCAGCTATGATTTGGATTTCGGGTCTTCAGGATCAATAAGAAACAACGAAACCAACAAAGAGTTAAGAAGTGCAAAAAAGAAACATGTTCAAGATGAATATCGCAAATTAGGATTGATTATAGATCAGCCAAAACAAGGGTCAGGCAATACAAATGATGGCAATACCGCAAGAAGATTCTTTTCAGATCCAGAAACAGCATCTGAAATAACAGGAGTGGATTTTAACCTTATTTTCAGATTTAAAATAATCCTAGAAGTACTTGCGTGCAATGAAGAAATTGACTAGAAAATTTGGAGATTATGCAAAGGAAACTGCAAAAATATATACAACCAACTACCCATGGAGAAATATGTCTGCAACAGTTCACAAAATCCTTTATCATGGAGAAGATGTCATTAAATATCATTTGGTGCCACTTGGAGATCTATCAGAGGAGGCTCAGGAAAAAAGGAACAAGGATTACAGATTTTATAGAGAGCACAATACTAGAAAAATTTCAAGAAATTCAACAAATGAAGATCCGTTCATCTCCAGTATTCGAAATCAATGGAAAGTGGAACATCGGGATTTAGATGAAGAAGCCAAAAAACTACTAAAGAACAGAAATAGCACAGAACAAAATATGGAATATTTGCAATCAATATTTGAGTCAAATGAATAATAATTATAATTGCCTTTCATTGTTATTTAAGTACGAAAAACATAATATTAGTAAAAAATAATAATAAACAGAACCTACCATTGTTGCAAATGCTATTAAAATTTATTGCAGTTTTTATTTTTAAAATGTTTTTTAAAATCATTAAATTTGACAGCAAAAAATATTAAATTTTTCTGTAGTAATAGCAATATTTTTAGATAATATTATTAACGTTTTTTTTAAGTGTAACTATTCTTTGAGTGTAAACAAATTTGCAAATTTGTCAGCAAAAAATTTTTAATTTTTCTGTAATAGCAAAATCTCCAGTTGATTTTACTATTTTTTTCAGTGTAAAATTTTTTTCAGTGTAACATTAAAAAAATTCCATTATTACAAATATTTATAATTATTATTAATTTCCAAATATTAAATTTTTTAATAAATAAAAAAATAATAAACCCATATTTCACTCTAAAAGTAAAAAAAATTCAAAAGTTCAACTTTGACCTAGAATTCCTTAAAAAGTCCTCAATCAATTTTAATGTAATTTAAACTGAGTCAAGCTGAACTAAATATCTATCCAATAAAATAAACATTACTTCAATATTTTGATCGGTTCAAAAGTTACAGAATTTTGGCCAATGAAAAACGATTTTCAGCCACTGTGCGTCGGTAATGAAACTTTTGGTAACATTTGCTGTTTTATTAAAAAAATTAAATATTAAAAATATACAAGGTACAGTGAATGCCTCGTAATCCACAACAAAATATCTGTTCCAGTTATAAAAGAAGATATTATTATAAACTTCGAAAAGATCAACCTTGTTTTATCAGCCAAAAATTTCGGCATAATCTTTAATAATCACCTAACCTGGACTAACCATATTAACTCTCTCGTTGGAAAAACGTATGGCAAACTCAGATCTCTGTGGATGACTCAGTTATATACACCACTTAGAATAAGGATATTGCTCGCGAAATCGTATTTAATTCCAGGGTTGTTATATGGTTGTGAAATATTTGCAAATTGTGACGTGGCTAGTAAGCGGAAGCTCAAGGTGCTGTTCAATAATATAGTTAGGTATGTCTTTGGCCTAAGAAGAATGGATCGCACGTCTTACTTTGCAAAACAACTACTTGGAATTTCATTTGAAAGTCTACTCAAAGTTCGCATTCTTCTTCTGCTACATAAAGTAATATATACTAAAACACCACCTTACCTGTATGCCTCAATACGGTTTGCCAGATCGCAAAGGGGAAGATATATTATAGTACCCAAACATAGATATCGCGTGTCTGAATGGCAGTTTTATATATATGGCATACGTCTTTGGAATTCTTTATCACATAACCAACAAACAAACAGCAACGCAAACAGTTTTAAAAACTTTTTATATGGTCACTTCTCTGATACATGAATGCCTAATGTTTGTAATCCTAAAATTAATGTTAATTTTTAAGTAATTATGATGTTTTATTATATTATTAATTATACTATTACGTTGTGAAAGTTTAAACTTACATTTAACATTCCTATACTTTAAATATAAGATATAATCTTGTTGTATAGGAAATTACAAATAAATAAATAAATTACAAATTACAAATTAAGGTACATTTCAGCTTAAAATATTTTTTTTTGGCGCTGCAATGCTCCTCTAAGCATTTTATCGGCTGCTTCACTAAAAGTTGATATTACGTCGGGATATGGAAACAAAAAACTATTTATTAAAATATGTATTAAAAATTTTGAAAATTCATATATCAAACTTTTTACCTATTGAAGCTTTAAAAACGTTGGAGAGATCACGCCATCCCTTTTTGCCAAAATAACCATATACATTAAAATTCATAATTATATGTTGGCCAAGTACTTGATGTAGATTACCTTCAGCATTACCAGCAAATAGATATTTTATTTGTCTTATTTATAGAACATAAAAAAATTAAATTTTATATGTGTATTCTATGGGTCCGAATGTGCGGCTAAAATATCATCAAATTCTTTGAGCTTTTCTTCTTTGGTAATCGGAAAAATTGCAATATGATTAGTAGTAACTGCATTTAGCATTACTATTGTACCTAGTAAAACTTTGCGTTCCGCCAAAATGTTCTATGTGGCAATTATTTCCTGGAAAAACTTTTCTTATTGAAATTGCTTGCCTATTACCTAACAGATCTGCAACTGACAGAGGAACATTTAGACCTTCCTCCTGTAATATTACAAGAAGCTTTTCTAAACACTTTCTGGAAGGAGCTGTTTCAATGTACCAATTTTTTATCTTTTTACGCAAACTCAATCTGGCGTTTGGCAGATTCCAAATAATCTCCTGCAGTTCCACAAAATTTTCACAATTTACACTTTCACTTAAATTAATTTCGTTTTAATTTTTTCTATTTTTATACAAAATTGATTGTTTTTTCACTTGACGTTTATTATTTCTCTTACAATAATGTACGAATGTAAAATGTTTGAATTATTTAAAAAACACTTTTATATACATATGTACCTTTTAATTAATTTTTTCAAATTTTTGCTAAACTTTACTGCATTTTACTAAATTGCGTTCGTTTACTCAACCCTACAAGAAATGGATGACCGAAACTAATACATACACATTTACCATACTAATACATTTATAGGAAGTTAACATTTGAACAAACATATGACTGTCATTGATGATAGAAAAATCCGTCACCGTTGACCAATTTGCATTTTTCACATATTTTGGGATTACATGACAGAATATTTGTGGCTTATTTTAGTACAATTGGATGAATTATTGATATCGGTAGCAGTAAAAGTTTAAAATAGTAAACACTTATAAAAAAAGAGTGTTGAAGCTACAATTTTGTGACATATTTATTTCCATCAAAAAGATAAGAAGATATTTAATTAAATATTGTGAAATTATCCTAAATTAAATACACTTTCAGTGCCTTATCTCTATGCCCTCGACGCGTGAGAAGCAAAGCAAAGAAGTTCGTGAGGAAATCTTGGAGCTTTTATTAAAATCCTTTGCCAAAGAACGTTCAGCGGCAGGGAAATTTAAATCGCATGATTCTGCTCAAGTCATAGAGTTGTATCCCCATGGCACGAAAGTGGAATGCCTTAAGGCTCAACAAGACTCAGCAGAAATGGATGGTAATAATGTTGACTACATATTGAAAAAATTAGCCATACAAGGTGCCGTTTGTATTAAACGATTTTTTAAAAACACACTATTGTAATTATTATTTACACTTTTTTTCTTATGAATATTTATTTATTTTTATTTAATTATAATATTACAATTGAATTGAAAAAAAATCGCGTTTTATTTCAACAGAAATTTCCATCAACAGTGGTGAATGAATTCATATAGTTTGATAAGTCAGCAGTGACCAATATGTCGGTCAAGATTGACAAGTCAGCGTTGACCGATATGTACATCAAAGTTGATTAGTCAAATGTGGGTAATATTTGTGTCAGCGCTAAACAGTAAAAAACATAAGAGTGAGCAGTTCAGACGTATGTTCTATGTACTATAAAATTTGGTAGCTAGAAAGGGATGCAAAATCACACGTACACAAAAGATTCGGTAATTTTTTGCATATTGGCAGTTCTATCAGCAATGCCAGTCATATTACCAGTCAAGTGACCGTCACTGTTCTTGTAGGGCAAGTTACACTAAATGAGAACACAAATTGAGGGCGTAAAGTGACGGTTCATGGGTGCGAATTTAAAAATTTTTACTGCAGAAATTTCTTGTAGTAAAATTCTGTAAAACCAAAAAACATATGATTCAAAAGGTAAACAAACAAAAATAAGAAAACAAAAAGTATACAATTTGTGAAAAAATATTAAAAAAAAGAAAAACAATTATTCTTAAAATAAATAAATTTTGTAGCAAGCATTTAAAGCCATTTTCGTTGTTATTTTGTTATTTCCTTGGAGTTGTGAAAATGCTAAGTATATGGTTACTTAGTACTGCATTCGCTTTTGAGGTGGTCAATAGCAAAAACAAATAATCTCATACTTTTGAATTAATTTAATGAGACACAAATTAGGAAAATCAAATAAAATTAAAATAAACACGTGGAAACGATTATAGAAAATAATTTGTTTATATTTTCTTAAAATGTTTGTGTTATAATAGATATTGCATCGAGTACCAACAAGAAAAAGAGTTGAGTAGTGCAAAGTGTAAATATATTTCAACACTATATTGATTTGCAATCACCTGTTTTTTTAATTTTACTAATTTTTGCAATTGATCCGTTTGCGTTATTAAGCAAGATTTTTCTGAGAGTAAATTTTTCAGATTACTCAGTAATTAATCATTTACTGCATTTTACCTCAAAAGTACTTGAACGCAGCTATTAATAGAAACATTAAGATAAAGAATGGCTTTATTACAAAGCTTTAATTTTTGAAGCTGAGCTTAGCCGCCGCCATTAGTTTATTATTGCTGCCGAAAACTCGGCAGCTCTTAATTTTCAATAAACAAAAGAAATTAAAAATATGGAGAATGGGATTGTGTATGTACTTTTTAAATTATATGAAAATTAATGTACTGTATACTTATTATAGCTCAGTAGAAAAAAAACTAGATGAACAACAACAATTATGCCGCCGATGAATAATAGCGGTTTGGCGGCGAATTAGAACTCTTATTTGTTGTGTTTACAGTTTTCTCTCATCAAAGCTAAAAAAAAGTGTAGTCACTTTGTTGACAATGTCCCCAAAAAGTCACCAAAATAGTCGTTAAATCTGGTGACTTGAAGACTCTGGCTCCCAAGTTTCCTTCAGGGTATGTATGAGTATGTGTATGTATGTCAGCCTCTCAATACTTGTGAATGGCTTAGCCGGTCGGAATCAAACTTGCTGCATTCTAAAGACCTTGACCTCACTAAGATCTCGTGAGATAATGGACCGATTCGGTTCGTTCGACTTACAGAATTTTCGAAATATATAGAAACTTTGAAAAAAAAATTCTTTTCAAATAAACTTAAACTACTAAGACGATCGAATCCAATCAGCTCTTAAACGCAAAACCTACGTCGACTGCAGAAAATTGGGTGAAAATCGTTTGACCAGTTCGAAAAAAAATCTAAAAATTAATAACTTTTTTTTTTAAATTGTCAATTCGATTTTCAGATTGTCTTAATCTTTTGGACTTCGAAAACTTCGTCGATTACCGCAATTTTCATATAACCTTTTTTATTTTTGGAATCAAAAAGATGGAGTGATCGAAAGTTTATGAATGTGTTACCACTTTGGGGTTGAGCTTAGCGGAAAGTTCCAGCGATGGCCGCATGAAACTTTTTCCACATGTATTTTTTATTACGAAATTTCATGAATGTGATATTTTAATATAATAAAAAATTGTTAGGTGATTTTAATAATTTTCTCCAAGCAGAAATCCCGGTATACCGGGAATATTAATATCCATTAAAAATTTCCGGAATATGAAAAAGTCCTAGAAAAAACTGTAATCGCAGGGATCTACCGAGGTGGGGGCTGCATTTTTACTGCAACATTTTTTCAATGTAGGGAAGCAAATAAAGTGTTCATAAATTGTCTATGCCGACTGTTTTACCTTAATATGTTATTTTCCATAAGCATGTTCATATTTATGTATGTACGTCTGTAGCATTTTTTGCAATTTAAGTTCACGCTTTTTCAGTTGAATCCATTGAAGCTGCTCTCAATGCAACTTTATAAATGGATTATTTTTTTAGATCAATTTTTTCACAATAAAAGTGAAAAGTAGATATTTTGTAATTCTCAAGATTTATGGCAATCATTTTATAACTAAATTAGAAACTAAAACTTAATAACTAGGAAGAAAGTTGGTGCAAAAAATACATCTACTTATGTATTTATGTATTTCTATTTTACTTATTTTTTTTTCATAAAAAAATTGTTTGTCCAATATTTAAACATGAACAACATATTTTAAAGCTTTGTGACTATTTTGAAAATAATTCTATTGTTCCTAGAGAACAGCATTATCGCTTAGATTGTGTGTTTTTGAAATAAAAGCAAACAAAAATCTTTGCAAACAAATTTGCTGTTCAACTCTAAAAGTTTTTAATTGAAAATTTTAATTCACTTTAAGGATTATTAAAATTTGATAGACTTTTAATTTAATCCGTTAGTATTGATTAATAATTCCTTTGTAAAGATTTCATGAGGAAAGTGAATCAGTTCTCTATTCAAATTGAAATCGCCTGTTTCCTCGGCCGAATGGGTCATGAGGACACTGTTCCGCTTGAGCAACGTAGAACTGTCAATTCTGAATGGTACACGACCATTTGTTTACCAGAAGTTGTCGGAGAAATTCGAAAAACTAACCCCCGAAGACGAATCATTCTTCATCATGACAATGCGAGCTCTCACACAACCCGTCAAACAAGTGAATTTTTGAGCAGTCAAAACATCGAATTGATGACTCATACTCCATACAGTCCTGACTTGGCACCCAATGACTTCTTCTTGTTCCCGAACATCCAAGGTAAACTGCGTGGTCAACGAAGAATCAGTTGAAGCGTTCAAAAACCATGTTTTGGACGTGTATTGATCATCAAGGGGAATATTTCGCAAAAACAATAAAGCCATTTTCATTTAAAAAAAATGCTTGCTATTATTTGTTATTCGCGAAATTTTAATAATAGCTCTCGTACACTTATACTTAATTTTCATTTAAATTGAAGTTGCACTTAAATTCAGTTTCAATGTTTCAGTTGCAAATAAGTATTCTTATTTAATTGCGATAAAAATATGACAGCATCAGAAAATTTACGAATTTTAGCTTCTTTTTCAGAGAGAAATTAAAAATAGTGAATGATAGGGTGCCATAATGTTTAAAAAGATTAAAAACAATTTTGATAGAAGACCAAATTTCAGACCAACAGAAAGAAGTTGATTTTTCAATTTCCACAAATTTCTTGTTAACTTAGTTGCCCGAAAAGAAAACAGGCTGTCAAAAATATATGGGTGAGTGTACAACTTAAATAGGCTTTAAGTGCACACACATATTTTAATACGAACCCCAAAACTGACCATTACACTAGAAGGACGGTGTTTATTAAACACGACTGAGTATTTAATGCACTTGACGACAGAGTGTGCAGCACTTTTTTGCACTTGACATTTTCTATTTCCTTGACGTTTTTAAGCAATCTGGTAAGTTCTCATTATGATATGTTCCCACAAAAGCTCAACTAACTTAATTCATTTTCCTAATTACTTCGATAAAGTACAATGTTTCCAATACTTTCTCGATATTCTTGAATATTGCCCCAACCAAAATACAAATTCCAAATTCCTTCTTCTTTCTTTGAGAAAATATAGCAAACAAAAATATTTTTTTTTCAGCTAAAAATATTTTTTTAAATAAAATCTTTTTAAATCATTTTTAAAATATAGAATTTTTTTTAAGGAAAAAATTAATCGTTTCAATATATGAAAATATTTTTTAATATTTTTGTTCTTATGCGCATTTCACTGTTGCTAATGCAGATCATCAGAGAACTTTACCCAAATATTTCTTAGAACAACTGAAGATATTATATTAAACCTTCATTAAAACAAATGAAAAGTTTAAACAATGTCAAAGTTGCATTAGCAACAGTGAAATGCGCATAGGAACAAGCTATACCCCTCAATAATCAATTGCAATTTGTTTTTAACAAAATGGTTAATGTTTTACTGAATAAGTAAAACATTAATTTTGGGAAAAAGTGCGAATAAAAATTTAAAATACTAAAATTTGAGAGATTCCCATAAAAAGCACCAGAAACTATTTTTATTTAAAAAAATTTCTTCAATTAAAATAAAAATTTTTATTTTAAATAAAAATATTTTTAATTAAAAAAATATAAAAAAATTTTTTTTAAATAAAAATATTCTTTTAAAACAAATACTTTTTATGTACCAAATATTTTTTTAATATTTTTTTAATGAAAATTATTTTTTTTTTCGATAATAATATTTTTTAAACAAAATATTTATTTAAAATATTTTTTGGATAAAAATATTTTCTTTAAATAAAGATTATTTTTTATTATTTATTATTATTTTATTTATTTACTAATTAAAAAATCTATTTTCAACTATATTTTTTTTAGATGAAATTAAAAAATTGATATTTTTATGTACCAAATAATTTCTTAAAAATATTCTTTTAAAACAAATATTTTTTATGTACCAAATATTTTTTAGATAAATATATTTTTTTTAAATAAAATGAAACATTTTTTCCAAATAAAATAATATTTGTCCACTAAAGAGTTTGATTGTAAAAAATGGTCAATAATATTTTATATGCAGCTTAGAGAGTTTTGTATTCATCTGCCCGATTTTTTTGTTTCACTGAAAATTTTCCTTTGTAACATCAAGAAATGTTCCTAAAGCCAGTTATGACAGGGGAAACTTTTAAAAATCCCTACATGTCTCAAAATAGTTTAAAATATAATTTAGGATATTAAAATATATATTTTTTTGTTTTTCTTACAAATTCTGTGCCCAAGCAAACGCATAGAAAATTGCGCATTGTTTGGCCATTTATTTCACAAATATGTTTTTCCGTAATACTGGATCGTAAGTGTGTAATGTTGAAATTTTTATTAAAACCAATAACAACTATTTTAAATTTTGCTTAAATTTAAATTATAATTTTTGTGTGCTGTTTTTTTTTGAAAATTAACTGCACGTTCATTGAAATGAAAAATATGTTCCTTTTCCATTGAAATGTGCTTGAAATTCCACAACAAATTCCCCTACTTTTGGCAATAATATTCTAGTCAACAAATTCAGATCAAAAACTCAGAAACGTGCATTCTTAAAATCCTCTCTGGCTTTAATATCTAAATTTGCAAATATTATTTTTGAGTCAATTCAATAGCTTGACCTGGCCAACACAGCGATGTGTTCTTTTTGTAAATTTGTAAATTTTTGGTTTAATGCCTTGAATTTTTGGCAAATTTCAAAAACTGCCGCATTTAAAAATATGTATACGTTTTATTTGTGATATAAATAATATTTTATAAAACTTTTAATCACAATCTTTAAATATTGACACCAAACATTTATATTGTATTCGAACATTAGTTAAATCTAAATGTTGTTCAAAAAGGAAAACTCCATTTAGCCATGCATATTCAAGCCGATAAGTTTTCCCTTCAGGCTACTTGGCCAAAAACTTTGATTTATGGACAAAAATCAGTCTGGTCATAAATACAAAACGAATAAAAACCACAATATATCATAAATATTCAAAATGCAAGAAAATACAAATTTTATAATGTGGAAAAAAATCAACAAAGAAATCAGATCAATAAATTTTATGCAAAAAAAAAGAAAAAATGAAATATTAAATAAGAAACAAAAACTACCTACGCACTGATATTTAGACGGTTCATAGCAATTTGCAGATTGATACGTGATGGAATTTTACACCAGTGATATATGGATATTGAAACCTATTCATATGGAAGGTATTGGGGACCAGTGTAGCCAGCCAGCCAGCCTTAGCCAGCGATTTAGACACAGACAAGCAATTCAACCAACTATTGAAAGCTGGCAAACAAAGACGACGACAACAACGAAAACAACGACAACAACAACATCAAAAATAGCAAGGATCATGCTTAAAACCTAAAACTGAAACCCAATAAAAATAACAAAAGAGAAAAAAAGATACTGAGTTAATAATCGGTTTCACCAATAAAATACTCGTACAAACAAAGAAGAAATATAGTTTTACAAGTTTTTGTTTAAACTTTGATTGTACTTGATACAAAAACAACAAGCAATTTATATGTGTATATTGTGCAACAACCACAACAACAACAGCACCAGCGAAATTTGTGTTAAAAGAACTTATGTCCGGTTTTAAGGTAACAAAAAAATATATATATCAGAGCTTTGAAGGGATTTAAAACCGAATACGAATAACTAAGTGTTTAGGTTAGGTTAGGTCAACAGGTTGCCAGACCACTTGGGTCCAAAGTAATTATGATCCCTTTGGGTTTACCGGAGGAAAGAGGGAAAGAGAAGACATAAGATAATGAAAGAAATTATGTTAAAAATTCAAGTATTTTCTACTTATTTTCAGTACGAGTCGTGCTCAAAATTTTTAATATAAATGACAATAAAATGTAGTTTAACCAAGCCGAAAACGCGATTCCTTTAGATAACCAATCCTGGAGTTTCTTAAAATGAGTACAAAATTCTTTAATCACGTGAAAATTCTTGAATCGACTATAAAATTAAATTGAACACTTAATATTCCGTACTTAAATCAATCTTTCTGTACTTGATTTTAGTAAATTTGGGATCACCGTACTTTTGACACCGCTTGGGATTGATTTAAGTACGGATGGTTTGAATTTTTTTTGAGTGTACGACCAGCGAGAGAACCAACCGCTGCTCCCAATGAAGGAACTGAAGTTTTTGAGATTCAAGCCCGACAGCTTCGAAAGGCTATTAAAGCGTCTTTTGCATAGGAAACGAATGCGTTGGTGCTCCAGTGCAGGGCAAAGGCAGAGTAGGTGAGTTATGCTCTCTTCCCTCTCTTGGTCCTGACAGCTGAAGCAATAGTCGTTGTGAGGGATACGCATTCTTTTAGCATGTGAGTGTAGCCGCAAGGAACCGCAATTGTTTTCTTGAAAACCCGAAGAGTTGCTTTGTTCTAAATGTATCAATGCAAGGCCAGAGTGTTTTCGTTATAAGGCAGGTCGACTCAGTGTGCCATCTATTCTGGGCCACCTGCATAAGGGCTATGTCAATGTTTTCCGGCAGGAATAGAGTGGGATGATGCCGCAGAAGTTGTCAATGTCAACATCCTCAAGCGTGGTTCCACTCTTTGCCAGATCGTCAGCAATGATATTGCCTGAAGTGGTCTCATGACCCTTCACCCAGTTAAGGGTGACCAATAATTACGCGCTACCTCATTTAGGATCGTGCCACATTCCCGAACTAGATTGGATATTGAATACACACCTATAAGCGACCTGATTGTAGATTGACTATCGGTTATATTGTGGATACGTCTGTTCGTTATGCCATAGAACTTTAGCCAATTTGCTGCTCTTTTAATTGCAGATATTTCTGCCTCTAAGACGCTACATTCGTTTGGGATTCTGAAGGACTTTCTGACTCCAGATTCCTTGATGTATACACCTCCTCCAACTCTCGTTGCCCTTTTGGAGCCATCTGTGTAGATAAGAAGGCTTCCGGGTTGCAGGGGGAGGCCCTTCGACAAGTTGAATTGAAATTCCCTTTTGAAGAAGGGCCTCAGAGTGCAGTGGTCAATGAGACCAGGAATATTTACATGGGTCCTTAAAATGCTAGCATGGCCCCATGGCCTATGGGACCATGAGCGGGCTCCAGTCTATGGCATTTTTTGTGATGTCGTTCCTTGAGCTTCTTAAAGTGTGGTCAATCCACCGCCATTAACGTCTTTTTATTTCTGTAGCCATGACTTGTTGTTTGGATAGTTCCAAAGCCTGCTGTTGGATACCACTCGCAATCGTAGAGAAGAGTGGACTTGATATTTGTGTTAAAGAATGTTAACTTTGTGCGCTCAGAGAGTGAAGACAATTTCCAAATGGGTCTTAAACGAACGAAAGTTTGTTGCGCTTTCTGTACATGGTTGTACATTTTTTATTTGGCCCGAAATTTTAGGAAATTCTGTTCCCAAGATAGCAAAACTGGCTGACATCTTCTAATTAAACATGGTAAAGCGTCAAGCAGGAAATGTGGAAATCGTTGCTCGCCAAGGTTGTGTTTTATCACCACATCTATTTAATGTTGTCTTATATACAGATCTTTAAAGTGCCTTACAAAACGGAAATGGATATTTTGGGTGTGTAAGATCGCTTAAACGATCACAATTACGGGGATGTTATTTGCCTATCAGCTCACGGCTTCTCAGATCTTTCATCAAATCTGCGAAATATAACAACAACAACAGCATATACGGCTGGACTTAAGATTAACACCGCTAAAACCAATACCCTGCAAGTTAATGTGACGTCTCAGGAATTATTTACAGGAGCAACATACTATGATTTAATTATATGGTTATCCGTCCCATGGACATAAATCGGAAATTCGGTGACCACAAAGTCTGATGGAATAAATATTTATAAAAAATAACAATCCATTTACATTAACGACAAAAGAATTTTTTTAAGTCGTCATAATGTCGGTGCGTGATTAACTTTTGTTTCTTATTTTTTAAATTTATTAATCGAGATTGTCTCGATATCTTCTTTCAAAGATTTTCAAAAACTTTTGTTTGTTGAGAGTTTCTTTTGTTTCTTATTTAAAATATTTGGCTCATAAGATTTATTGATCTGATTTCTTTGTTGATTTGCTACCACAATAGGAATTGTATTTTCTTGGATTTTGAATATTTACCATATATTGTGTCCTTAAATGTCCTTAAAATGGTTCAAAATGTGTACTAATTGTTTTTTCGGTTGCATATGTTTCTCAAAGCTCATGAAATGCTTTCCATTATTATCCATGAAAAAAAATATTATGCACCAAATACATACAGCAGTTTTATGGTACTTTGTACATACAATCGGTACAATATTTATCCTGCAAGGTACAGTGGACTCTGTGAATGATTCTTAATTCTGTAAACAATTTTACATCCTTTAAAAAGTTAATAATGAAGTTTAATTTGCTGGCTATTTTGCCAGCAATACATCACTGTGCGTCGGTTTGCGGAAATCACACACGTGCAACCTTGATGGCTACTAAATTAGGCTCGAAAAAGTCCTCCCAGTAACGCTCGCAACAATGATGATCAAAACTTCATAAATTTGGAACACTTTAGGAACTAATCCACCGGTCATAAAGTGTTAATAGTAAAAGTTTAATAGTTTTTCGACAATGGCTACAAATTTAACGTTCCTGTCATCCCTCAATCTCGAAGAGATCCTCGAATTGAAACGTGATATTCAAAATAAATTTGAGCAATTTGCAAATGTTTCTACAGCGTGAGTTTATTCATGATAACCGCCAAACTAAACAAACCTCAAGGCGAAAATAATTATTCAATCGGGCATCACAGAAAACAGTGACATCATACACAAAAGACAACACATGTACTTGTGATGTTTTACCCAAAATTCAACTGCACAAAAGCAATTTCCAAAAATCCTTTTTCATAAAAATTGTTTGTGAAACCCTTTTACAACAAAAAAATACACATACATATAAATAAACTTAAGGATTAAATTCTTTGAAACTTCTTCTAGATTGTGCCACACAATTCATCTGCTACAGAACCATCACCCAGTCTGCAACACAAATGTTTTTAAACGTTGTACTACTACAGCAATGAATAAAAAGGACAGACAACACTGAATGAAATTAAAAAAAGGGAAAACCCTGAGTAACATTTAGGCATCACGTATATGGCTGGCCATCAATCGTCCACTGTCATAGGAACCGAGCAAACCAACCAACATTTATAATGATAGGGGTGATCACAACAACTACAGCGTACCAGCAATACAGCAATAAATGTGCTAGAATTCTTGGACTTAGATTTGCTTAAATCGTATCGTACCTTCAAATAATATTCTTTCTTTTTTTTCCAGCAACCGTAACGAACGAAAAGTTTTTGTAAAAATAAAAGTTCGACTACAATTTGAAAATAAAATAAAAATAGATTTTTTTTGTTCATTTGAAACAAATCCTGTTTTGATAGTTTAATTACAAAGTTTTATTTTCTCGCTTTATTTGCGAAAACTTTTGCAAATTTGTGTATTTATTTTCGGAGTTGGTGGTATAATTATTTGTTTTGTTTTACCATCAAACTCTGAAAATTTGTTACTTCCTTTTACAAAAGTAAAAAATATCCTTTTTTGTTTAAATGCATTAACTTCCTTTTTGTCTACAAACAAATCAAAAATTGAAGCAGAAAGCAAAGATTATTTGTTGTTTAGTTTGCATGTTAATCGACCATCTGCAACTTATTTCTGCTGGAAATTAAGTTTCTCACACATTTTTATGGTTTGAAAATTGCAACCAATTGCAATGGGGCGATAAAATCCTAAAAAGTAAGCAAAATGGCTAAAACAAAACTACTATACACACCTACTTACATGCCGTCTTTCACAGAAGTCTAAATATTTTTTGTTTGATTTCGTGTTCTGCTGCCCAAAATAAACAAAAACTATTTTTTAACGCTTCTTTCCGTTTTCAAATTTACAAGGATTTTGGCAGTTCCAGGTGCGTGGATTGGCTTAGGTTTTGTAAGAAAAATCCCAAAATGTATTTAGGAAAATAATTTTTAAGCACTTTATATATGAATATGAGTGTAAAAGTTTCGTGCTTGTTTTCAAGTAAAATAAAAACAAATTTCTTTTCAAATTTAAATCAATAACTTCTCTTTATTCATTACATTTATATTTTCATGCAAAGCTAAACCATAACTTCTTTTTATACTTTTCAGTAATTGGTTTTTACTTAAATAATTAATAGCAACGATCATGATTGTGCATGTCCTTATAAAGAGAACTTTGTATATAGAATCATGATTTCTGCTTAGCAACACAAACACATACAATCAACATCAATACTGATTTGCGCATGCAGAATCGTGACCACTTCTCTTACATACATATTATATGTACGTAAGTAAGTAGAAGCGATTGTGCATGTTTGATCATGATCGTTCTATATTACGAAAAATATGACGTAGTAACAAATTAATAATTTTGACGTAAGCAAAGCGCGACCGAGAATTCATAATCAAAAGTGATATTTAAGCAGCTACATATGTATGTTTTATTATATTTTAATATGTATATTTTAATATAATAAAACAAGTTACACAAGGGGTATTCATGTATTAGTTACATACATATATATGTAAGTAGACATAACTTGTAAACAGCTTTGCGGCGACATTAAAATTTACTGAAATGTGGTCGCAAAATTAATTATAACACGGATGATCTGCTTGTGCGCTCCTCTCGGAAATATGGTGTCATTCTATTCATCATTTTGGTGAAAGTAACGTGTTGGATCTAGATATTTTTTTTGCGTGATTGTGCACTTCTCAGAGTTGTTATAGATGGGATTTCATCTAAAGATTTTCAATCTTTCCTTCACTGCATTTCTTATTTTTCTAAAAGAATCTCTATGTCAAATTTGGAATCAAAAACTCTTGATGTTCTTAGCATGAAAATCCAGTGTGATTTTCGATGGATTGATCACATTTTTCTATTCTCAAATAAATCATTCAGGCGCCTCGGTTTTTTGGTTTGAAGAAGATAAGACCATCTAATCTCCGACCGAAAATGGAATTCCAATCTCATGTATAGGACGGTTCTCCAAAGTATGTTTTGAAGTTACTCGACCGCGTACAGGAGAGGCCAGCAAGTCCGGCCGGTGACAGTAGTGCAGCCAAATCTATTGATTCTCTCGATCCGCGAGGTAATGTGGAGTGTTTTTCACTGTGTTATCGTTACTGCATTATAATGTGATCTAATGAAGTCAATTAACTTGTTTTCGTCATTAATTTCGCAACCATTTGTCGTCGATTGGCCAAACTACGCATTACAGAGAGAGTTCGCACAGTTCGTATAAGAAGTAAACTCCCAGCTGATGTCTTTCCTGTCACATTTAACGTGTAAAAATCCAAAGCGAATGACCACAAGCACCGCTCCCTCTATTCTCCCTCATTCCCATAACATATTTACCTAGTTCCAGAACAGCTCATTACATATGTAAAAGGCATCGCCTGATCACTGGTCTTAAAAAAAATATTACTAAAATATGGGGTTGATACCATCCCCTTTTATTACAAATCCAGTGATACGTTTATATACATGGTTGCTCCCAACTGTATATTCCTACAATATAATATTTTCAAATATTTTCAAGCAGACAGTCGGCACTTAAATTTTGTAAAGTTCAAAGATATTTAAATTAACTCCTTTAAAATAAGTGAATGCATTGTTATTAGGAGTTTCGAATATTGAATTGTTCGATTAATCAAGTTATAAATAGATGAAGGAAATCAAGAAAAGTATTACATTTTGGTGAGATCTCGAACTGCTAACAACGAAAATAACTAAAATATATTCTCGTAAGGTGCTGCTCAGAAATTACGTAACGTTACTTTCGTTGTATTTATTTCCCGACAAAAATTTTGCACAGAATACTTTCAGTGTAAATTGCTAATGAACTGTCAAATGTGCAATCATTAACTGTTTGAAATTTTTACTAACTAAAATCTAAAATTAAAAAAGTCCCAGTCACAGGCCATTTATAATTAATCATTGAAATATCGTTCCAAATACTTTTTGTTTTTTTAGGTGTACTCGTACATACATAGATGCATACATACATACGAGTATATATGTATTTCTTATAAAATTTTGTTACACCGTATATTCAGCTGAATATGAGTTGGTACATAAATATGTATGTAACAAAGATGTGTATGTTAAGCGAACTCTCAGAAAGAAGTGTTTTTGTTTCCCCCACATATTATAGACTGGTTTGTTTTATAACGATTCCCAAAATAATTTGGAGGGTCTAACAATGAACATTTGTGAGCTGGAGTTTGTCTAAAAATTTCTTTTTTTAGTTAATTGAAATTTTTATTTCAAGGCAGAAACTACAAAAAATACCATCTTGAAGGACGTTTTGGAAAACGTCATAGGCCGATCTTATATTTATCTTAGTATATAAAAATCGAATGTACCTGTGCGTCTTAACGTTAATCTCCGAAACCGCCCAATCGATTTCAATAAACTGTTGCTAGTGTGTTTGATTTACTCCAGATAATTTATAATTTTATAATTTTATTTGAAGGGATCTATATGCCTTAAGACGGAACTTCAGAGCATGCGCCCGAATTAATCAAAATAAGGATGCGAAGGGCGCGTATTGTAGCAAAATCACCGGCGAAGTAAATAATTAATAAAAATGGCACCACAGCTTAAACAAATTTAATGCGCCTACTTGTCAGCTGAGGCGCAGCAACACTAATCTACAAATTAGCATAACGCGCAATATCAGAGCTGTAAGAAACAATTAAGCTTTCGATTTTCACAATCTGTCCTCTCTAACTATCCCTTTCCCAAAGCAGATAGCACACCTACTGGTTGGCAGGCTTATTAATTGTCTGAGTGCTACTTCTCTTTAAAAAAAAAAAGAGCGCTAATAGATCTTCACCGTCAGCTAAGTAAATCTCTCCATTCCTAGAAATTTCGATTCACACTTTGACTTATTACAAAAGTTATAAAAGGGTCACAATAAGACGATTCATTTTCAATAACCGACCATTTTAACAGATGCCAAAACTCAACCCGTAACTATTTGACAGATAACAAGTAAAAACTACGCCATTAAAAAAAATGCATAGCTATTTGCTGCAACAACGCAAAACTCAAACGTTTTTGAATGGTCGCGAAGCACATTCTGGGCCAGCAACTGTGAAACGTCCAGAACGCCGACAGGATCTGGCGTGTTAGTTGTAGGACCGAGGATTAACTACTACGAATCCTTTGGTAAAACTCCTACCATTTTTCAATCATAGATTTATGCCATTAAAAGAGTGCACAATTTAATCTTGACAGGTGCTACCGAGAACGTGAAATAGCAATCTTCTCGTATAGTCAGGCGGCTATCAAAGCACTCCGCTCATATGAGTTTACCTCTTAGCTGGCTTGGGAATGTCGCAGCAAGATTAATCAGCTAAGCAAGATGAATAAGGTCACACTCTGCTGGGTTCCTGGACACGCTGGGGTGGCAGGAAACGAAAACGCAGACCAAATGGAAAGGAAAGGGGCTAGTAAGCCTATGGTCGGACCAGAACCGTTTTGTGGGCTTGGATTGGATAAAATTCGGGAAGATATATGAATGGTGACTAGAAATACCAGGGAATATCACTGGTATAATATCCCTGGACTGAGGCATGCAAATGATAATGATTGGAACGTATAACCAAAACCGTTTCTAAGCTCTCATGACCCTTAGTAAAAATAATCTCAGAACGCTCACAGGCTTCCTCACAGGCCATTGTAGACTGACAAAACACCTCTACAGACTTGGCTTTGAGAATGATAGCCTGTGCAGGTTCTGTGATCTTTGGTCGCACTGTCCTGTGTTTCCCGAACAAGAACAATTCATTCATTCAACTGTAAAACTGGTGGAAAAATTTGAGGTGTTGCGAAAAGTTAGTGACAAGTGTGAAGAATCGAACTCGGGTCCGTCGCTCAAGAACAACTGAGAATATTGCTGTTGTAGCTCATAGTGTTGATGAAACCCTAGGTTTCATGATCTTTGGATCGAATCGTATGGATCAACTTTTTTGAGCTAAAATAAATAAAAGCTACAAAAAAGCCATGAAGCTAAAACGAGGCTAAAAGACAAAAAAGGATAAATATATTTACTGTTTACCTGGTCACAGGGGACATCAGGAAACCAACTTAGCAAATGAATTAGTCATGCGGACTGCTGATACTCCCCTTATGATCCTTAAGGCTTAAGGTGATGCTGTTCAATTATTTTCTCTAGGGATATGTAAAGTGGCAGGTATACATCGATAAACCAGAAAAAATTAAACACTTGAAAGTCAATATTCGACGTGTTTTGATGCAATAGTGGATGATTGACTGGGAAGAGTGTGTGGAACATTGGAACTCCAGCATATAAATTTTAATTTGTATTTGAACTTTGTGTAGCTCATCTTTAAGTCAGCCGATTTGTACTAATTGCCGCTTAAGTTATCTTTTTTAGTGATATTCTTTAATGAAGAATAAAACTTTAGCAAAGAATTCTCCGGTTTTTTTTTTGCTTTTAGCTGTACAACTTGTAAAACATATCATTATGATTTGGTATTGGCACTTTTAATTAATGTTTAGCATTCGATAACAATCATTTGTCATACAAACTAAAATAGAAGAAAACAAATAAGCAAGTTTGTGCAAAAAGAAAAAAAAACAATAAAACCTCTTTCATTCATTAATAAGTCTCGAGAATTAAAATTCACTCATTAACATTTTTTTTTGGTTTCTAGTTCAACACAAGCGAAGAAAAATAATTGAACTAAAAAATATGTTTCGTTTTGTGCCAAAACAAGGTGTTCAAAAATGTTAATGTTTCTTTAAATTTATGAAAATACGATTATTTGCCCACGGTAAGAGGAAAACAAGCAGCTGAGAATGTTTTTTTTTTCTTAATTATATTTAAAAAAATCATAAAGGGCGATTGATGGTGACGAGAGGGGTTTCTCAATGGCAATAGTTGGCCTGGCCACAAGAACAGGTAATTATTGTAACAATCTCTAAAAGGAATCACGCAAATAGGGTCGAATGCTCCACCGAACATGACCGAACATGCTCCACCATCTGTAATTATGGATGAAATCAGAAGCTCTTGATGTTCTTGGCATGAAAATCCAGTGTGATGTGTAATGGATAGATCACATTTTTTTAGTCTCAAAAGAAGCATTCGTAAAATATACTGCACACAAACAATCGCACCGGTGACGGTGTGGTCGATCAGCCAAACTACGCAGTATCGAGAGAAGTCGTTCTTTAGTCGGTCGCACAGTTCGTATGTAAAATAAGCTCCCTGCAGATATCTTTTCCCTCATTCAACTCGAATTACCACAAACTCTACTCTCTCTATCCTTCCTCCATTCCAATAATCTATTTACCCTATTCCAGTGCAAGGCACTGCATAAGTAGGAGTCATCCCCAGAGTACTAATCCTCAAAATATTAAAAATTTTCATCAAATATATTTCACATCATATACACAAGATTTCATTGGAACTAAAATATTTAAAAAACTTCTATTTCGAAAAATTTGTGGGCCACTGGGATTTTTTTTTAAAGAAAAGTAACACTCAGGCAATTAGTATGCTTACCAACCCGTAGGTGCACAGAAAAAAATAAAAATCGTATCTGATTAAAAAAGTAGTAAATTTCCAGCCTATAAATATTTTTGTCATATTGATAAATAAAATTGTAAGTGATTTGTCAATTTTTATTTGACTAAAATAATATCATTTGGCAAACAAATTTGTTGAGTTATGAATAGTTTTCCAACAATACTTTTTGTCAGCTTGACTAAAATTTTAGTCAAAGACAAAAAAAAAATGTTGACTAAAAATTTTATCAAACCAACGATTTATTTGGTTGAATAATAAGAAATATTTGATTAAATATTAAATATTTTTCAAACCAACAATTTTCTTTGTTTGGTAATAAGAAATTAAAGACGCATTAAATGTGTTTTAAGCTGAGTAGTCATTTTATTAATTATTTTGCTACGCTGGCGGTTTTGCTACAATACCGACGAAGGAGGGCGCTGTGATGTACGCCAGTATCAATTGCTGCCGGTAGTGTTCAGTGACCAGTACTATGCATTCGTCACTTAAACAGTCCAACAACAACAAACACAATGGCACACTAATGCACATTCGAAAAATGCTGGATGTTATGACTTGCCTGAACCACGTTCTTAGACATTATTTGCTTTGTAGTCAACGCGCTAACTACTTCAACCAACAGCGCTACAGCCGAAGAGCTCTACTTTATGCTGGCCAGCGACTTGAATATCTTTCATATTATGCTATGTTCCTACAATGTCGACTCGATCACACCTGTGAAGGATGCTCAAATCAATTCATTAACTAGAAAAGAGCAGAAAATTTTCAAACGACCGAACACATTTTCTTGAATCACAGCACACTTTTGATGAAGGCCCCTTTCAAACAACAATAATTTTCCAACTTATTTAAAGTCGTACTAAAATTATTGTTTTAGAAAAACAAATCACACACAGGATTTTATGACAAAAAGCATGTTTCCTTAAAATACAACATACTCAAAATTAATACTTTTAAACTCAATTTTAGATTGAATATATTTTTGTTATAATTCTAACAAATTAATGTTCGTATCTAATATGTTCTGAACGGTACCTTATAATTGCCTTAAATATTTTATAATTTTATATTTAATAAAAAAGTTCTTAATAAAACCGTTAGAAAGGCATATTTTCCAAAAAAAAAAGTTTAGAAATAAATTATATATTTGTTGGCTCACGCATAACTTGTGTTGGGCAGACTTAAAAAAAGTCCTGAAAGAGAGAGAAAAAAAGAGAAAAACCATAACTATCGGTAGTTTGCTACAATCAAAAGGCATTTCTAAAGAAAATTTTTTAGTTAAAGGGTCATATTTCAAGCGTATTAACAGACATTTATAATTAAATCAAGACGTTGTTTCATACTGTTGTTGTTTTGTTTGTCGTTTTTTGTCTTTTGGTATTTTGGTTTGTCTGCCTCGTCAAATAACGCTTAAGGCATTAACGGAAATGATCAACCATTTAGACCAAAAGTTTTTAGCTTTTTTCCTTTTGCAAAATATAAATAAATAAAGCCACCAAAAGCATACGAGTGAGTAGTGAATAGTAATTAAGCACACAAAAAAACCCTTAAGATACGAATATTAACAACAACAAGAACAAAAATATTTAACAACACTTTTGCGGACAGTGTAATCAGTTTATTCACAAATTGATTTAAGTATATTTAGAACGAATCTTTAACATGCTAAGCTGAAAAAAATATCCTATTATAAATTTAGTATTTATTTAGGGTGCTTTGAAAATATCTAAAGGTACTTTTTCCACAGCAAATTTCTCCAGTTGAAAATTCTTCCCAAAAATATTATTTTCAAAATATTCTTTTTTTAAAAAAGGCATATTTTTTAACAAGTACTTTTGACAAATGTGCTTTTTAAAAAGTTACTTCTAGGAGAAGTACTTTTCGCTAAGATAGTTGCCAAAAATTTCTTTACTCAAAAGGTACTTTTTTATTAAAAAATAAAGATTTTAAAAAGGTACTTTTATTAAAAGGTAGTTTTTGTAACATTTGTACTTTATTTATAAGGTTATCTTTTTAAGAAACAATCTTTCAAAAGGTGATTTTTTAAAGATTCTTTTTTAAGGTACTATTTTGACAACTAAAATTAACCTTTTGAAGAGAACATTTCAAAATGGCAACATTTGATAAATGTCCTTTTTTAAAGGTACTTGTTTGCACTATAATAAGGAAAAACTTTTTGAGGGCCAGTTATATTAAAAATTATTTTATTTTGCTATTTTTAAATAGTTTTTTTTAACTACTTTTTAAAAGAATTCTTTAAATGTAGTTTTTTAAAAGATACTTTTTCTATAAAATAATTTTTCTTAAACGAAATTTAAAAAGTAATTTAATATTTTTCCAAACCACAGTTTTCGGAAGAGGTGCTTTTTTAGACGTACTTTCTTTAAAATCTAAACGGTGTTTTCAAAAAGGTACTTTTTTAAATGCGTACTTTTTTATATGGGACATGGTCCTAAAGCACATTTCCAAAAGATGTTTTTAAGAGGTTCTTTTTAAAATGTGTTTATTTAAAAATAATTTTTTAAAAGGTACTTTTCTAAAAAATACTTTTCTTAAAAAGCACCATTTTAATAGATACTTTCCTGTAAATGTAATTTTTCAAAAGTTACTGCTAAAAAAGTGCTTTTAAAGAACTTTATTAAAAACATCTCTAAAAAAGTATCTCTTGAAAAACAGCTTTTAAAAGTGTAGATTTAGTAAAAGGTCCTTTATACGGTTCGTTTTCGAAAATGCTTTATTAAAGGTAATTTAAAAAAAGTATTTATATTAAGACACACTTTTTTAAATTGTACTTTTTTAGTAGTTCTTTTTTAAACAGGTGTGTTTGAAGTATTTTTAAGAGGTATTTCTTTGAATGTAGTGTGTTAAGAGGTACGTTTTTAAAAAGTTTTTTTATAAAGATACATTCTTCAACGGTACTTTTCTTAAAACGAACTTTTTCTAGAGATTTTATTTTAATATATGTTCTTTTTTGAAGGATACTTTTTATTAAAGTGTAACTTTTGCAGAATGTAATTTTTTTCTTAGTACTTTTTTAAAAGATACTTTTTTCATATGGCACAAGGTTAAAGAAGGTGAAACGCTTAGAAGATATTTTTATGAAAAAATAATTTTAAAATGTACTTTTGTAAACGGTGGATTTTTTTAGAAATGTACTTTTTTGGAAAAGTTCTTTTGTGGAAAGATACTCTTTTTGAAAGTTACATTTTAGAAAGGTACTTTTTTGAAAACGTATTTATTTGCAAGGTACTTTTTTAAAAAGGTATTTTTTATAGTACTTTTTTAAAAAGTTACTTTTATTAAAACATACTTTTTAAGGAACATACTTTATTAAAAATAAATTATTTTAATGTACCTTTTTCATAAGTTATTTTTTTGAAACGGTACTTTTTAATAAATTATTTTTGAATAGTTATTTTTATTAAAACGTACTTTTTGGAAAAGTTACTTTTTAGCAAATAATTTTTTAAAATATATTTCTTTGGGCGCTTTTTTAAAAGGTACTATTTTTAAAAGGTACCTACAATTTCCTTTTTAATTACATACTTTATTTATATTTGTTAATTTTGTCGATGCATATTATTAGAAATTTTTTTCCTTGATAATGATTTCCGAAGCTAAGATTTTAATTAGAAAAGTTTTATCAATCAATCTTTTTGAAAGTATTTTTAAAAGCTACTCATTCTAAAGACTAATTTTCTTAACATCCAAAATTTTGAGGGCTGACAGTTTAAGAGAATCTTAGTTTTAATAGGAATTTTTTAAAAGACGGTTTTTCAGCCATGTACTCTTTTGCTTGAGCAAACGTTGTAGCAAACTAACATGTCTTGCTATCTTCATCCATATTAAGTGTAGGGCGCAGCTAATGACTCAACAGACAAATTATCAAAAGACTGAATGAATTAAAAAATATATTTTTTTATTATTTTTTAATATTTTTAGTTAATTTTGGTCAGTAATCCATCATCATGAAAATCATGGCGTTATAAAGCCGACAACATTAATGAATATCACCGATTATTTGTTTCGAATATTAAACAAAATGGGCTCCTTATTTTCTCCTTTCCCCCAAAAAAATACTCAAAAGGCAAAGTATCGAGGATATTTTTTTGTTTTTAATTTATCAAACAAATAAAACATGGTACGCGCCAAACACGAGCTAAACACAATTTTGATTTAATTTGTGATTTCCATTAAGTCAAAGTTTGAGAATTAGTTAAAACTGAAAGTAGACAGAACTATTTAATTGGATTTTAATTAATGTGTGTTAATGCTCATTTTTAAATATAAAATCCTAGATACATACAGTTAGTTATCAAAGTAGAGGCATGTAGTATGTTAAGGACTTAAGAGTACTCATGCTTAAATATTTGTTTTTAAAGATGACAACGAATTTTCACAAGATATTCTAAGAAAATAAATTTAAGAAGAATCTGTAGGGTTTTTCTTGTGAAAATTGGTAACGTATCTGCTTCCTTGATGGTAGAGAACGGTTCCAATTATAACATTTCGTATTGAAGGTACCAGTTTCTTCATCATGTTGATGACCTGGGATGGGGCCAATGATACTTTTTATGTACATTTCAGCATGCCACTGAACTTTTTTATTGTTACAAATGTAGAGATTTTATATTTAGCCAGCGTCTTTGAGGAAAGTCGAAGATCTTTGGAAAAACAGGGTAGTACACAATAACTCGCCGACAGGGGAACTCATTATTGTAAATTATGAATACCAATTAAAATAAAATTAAAATCATTGATATTTATACGTAATTTCTTTGAACTGTTTAGGTTTAAAATTGTTACAGCTGTTTCGGCAGGAGTTCAATCACGAATTTACAAATTTATTTTTTTATGAATGTGCTGTTCATAGAATCCATGCAATCTACTTGAGTAGAAAATATGTATGGAAACCACTCGAATAACTCAGTGGATTTCATACAAATTGTTCACACAATTCGATTGTTTGGATTCTATGAACAGCATATTAGAATTTCATTATAAACTCAAATTGAGTTTAATAAGAAAGTAATATGGAATATTTTAATCATTAGACTAGCAGAAGGGATCACTACTGATTTCGAGGCAGTTATTTCAAACTCTGGGGTGGACTACAACTCACAAGCCATTAAGCGTTATTGTGACTTTTCTTCGAAGAAATCGAATTATTAACTCATCCCGGTAAACTTCTTTGTGCTATCTTCTTCAGCACTGAGACTTATTCCAAGATGGAGTAAAAAAAAAATTTCTTAAGGCAACCATAATCTAAGAGAAACATACTATGTTGGAATTATGTGGCTGTAGTCGGATGCTTAACTATGATATGATTAACTGATAGATATGGTTAAAATCAAATAACGTTCAATGCTCAAGTCACAATATTATTTTGTAATTTAACAACAATATTATAACCAATAAACATAGTACGGTAATGAGTTATCATAATATGCTTAAGGTCAAATATAATCAATATATGGACGACATTATAAAATTCTCGAGAAGTCAGTTTAGCAAGTTTTAGTCAAGCAGAAATCGTTGCTCGACTATCAGTAAACCTTGAATACTTAAAAAGCAACAATATATTGTTTACTACAACCATGTCGTATATTCCATCGAATTTAATCTGTCTGACGATGCAAATATTCGAGTATTTTCCTAAACATCAAGTTGTCGTGGCACCAAAACGTCAAGACTGCAGGACCCCTTTATGTTAAATATTAAAGATAAGAAAATAATGTTGGGTGCAAGCGTAAACGTTTCCCATTCATTTGAATTGTATTTACACGCAATTATCTAACTTTTTGTTTCCTTAAAAAAATTTCTCACAAAAAGTTCCCACTAGCTCTGGGTCAAGTTCACTTTAATTTCTTAAACTCATATTCAAGAAACGCAAGTATTTACGTAAAAGTAACATTTACTCGCATGTATGTAGACATTTTAAACGGCAAAAATGGAAAACACCACAAACGAAACCAAACAACTATGTTGTCTGTTGTAATTATATAGTCTGGGCACAATTTGGGACTGACATTTAATGTGAAATGGGGTAAAAATAAAGAAATGCCAAAAAGGTTGAAGGATGCAAGCACTCGCACGCACAAGCTCTCACACACACTCGCACACACACACACACACTTGCCTTCGCACAAAGGCTACAGAATCAGGATAATTATGATCAATTTCAAAATAACAAGACTTTTAAAATGATGCGATTTTTGTTCGCTTTTTTAAATTTAATTTGTTAAACTACAATGTTTTTATTTTTTTATTTCGGAGCTTTAAACAAAACGTTACAGTAGGAAGAATTAAATTTCGGACAATAATGGCAGGATTTTATAATGTTTGTTTATTTTAAAGTTCATTTCCTGCCCAAAGTATGCCAATGCTTGTCTTGACTTCTTATTTATTCATATGAAAACTTTGTACAATATCTTTGGTTTTTCTAAGAAATTACCCAGATGATCTGCATTATTAACAGAGAAATGTGCTTAGGAGCAAGCCAATACCTCTCAACATCTTATTGAATAAGTCAAATCAGTGATGGCGTTTTGGAGCTTTTCGGGTATTTTTTGGTGCTTTTTGCCACTTCATACGCGCGAAATTTTGTTAAATACCCGTCACTCAAGTTCGATAATGTGTTCTCCACTTTAAGCGCATATTAAGCGGATATTTTTGATAGCAAAATAAACGAAAATGAAATAACAATGAATTGAAATCCATCGACTTTGAATTTCCTTTTTTAATAGATTCTTTTACAGAAATTTGTATACTACACATTGCTTCTTTAATGCAACATGATCATATATTCAAAAAACCAAAACTTTTAAGTTATTTAAAAAAATTATATTGGAGGTATTTCTATATATACAAAAAGTTTTTCAGTAGCATAAGTATGCTTAATCCAAACCAAATGTATACCCACTAAAAAGCCAATACAGGCCATATATACCTGCTAACATTTTTAATATTTCACTTTTCATAAATGACTACGGTGTAATAAACAAGCGATATGTACATACATATCGTCATATGAATTCATAAAAGCCCTAAGTTACATTGAAAAATTTTTAGAGGACAAGCAAAAAACTCTCTAATATGAAAGTTTAAGCAGCATTTTTAAAATTTTTTTAGTTTAAGCTTATTTCTTATTGACTAATTAGTACAATTTTAATAAATAAAATTTTCCAGGGACATGCATTTTGATATGATGGATCGATATCTACCAAGAAGTCGTTTTTGAATTTTTGTAGCTTAAGGTTTTATTGAAATCATATGACGATATATAAGTTTTGTCTAAACAAACTATTTAATTTATTTTATTTTTATATATGTACCTAATGTAATATGTACCATGTATATTCTTTTACTCCTGTTTTTGTTTTGTTACGATTTTTTTACTTTTATTAAGTGAATTGTGAATTTTTTGTAATTAATATGTTAATATATTCTGCTATTTGATCTCAAGTTCTTTATTTATTTTGAAGCAAACGCATTAAATTGTATTTTTAGTATTTTTTTTATAAAAAAAAATTAATATTTTTTTACATAATTAAAATTTTTTAAATATTTTTATGGTGCTTTTTACCTTTTTTGTAATTTTTTTTTGCCTTTTTGAAACAGCTTACAGTGCTTTTGTTCTTTCTAGAGATACCAACATTAAGTAAAATAATATCGTTACAAATTCAAAATAATTGTAATTAAAAAATAAAAGTTTCCTTTTTTTAAATTTATTAATCGGTGATTGCTTCGATATCTTTTTTCAAAGATTTTGTAAAACTTTTGTTTGTTGGGGGTTTTTTTATTTCGTCTATATATGTACATGCATTTCATTGGTGCTAATGCCAAATCATAAGTAGACCTTAAACCATATATTTGAAAAGTTTCAAACCTCTTATCGTATACAAAAACATAAAAAAAAAAACCAATGAGAATTTCAAAAATTAAAAAAATATAAATAAGTATAGTAACAATAGTTACTATAACAATAGTTTTTGAAAATCTTTGAAACAAGATATCGAAGCAATCTCGATTCATAAATTTAAAAAAAATACTTAAATAAGATTTTATTTTACGTTTTGCCTTATTAAATACTCTCATTGTCACGCAAAGGGCGTCTAATTGTATTAAGGTGGTAACGAAAATAAAATAGATTCATATCGTATGTAATTTGTTTGTTTGGATTTTTGAATAAGTTTTAAAGCCTACTATTCTTATTTATGCTTTTGTAATTTTTGTAATTCTCATTGGTTTTTTAAAAGTTTTTGTATAAGATAAGAGGTTTGAAACTTTACAAAAATATGGTTTAAGATCTACTGATGATTTGGAATTAGCACCAATGAAATGCATGTAGAGTAGCTAAAAAACGCTCAACAAACAAAGGTTTTTGAAAATCTTTGAATAAAAGTTTCCAATAAAAACCTTTAAAGAAGGAACACATTAATTTTGCTGCACCGTCTGTCTGTCTGCTTGTCTGTACAGCCGTGTGTCACAGGACTATAGCTTTGGAACCGTAAAGTTAAATACTTGAAATTTTAAAAGAGGCTCTATTACACAAGCTAATTTTGAGTAGATGCTGGCCCAAAATTTTTGTTTTAATTGCACAATTTCTTAAACTATATTCTAAAACTGAGTAGAGTTGGGCAAAATCGTTCCTTTTTGGGAATCGTTCGGACCGATCACAAAGATTCGTTCCTTTTCTTACTTTGAGCAGTGAATGAATGATGAACGAAAGAACTTCTCTGTCTCCATATATTTTTTAATACTCGTATATTGCATGTCTATGCAAATGATATATAAAAATGAGCGATAAGTATATGGCAACTTTATTCCACATATTAGGTTAAATTAAATTTGTAATAATGAAAAACTTTGTATATGTCTAATAAAATCCTGCCTTTAAAAAATGTGAAGTTTTAATAAGGTGGTCTTAACCTTGTTAAGAACATCGGTTGGAACGGCGAATGATAAGAAATGAAACTCTGTAAGAGTCCGAATAATTGATTTAATTGAATCGTTCAATGGAACTAGGTCGTTCCGCAACGACACAACTCTACATCTAAGGTGGTATTAAAATAAACTAAGACGGCTTTGCCACGCACAAAGTTTACTTTGACAAAGTCTTTTAAATTTTCTTTTAAACTTTGTTTGGCTGCTCTACACGCAAAAGTTTACTTTAACAAAAATTGTGTTCGTTTGCTGGATGAACGTGCAAACCAAACACACAAAAACATACAATCAAATACAAGTATGTGTAAACGACGAACGAAGAAGAAAACAGCTTTGTGAGTACAACGAAGTCTGTACTCATCCCCCCCATTCTTCTTTCCCTTCACAACATCAAACTCAAGACTTTGAAAAGTAAACTTTGCGTGTGGCAAAGAAATATTATTTTGTGTTTATAGTGTGTGTGCAGTTAATTTTTTAAGGAAGGCAATTCCCTTCTTCAAAAACATCATGTTACTCATTTAAATTCTTAATTATTTAAGTTTTCTTTTGTTTTTGATAAAATTTTAATTTTAATAATGCAAAATGACTCATATATTTAATGTGTTTTTCATATTTATCCTCACACTGAAAGGACAACTTACAAATGCAAATTCTTTTCTTTTTTTTTGAGCAGACTTGCTTTGCCTCACTTTCAAAATAAACGGCACATTAGTACGTATGAGGCCAAAAGGATATGTTTGTTTTTAGGGACATAAGAGAGATGGGCATATTCTTCCTCAGATTATTTGTGTATTCTTTATTTAAATTGTATTGTGACAACTCCTTCTGCTTTCGTCCCATCGTTATATCGGGAACAAACTGCATAATGTCCTTAATCTGACGTAAAGTAAGTAGAAGAGGCCAGTAAGTTATTTAATAAGAAATTGTAAGTGGAATATCCTTATATCACATGTTAAGCAATAAACTAAAATAATGTCAAGCAACGTGTCGATTTTAATCACAAAACACATTATGTATTTTTTCAAAAATTTATAACTTCTCAAAAAATATATTCAAATGTATGTATCACAAAAATTATTATCCCTGTTATGTTTTTTTATGTTACCATCAAAAATATTTTAGTTGTCTTCATTGAAATGGGAGCTCCCAACGTTTGTTTGCAACCAGCGACAAATAAATTTCAAGCCCCAGGATTTCCAGTTAAAAATTTTAAAATTTATTTTTTATTAAGGGTTGAAAAATACCTAAACTTTGCTCGGCTTTAACCACAGATACACACACAACATGGTGTTACAAACTAAATAAAAGTATTTCAAATTTTATTTCCAAAAATTTAATTCGGTTTCATAAAAAAAATTCAAGCGAATTTTAAAAAACGAATATATTATTTTATTTTGTTTTAAACAAATTTAATAAGTTTCAAACGTTAAATTGTAGTTTTGCATTAGAAACTGATCAATCTATGTTCCAATTACGGTAAAACTTTTTCAAATGCAGACATAATTCCCGTAAATACGTGCTAATCACACCGTTACCGACGTCCAAACGTTATCATATAGCTTGAGGTTTTAGTCTCTACTAACTACGTGCGACACTGCATTTCCCAAATCATATGTTTGCGAATATGATAACTAGTTTATGCATACATTTGCGTGTTCTCAATAGCCCAGTAAGCAGATTGGCTTAAACTGAAATTCACAACGCTTTGAAATCAACCTCTATCTCGGATGAATAACGTATGGAAATGATTTCAATGTGATGTGAGAAACATAACATTCTCAACAGCAAATGGATTTTATACACAATTTGAGAAATGTATTAATTCTCAAACATGGCTCTGGATTTTTTTCTAACATGAATTGTAAATAAATATGAAACATAAGTGAATTTAACTGGTGCTTTTTATAGAAATTGCTAAAATTTTAGTATTTTAAATTTTTAATCGTACCCCAACAAAGCAAAACAATTTAAAAACAACTTGTGACAGGCTTATTAACATAATCCTTAAGCTTTGAAAAGTGCTGTGATTACTACAGTGAACTCGCGATAACGTGAACTAATTTTTACCAAGGCAGTTCACATTTTCGAGTTTGTTCACGTTATCAAGTAGCCAAATTTAAAAGAAAAATTACCCTATTTAATGTGAAAAATTATATTTTAATAAGTTAAAATGCTAAAAACTATTTGAAATTAATTATTTTATTAATTCTTAATAACAAAATATTAGACGCCATATATTCAGTTCACTTTGCATTCGATAAATAACAAATAAAAAAAATTTTTAGAAATAAAATAAAATAAATGATACCAGAAATTGATATATAATTAATGAAAACAGCAAAAAATAAACCAAAACTTATCGGAAAATTTTTTTAGTTGGATAATTCAGAACCAGTTAAACAAAGTTTAATGAAAAATATCAGTAATTTGTTTGGGAAAGTTTTTTGGTTTGCCATCTTTAAAAGATCTTTTTCTTTAAGGTTTCTCAGCAGTCTAATGTCACTTTGGTCTACCATCTCGTTTTGAGCTCATATTAAAGTCTTATCCATCTACAGCTTCCTAGGATTTAATTGTAACTTCTGGCTGGAATATAATCGAATCATCCGCATCGTCGGTATAATCTTGAATTTCAATACTTCCTATTTCTGAGCAATTTTCTTCAGGAATGTTGTTGCATTCTTTGACCGTGGAAAGAGTAACATCCATCTGTAATTAAATTTTAATTAAATTCTCTAAAAACACTAAAACCTAAAATAAAACAAACCTGAGAATTCAGCGCTTGAAGAAATAGAACCGCACTATTTTCTAGCTGTCTTATTTCTAGAGGAAGATATCTTCTCTCTTATAATACATTTTTCGATTTCACGAATTAAAATTTTTAAATTTACCTGTAATTCAAGGCGAATTCACAACAGGTGGTCTGACAGCTCAGCTGATTACTTTTTGCTCCTTGTATCTCCTTGCATTTTGAACTGTTTTGTTTTGCAAAATTTGTTTGTTTGATTTATATATAGTGTTTGACGTTCATTTTGACAAAGAAAGCAGGTATTTTTCAAAGCGAATTGAAGTGAGTCTACCTATTATTAATTTGCCTTGCCTGTAATTCAGGGATTTCCCAATTAAAAAACACTGTTCACGTTTTAGAGCTTTCAGATTTTGTTCACGTTTTAGAATACTCTATGGAAAAATAAATTTGTTCACGTTTCTGAGATGTTCACACTTTCGAGTGTTCACGTTTTCGCGAGTTCACTGTATTATAAAAGGCTTATTAAGATTTGTTTAAGAATGAAAACTGAACCCTTGCGATAATATTACTTGTTTATAATATAATGTAAGCTAAGAAGTCTAATTATAGAATAAACTTACAGAAAAATGCTTTTCTAATCATGTTTATAATAAGCTGGCCTTCATAATATTTTTGTAAGCTTAAGAATATTACCAAATAATATTTGAAATACTGTTTTCATTTTTTCATTAGAATTTTATTTGTTTTTTATTTCATAAAATAAAATTATACATTACTATTTTTTTTGTCCACCCACATATTTCTTACGGGACTTTTTTCTGTTTTTGGCCAACTGAAAGAAAGATTTTGTGATTTTTAAAATTAGTCTTCTCCCACTCTAATAGAAATTGCAGCATCGTAGAAATGGAAAAGTAAATGAATATTGTTAAAGAATACAATATATGAAATACCTTGCTTCTTATAACTCTAGCAACACTCAGGCTCCGCGCACTCTTCTTCTCACCCGGTCCCTTTCAGTATAAATGCTCTACCGGCTTACCTTAATATAAAAATTCCTTTTTAAATCGAAAAACTGTTCACTGTTCGAACAAAACACAAAAATTGAAAACTTTAACTAATAATACAAAATTCAGGCACGCGTCAAATAACAGGACATCAATCTCAAAAATACTTACAAAACTATAGCGAGCACAAGTCATTTGAAAGAATATTTGTTAAATTATTATTTATACTAAGTTTTATTAGCAAGTTTTATTGTAAAAACTATTGCCACAATTTCAAAACTGTTACCATTTTGTATTTTAATAAGCTTATAATAAGTGTGCTTTTTAAAAGTTGTAGAAAATCTCTTGCGATAAGCTTATTCTACAATTCAGTTACATTTTGCTTATGAAATGGTCTGTTGTCACTATTTCCCATAATTAATATTTTACATATCGTCATATGATTTCAATAAAGCTCTAAGTTACAAAAAATTCATAAACGACTTCTTGGTAGATTTCTATCCACCACATCAAAATGCATGTCCCTGGAAAATTTTATTTGTTAAAATTGAACTAATTCGTCAATAAGAACTAAAAAACTAAAAAAAAATTTTAAAAATGTTCCATAAATTTTCATATTAGAGAGTTTTTTGCTTGTCCTCTAAAATTTTTCTAATGTAACTTAGGGCTTTTTTGAATTCATATGACGATATGTAGTTAAATATTATTATTTTTATTAAAAAGAAATTGAAATTGATTATTGAGGGGTATAGCTAGTTCCTATAAGCATTTCACTGTTGCTAATGCAGATCATCTGGGAACTTTACGCAAATATTTCTTGGAACAACTGGAGATATTATATTAAACTTTCATTAAAACAAAAGAAAAGTTTAAACAATATCAAAGTTGTAACAAGAACTAAATAATCAACCAATTGTTTTGCTTTCCATACTTTACCATTACTAACTAGGCTGACTTCTTTTCACCTCTAATTGTAGTTGTAAGAGGTTTGTAGAAATATGTAAAAACAACAACAGCTATACATTTAGTATAGAATGGTGCCATACAAGAGCTTTTTGATCGGTTTCTGTTGTTGGAATTTATTTCATTGTACTTTTTGTTTCTCATATGCATATTATTTAACTGGCGAAATAACTATTTCTTTAATTAACTCCGTCCTGCTTCACTTAATTTTTAATAATCTTTCAGAAAATTAAGATGTGTTTGTGAGTTGTGTGAAAATGTATTACATACTTTCAATTTATTTTTAGTTTAAGAATACTTAAGAATCTTTAATCCAAATTAAAGGCTTATTTCTTTAAATTCTAAAGAATATTTCATTCGAACATTTCTGATAAAACTCCTTGCAATATAATCGTAATGTTTTATTGTCACGGGAACTCAATTTGTGTACAAAGGATCATTCAAAAACATGTACTTTGGCATTAATTTGAGAATACCATTTGATATCAAATTGAGAAAGTGGCATTCGGCTAACATTTATTCTCAAGTGAAAATTAATTTGAGCTCTAATTTTCATCTCAAATCTCTGCTTATGTTAGAAAAAAATTTCAGAATAAATGTTGGCTCGTATGTCAAAAAAGATTTTTTATGTAACTATAAAAATTATCCCAAAATAAAATATGTTTCCGAAAAAATCTTAAAATGAGTGCAATTCTTTGATAGCGTTGAGGAAAAATACATTAAAAACTTGAGCACATTTTTATACAATAGATATCAAAACAACAAAAAAATATATGTTAATATTTAAATAGCAGATGAGATTTATTTGGTTGAAGAAATCGGAGATTTAATGCATTTAGAACGTGCATTCTTTTTAATGTCAACGGCTTTCAGTTTTATTTATGACACTTTATAAGAATTAAAAATTAAATTTTGTTTCTTTTAATTTTAATGTTAATATTTTCTTGTTTTAATTCTTTCCCATAATCTTAAATACACTTTCAAATATGTTATCAAGCTTTATGTCGTAGCTCCAAATGTAAGATTGGCTCCTCTATCATTTTCAGTGAAATATGATTTTGAAATTTAAAATTTTCGTATTTAAAATCAGTTGAGACTTTAAATTTTGCAATAAATTTAGCCAGAGCAAATTTAAAGAATAGAGTGCCATATCGCCAGCCTATTAAGCAGAGAAAATTTTAAATTCATTTTTCTGAAGCATAATTTTTCTGTTTCAGAACTTACCATAACAAAATCGTTGACCTTTAGTGAATGGTATGAAGGAGTATGGATGCCTTGCCGCCACATTTGCAGGCAAAAAATTGTCAGGATTGAAATAAGGTGCTTCTGGACCCCAATACTTTTTAGTGCGATGCAAGCGAAAAATGTCAATACAAATTATTTGACCAACCGGTAAAGTCAAGCCGTTGCTAAGAGTAAAATTCTTATTTGTAACCTTTCGAAGGACCATCGGTATGGGTGGCATAAGTCGCATTGTTTCATTGAATATCATTTCCAAATAGACTAATTGATTCAAATCATTTAGAGTCAGTTCAGCATCTATATCGGATATTGTATTACAGACTTCTTCATAGGCACGTTCCTGATACTCTGGATGCATGGCAAGCATAGTGAGGGCGTAAAATAGTAATGATGATGAGGTATCAAAGGTTCCAAGAAATATATGCATCAATACGCCTTGAATTTCATCCTTTTTTATTGCATTTTGTTTTAAGCCATCGAGGACGCTATCTAAGGGAGTATATACACCGCTCGTATCTGTAGACTCATTTTTTTCAGCCATGTCTACAGATTCATCGATTAGATGAAAAAACTGATTGAAACCATCTCTACCACCTTTATAAACGCTGACTTTGGCAAGCTCAAGGATCCATTTAAAGGTTAAAATATAATTTGAACAAGCATCGGCTACAAGTACCAGCATTCTTAAAAAGTTTAATAAAGTTTTGATTAGTAATATTTAGTTTCGTTTGAGGTACGGCAATAATAAGTTTCACATGATAATTAAAATTAAGTTTAACAAAAAAGTTTAAGGTTGGGATAAGCTTAGATTAGAGATGGACTCTGTTGAAGTGGTTGTCGAAATTAATGAGCATACGTGAACGTAAATTTCTTATATTTGCTGCGTGTTCATATTTTATGCTTTTTATTATTTTTCAAATCATCGATTTTCAGGTATTCCTGACACGGCATATGATGATACAAATAGCAATACCGTACGTTTTGAAATATTAATCCAAAACTTGGAAAATTATTCAATGGACTGACGACAAAAGTTACAACTATGAAACTAGAAAGCCAATAGCTCTAAAATAGCTTAGCTGCGAACAGTGCTCGATAGGAATCCTTGCAGGTTAGATTGACAGCTTCATAGGTGATTAGCTACGACGTTACGATAATGCGGATGGACACCGTATCTTTGGGAGTCATCTGACTTTAATGTTGTAAAAATGGTTAAAGTCCGGTGTATGGATTATAATGCTTTCGAGAAGATGCCAAATCACTTAGTTAAAATTTAGTTTGAACGCCGTGCAACGGCAAAGAGGAACGATGAAGCAAATGAGATCCCTGGAAATGTTTCTGTGACGAAGGTTTTTCATCAGAGCCGGTATCGCACTGGTAATGGGATTATGGAGTTAACTTTTTACACTGGTTGAATGCCAGAAACCGAAAGTTTGGCAGAACACAACTACTAAGTGCTCTAGAAGACTCCGGGTAACTCGATATTACATCCAGTCCCCAAAATTTATTGCATTACGACCTCAATATCCGCAAACATTTAGTACGACAACGGCCCGCTTTGTGCAACACGCTATTTTTAACTTTATCTTCACTCAAAATTAAAAACCCGTAATACTCCAGACAATGATTAGTTAGGAAATTTTATCCCGCTACATCACCGTCTAAAGAGAGTTTTTATCCCTTTTTCAAGATTCACTAATTTACTAATGCGGTAATGAGTCCCAGGTGTAAACTTTCAAATCGATGTTATTCGTGTACTTTGTTTCATTCATTTTTTTTTTGTTTGTTTCCTCTAACAGAATCAGAAAATACTATCCAGAAAGTTCTGCCGTTAAAAACACTGATATCAAAACGAAAACTAAATTTTTGATTGGTTCAATGTCATCTCATTTCTGGGCAACCTGATAACTTTTAATCTCATTGCGAAGGAATCTAAATAAAATATAAATATATATTTTAAATCATATAGAAACATTTCAGGCCTGGCCATTCATGCCAACTCAATCCCCATGTCGTGCATTGTTGTACGAACTCAAACGTTGTGATATTTTTTGGTACAAAATTGTCTGGTAATCAGGAAGCGGAAAATTCCTATATTTTCCGGAACATATTTCCAACGCTTACCGGGAACGAAACCCTTATTATTACAAGTCGTTCAAAAATGTTTTAATGGAAATTTTAATTAATTAATTTATGTGCCTTTTTTCGTGAGTACATTGAGGACGTGAGTATTCGTGGTCCTGCATAATATTTTATAATTGTCTAGTTAATATTAAAGTTACGAAGGCGCGGTGGTTTAAATTCAGGCTTAAGTTGGATTAGGATTAAGTAAATGTTAAGTCTAAATCAGCCTAAACTTAACTTGTGGTTAGTGTTAGTTTAAGGCAAGCTTACGATTAGGGAAACGTTAGATTAAAATTAAACTAAGATTGTGGGAAGGTAAAGCTTAGACTCAGTTAACTTAAAGTGTTTGGTTAAAGTTCAATAAATATTACTTAAACTTACTGTTCGAATTGTTTTGACATAGTTTTGGAGTTAAACTTCGACTGGAGTCGCAAATTTCTTTTTAAGATTGTTCCTGCATAGAAAGAATAAAAATTTTTAAACGTGTTCAAAGACCTGAAACGTGAAATGAAATCTTATCGTGATGGTCTGAACACTGCTCATGTGATTACCGCGAATTATATGTGATTTCGCATGATCGTGATTAATTTTATGTTTCAATCACGTGAGCGTGCATGAACGTAAGTATCAAAAAATTTAGCGTGGATAAGTAGATTTTTAGAGTGTTTGCTTCGTGTTTTTTTGCATTATTGTAATTTTTTTAATAAAATTTTTTTTAATTCTTTTTAATTATTTTATAGTTGTTTTTCGTAAGTATTTTGCGAGCTTGAGTTTTCATGACTATGAAAAACTTTTTTGCTACACACGTGAGCGTGCAGTGAGTTTAAACCATCTTTTACGACATCATATAAAATTTTCTTTTAAACTTGTAAATTTGTATAACGATTTTTCACTGTCAATACTTACTCGTTGCATTCTTTAAAGTAGATTCTCGAAAAATCTCTAAAAGACGTAATTTCTCCCCTTTAATCACACTTTTCTCTATTTGGTCAATTACTAGACTGACTTCTTCATGAAAAATGGGTAAAAGTGACATTAGAATTTTATTGGATACGGATTTATTTAACATTTTACGATGTTGGGTCCAAATTGGGTCTGTAAAAAATAAAAATAAATGGTTTGATTAGAATTTTAATTTTGTATTAAGATATTATTATTCTTACCGTTTTCACTTATTGAACCTCTACCAGCTACTAAGTTAATTCCATTATATACTTCATCTGGCTTATCTACACAATTCTTAGAATTTAAAATGTCCTTTAGGGATACTGGATCGGTTGTAAGGTAAAATGGATACGGTCCCATCCAAAACACACTATTTGGGCCATATATTTTGCTATGCGCATATATGCTTGTAAGCATATCTGAAACAGATTTTTCAATATTTTAATGAAAGAAAATTTATTATTGTATTATGTCGAGAATTTCCACATAAATTTGTTTCAAAACAAATATTTTTACAGACACTACACAAACAGTTTATGTACAACTTACAACTCCAACATCAAGGTTGTGAATTGACCCAACGTTTTTTAAATAATGTTTATAATTTGCACGCTAATTGCTATTTCCCCGTATTTTTTTGTTGCCTGAACGACTTAGAGCCAAATCTATTTTTTATGTATGTAGATTATGGTGGAATAATATAGGTGTGGTCGAAGCTGCAACAACACTGCTTTTAGGTTCGAAGCTGTCAAAAAGTACAAAAGAAAAATGGCAAAATGGTTGCATTTTCTGTTCTATAAAGAAATTAGTTTCTTTTCCTTTTCTTATTTGCATTTGAAACAAGTGATAAAGTGTGCTTTTTTAGCAGTATGGGTGTGTGTTAGTAATACATAATCAAATTTTTACAGACTCGAAGCCAATAAAAAGTCCGTTAACGCTTCGACACTATTTGTATTATTCTACCATGATGTAGATTTTGTTGTTGTAGAATTTTATTATTTGAAGAAAATGCGTCATATTCTATCGAATAAATGTTTAAAGATAACTTTAAAGCTTTTAAACTTGTATTTTTCGTCGTGTTGTATGTGTTGTCTGTAGTTTTTATAAGTGCTGCATGGAACACGAAGTTGTTCGGTTCAAGTTCGAAATTATGTACCAAAGTGAGTCATGCAACTTCTGTCAAAATTGATCTCAATCAAGGTAACATGTATCTTTGGGATTTTTTGAAAAGTCGCTCAAAAGGTCGTTTTAAAAAAATAAAGTCACACAAAAAAATCGTTTGAGAAAATAAAAGTAGCACATCTTTTTTTAAACTTTTTCTCATCAATAAAAAGCATAACCAAATAAAAAAAACAATTAAAACAAAATAAAAAGCTTATTACAAAATAAATTTTTATATCACATCATATCATAACATATACAGATGCAAGATATTCTTCTATACATGTCTTCATGTATACTAAACAAGTTTAGTTAAGTTTAATAAACTTGGCTGTCGTATGCTGCCAAGGTGTTAAAAACCAAGCCAAGAGAAAGATTATTGTTTCACTAAAAGCTGTTTACGAATAATACAAAAACGACGCTTTGACTCCATGTCTTGCTTAAGGTATTTATACTTCAGTTCCCTGTCTCTCGAACAGTATTGCGAAATAATACGTTTCTTGGAAGGACCTGCAGCGTTGTTATCGTTATACCTCTCAGACTCCATTGTCTCTTCTGCCTCTAAACACGTATTTCTAGCTTCATTTTCTTTTTCGTTTTCAGACTTTCTCTTCTTGATAACAAGAAATCTTATTTTAAAGAATGTTCATGCTTTACGACAAATTTTGTAAAATAAGCACTTCCAAAAACTAACAATTTCTTACTTTAAAAAGGTTTTTTGCTAAAACTGTTCTTTGAAACATTTAGCGAAAATTTGTGAATAATTTCTTGAATACATTGTGTGATAAAAGTGTTCTCAAATGAACAATAATCTGAAATTTGCTTTTATATATGACGACTTTATTTTTATAAATTTACTGCAAATTAATTTTTTTGTAAGAAACAAAAAAAGGGTAAAATGACGCAATAAAATTAAAAAAGTCGCAAAAGTCGTTAATAAAAAAAGTCTCACAGAAAGTCACAGACCGCTAAAAAAGGGTTAAATTGGGACTTTAGTCAGGTGAACGGCACATATCATAAATCAAATAAAAGATTTAATCTTCTGATGTACATATGTATGTACATACATAACTAGACAGAAATCAACGCATTAGAACTATTAGATATTTCTCCAATTTTTCGGCAGACTTAAATAGTAGTCTTCTTCTTCTTCTAACGCGTTTTTAAATTCGAGGACATATGGCAGGTAGGCGTATCCTTGCTCCAACGTTAACTACAAATTTGTAGTCTTGCATTTTTACTTTATATGAATATAAATGGCAGACAAACACTTCACTTGTTATATGAAATGACGACATCGCATCGCATATGAAATGACAAAATTCGTATACAAATATCAGGCATAAAATAAAAATAAAATATTATTAAACTTCTTAGACTCCTTATGTCCTGCGTCTCGTTTATGCCAGCTCTTTAGTAAATCTTGCTACAACTTTTAGAAAAGTTACTAATGTTTGAAAAAAATATCTCAAGAATTCCTTCAAATTAAAACTTTAAAATATTTTTAGCTTTTAAGGTTTATGATCACATTTTCCTATCGGGATAAGGAATATAACTCACACAAACCGAGAGGCCAGTTAACCGGCCATTTCCTGAATTTAATAGTTCTACGAATATTTCATTCTGTTAATTAATTGCACTTAACGCTGCATCCGCGATTCGATTTCACTTAATATTAGATTATATTTTTTAACTATTTCGCAAGGATATTAAGGTAGTCGGTTTATGTTTAACTATTTCACTTTATGTTTCTCACGTTCCAGCAGATTTGTTTGTTCCATTACCTTTACTAGTATGTATATTTCCAAAACCCAAAAGTGTCTGCCATTTATTCGATGGTAACTTATTAATCAGTTTCAATTGAGATGCTAGTCTCCGACGGTTTAGACACCACAATAATAAAATCAGGAGGAATGTAGTAAGTATTAAATCCATTTTGAACAAATTGCAACCAACAGAAACTATTAAATTTTCTAATGCTGTGCGTTGATTTATATAGAACTAGAGAACTCAAATTCAAATTTATGTTTGGGAATGTTTCCTAAAAAGCGTGTTTCATTTTTTTTTGTTTGTTTTCTGTGATTTTTTTCTCCGAGCTTGGAAACGCTTGTCAAGCGTGTTCAGTTCAAGTGAGTATGAGAGTTCGGATGACAGTTAACCCTTTCGTTAATTCTATCGGGCTTAAAAAACATTCTTTATAAAAGCAACATAATATGATTGATTATATGATGGCTTAAGTTCGATTATTAACAATCCAATTATATTAAAATTTAGATATTCTATGAATTTCATTAATGTTTAAATTAATAATACTAATTTCCAATGTAACCATAATAAACTCATAAAATTATTTTATATAATATTGTCATGCATGAACATATTATGTTACAAAAATATAAAAAATCAACCATAGCAATAGTTTGACGCAATCATATTACTATTATTGCACAAAACATATTACGGGACTATCTGTGACCCATTTTAAATTACAGAAGGTTCAAAAACCTTTCCTCATACAAACGTTGTGTTCAAAAAAAAATAATCGCTAATCAACGTTTATCAAAACATTTCACAATAAGCTTTCATTCCCATACTCAAAAATTAATTAGCTTATTACACGATTAATTGGCTTATTAAACTGCATATTGCAATTGATTGTAAATATCAATTAAAAATAAATATAAAATTATAATCATAATTTAATATATATATATATATATATATATGTATATAGACTAGCTAAAAACCCTCAACAAACAAAAGTTTTTAAATAATTTAATATACACAGAAAAAAATCAGATTTTCTGTGATAACGATTTTTGAATGTGTTGAAGCATTTTCAAATGAAATTTTCTGTGTTGTGGCGAGTTCTGTATATTTCATAAACAAAATTGTATGTGTGATTTTTTAAAATACTTTTATTCTTTTCTAATGATTTCTTTTTTCTAATGATTCTTTTAAAATACAAACATAATATTCAAATCAACACACTCACTCTCTTATTCGACTTAATTTCTATTTAAAAAAAATACGTTTGCTAAAACAGAGCTTGCTTTTTTGCTGTTTATAGGAGTGTCCGACTGGACGCATTTTTTCAGACCGAACCTGAACCCGAAGTTAGGTAGAACTTTCAGACCGAACCTGAATTCGAAACAGAACTTTTTTTTCATCGATTGGAATCAATTTTAATTTTAAGCTAAGCTTAGACGATATGTTGAATCAGCATATTTATGCTGAAAAATTTGTTACAAGTGCTTGCATATCGTGTAAACGCAAAATTTTTTCAGCATACGTATGTTTAACAGCATTTGCTAACACTTTGTTAACAATACCAACAAACGTATGTTGGTAATTTCAGCATATCGTGTAAACAGCATATTATTAGTGCTTAACAAATTTAATGCGTATGCTGACAAATATGTGTTTTGTTGTAAGGCATATGCAAGGTTTTCAGCATATGCTAAATTCGCATGCATATGCGCCTCATTCCTAAACCCAATCATTGGGAAAATTTAAATGTTTATCATTTAAAAGTCCATGAAACAATAAAAATTAGAAAAGGTCACCCACATTGCAAAAAACGCGAAATCCCGCAAAACGGTGCAAATTTATGAAGAAGCCAGCGACATTTGTACCCGTGTAGCCTGCTGTCGTGAATGTGTTTATATCTTAATTTATCTCGATTTTGTACTTGGTAAGTTTTGCAATAGCTAGTCATATTTCCTCCGACGACATCATTTATGTTTATTTTTTATTTATGTATATTAATAAATTTTATTGCAAAAATTATACGTATAAGTACATAAGTATACTTATTCTATAGAATATAATTAAAAAGTGCTGCCAAACTCACACATTTCACAAGCAAATGTTTATACGACTTAGCATATGTACCACCAAATAAAATCAACATATCGTATAAACACAAAAATCGTATGCTAAGTCTTATGTTGACATTTCATTTGCTTACATATGCTGACATAAAAAAATTTGCTACTTTCAACATATCATATAGACGCCAAACATATTGAATATGCTGATAGAGGCTTATTATTTTCAAGCATAGCATATGAGTGTTAGCATACATATGCTGATTCAACATATCGTCTAAACTTAGCTTTAGGGATATTTTTAATTTAATAAAACCAAAATTAACACACATAAAAATCTTTTATTTTGACATCGTTGAACTCGTGTACTTGTAATATTTTTTACAGGGTTTCATCTTTGCGTATCTTTGATGATATAAAAACATGTAGAAAAAAATTATGTGAAATTCGGTGCTCGGCAAAAACTTTTCCAAATGTTTTTACGTTGAAATATTTCATTTAGTTTTTCTTTCAGTAAAAATAAAAGTTAAATAGGGTAAAAAAAAATTTAATTTTTGGCGCCTCGAAAATAATTTGTTTGATATGTCGTAGTGGAACTTTTTTTCCTCATACCAAAGGCTATCGAAAAATCGGTGACACAATATCGATTGCTAAATTGATCCACCCAAAAAATATACATGCATATGTATTTGAATATAAAATTTTAGTGCCTTGTCTCGGTTCGCACTATGAAAGTTTCTTTCATGAAATTTCTGAAATTCTCTTTTAAAATTTCACTTGTGTCTGCACACTGAAAGTTAATTTCATGAAACTTAATATTTTTGTTTGTTTACTTTCACATTATTTTTCTATTTTGCACTCTAAAACAAATTTTTGCTGTCACTACCATTAAAAGAATATAAAAATAAAGTAAAATCAAAAATAATAGTACAGCCAACTTCATGTTGACAATTACGAATTACAATACAAAACAGAATTTCAGTGAAAATGAAAGTGTGTACCCGACACCATTCTTCTCTCCCCTCACCAACAAACTGCCAGTTTCATGAAATAAAATTTCATAGTGCGAACCGTACCTTGGAGGTGCAAGAATGTTATACCCCTAATACACATGCCGATAGTTTAGTTTACGTCACTTAATTTTCAATGTTCATAATGAGCAATTAATAACGTTAAGTTGCTATATTTATAAGTATGTACATATGTGATATATAAATTATTTCAAATTAAGCGATATTAACAAATAATTAATATGCACAAATACTAAACAGTTATAAAGCAAAACGATATAAAATACAAAAACAAATTACACTAAGAACTTGTGAACGCTTGGCGTTGCGTTTAAAAAAAATTACGCAGTTTTTGTATAAACAACAAAACACGTGGAAAGAAAAAAACCAGACAGAATACGCATTTCTAAAAAATATACATACATATGTATGTACATACATACATATGTATGTATGTATCTATTTATGTATGCTGCACATTTTGCCTTTATTTCATTTTATATTGGTTCCTTTGGCTACTATTTATAAGGAGCATTGGTCCCAACTGCGGACAATAAAATATACATATGTATGTACCACATCATTTTAATTATGTACTTACATATGTATATTGTATTTTTTGTTATCTGCTTGTGGGATGCATGGCTGAATGCTACCCGGATTCCTGAGAATGGTACGTCCCGTAAATATGCGGGGTAGCTGCTTTTTACGGTCGCGGAGAGTCAGCGGCTATAAGGGGAGAGTCATGGATGTTTTTCTTTCGAATTCCCACTAAATTCCAAATCGCCAGTGATACTTGCAGCGACGTGCCAGATCGTTGGAGCCACCCAAGGCGAATGCACAACAGGTGGCCTGGAGGGAGCAGGTGACTGAATTTGCTTGAATTTTAGGTGCCAAATTTTTTTTAATTATTTTATTTGTTTACATAAGAAAGAAAAAAATTATTCATTTATATTAATACTAAAAAAAATGTTTTATTAGAAATAAAATTTTTTGTTTAAAAAAAACTCAAATTGTTTTTTTGCTGTTGATTATCAATACCAGCCGACTGTACAGCTGAGGCAGTACTACCACGAAGGATTTCACACTGTTATGGCTAGAACTGTAGGTGCTGCTTCTGCCACTTTTGTGTCCAACAAACTGGCGTGATTTATCGCACTATTTGTGCCTTTCCAGATATGGTTTGTGATGTCGCATCCGAAATACTTCCTATGTCCAGTTTTCCTTAACCTTTTTATATATTTACATTTTCCCAAGCCATACATATGTATGTATGTATGTACATATTTTTATTTTTAATTTTTTTTCTCGTAAATTTGTCAACTGTTTTTGACACATCTGTTCTAATTTTCAAGGCGAATTCGGATGAGACTACCTGATGTGAATCCGCCTTGGGCGCCACCAAGAAACCAATCATACAAAAACACCGTGCTAAATAAACTAAATGTGTGCTAACATCGGTGCACTGCGGGAAATTTAGTCATTGTTTTTCTTTGCCATTTAACAAACGGGGCCCGTTTTGGGAGTCTGCTGGCAGCCCCAGAACCAAAATTGGATACGGAAGCTCAATCAGCTAATCATATTAAATTAAGCAAAGATTAGCGAAACCTTTTTTTTACAAACTATAATTTTGAATTTTCCGAAAAAGTGTTAGTAATAAAAAACTGTTATGAAATTACTCCTTTATATATATGTAATTTCATGTATTAATTAATTTACTACTCTAGCTTATAATAATTTTCATTACATCGAATTAGTAGACAATGCTATTTTTGTATACATACATATATACTTTTTTTATTCTACAATAAAATTTGATCTTAACAACAGGTTAGAAATTATTTTTGGGTTCAAGGTCTGATTTGGAAATAAAAGGTTTCGCCGATGTTCATTATCAAATCATTCATCAAGCCGTTTCTAAGACGTAACTGTTGGGTTCAACAGTTGACAATAGTTTCACAACAGTTGAGCTCAACAGCCTACGTCTTATGAACGCGACCAATGCTATTTTTGTATACATATATGTAAGTATACTTTTTTATTCTACAATAAAATTTGATTTTAACAACAAAAAGCGCTTGTCTTCACTATGGGTGGTGTGTTTTATCTTTAAAATTTAGCTTACAAATGTCAAGAGCTTGCTCCGCAACGCATAAGATAACAAGGGTGAGCAATCTCCCGAGCAGTAATTAAACTTTTTTTAGTATATTTATATATTGTTAAAATTAAAAAATTAATTTATTTTACTCGTTTTGCTCTAATCATTTGGTAGTTACCAAGGCTGTTTACGATAACTGGGAAATAAAAATCAACGGATCAAAAAGTGAAGCAATTTGTATATGAAATGCTTCTGCGAAATGCAGAGGTTTTGTAGATCCGTAAAGCAAATTGCTTCGTCTTTATCTTGAAGGGGTAGGGATTCCAATAAAGATTGTGAGAACTTACGACTCCCAGTCTTTTCAGTTGGTCAAACATAAATTACATATCGGCTATAGATGATAATAATGAACGCCTCCCATATTTGAATGTAATGGGTTTTTTTTTAATGTATATTTCCTTTATTCATAGATAAGTTACACATTTATAAATTGATGCTCCAGCGTCTTACAGGCTTTATAGGGGCGAAAGGCAACTTGTTTGTTACATTAAGAATTAGCATTATTTTAAAAATAAAAATGGTTCTAAAGATAAAGTAAAAAACAAAGAAATAATATATATAATAATAATAATAATAATGATATATATATAAAGGGTGTCCCAACAAGAACGCAATTTTTAAATGACTGATGCAGCAATTGAATTGTTTCTCTGGCTGTATGACATGTGGCGCCGTCTTGTTGGAACCACATGCCCTCCACATTCATTTCTTCAATTCTAGGCAAGGAAAAACTGGTTATCATATCACGATACCGAACACCATTGACTGTTTGCGCTTGACCTGCCTCATTCATTTTCATAAAAAAAGGTCCAATGATTCCTCCAGCCCAAAAACCACACCACACAGTGGCACGTTGAGGATGCATTTGCTTCTCGTGAATCACTCGAGGATTTTCCTCACCCCAAATGCGACAATTCTGCCTATTGACGAAGCCATCAAGATGGAAATGGGCCTCGTCACTGAAGATGATTTTATCGGCAAAATCAGCATTTTCATGTTGTCTCTCCAATACCCAATTAACGAACTCCCTTCGCTGTCCATGGTCAGCTGGCTTCAGTTCCTGAGTCAATTGAACTTTGTATGCATGAAGATGCAAATCTTTCGTCAAAATTCGCTGCAAAATGGATTTGCAGACACCAATTTGCTGAGCTCGGTGTCGAATTGAGGTGGATGGAGTTTGAGCGACATCATCACGTACAGCTGCGACATTTTCGGTCGATCGACCTGGTCGATGGCGCGTTGTTGTCTTTACATCACTAACAGACCCAGTTTCGGCAAATTTATCCATTAATCTCTTTACAGTTGACTCTTTTGGAGCATTATTGTGACCCCAAATTGATCGCAATTTGCGAACTGTAGCCGCAAAACTTTCACCATTTTGGTAAAACAATTTCACAATGAGAATGCGTTGTTCATTCGTGTAGCGCTCCATTTTTACTAACCTCGTACCTTCAACTAGCAAACAATAACAATTGTTCAAATGTCAAACAATGACACTTCGAATGTTGCCAGATTTAAAAATTGCGTTCTTGTTGGGACACCCTTTATATATACATATATATATATGTGTATATATATATATATAGGTTTAGTTCAAATATTTACATATTTACATAAATAAAAAAATGTATCTATGTATGTATATGTACAAAAGAAATCAAAATTTACATTAGAAGTGTTCCTATATTTTGTAGTAGGTGGTTTTTTTATGATTTTTAAATGTCGAAATTCCATTTATATTTCGTAAACTTGCAGGCAATTGATTATACTCAATAGGACCAGCAAATGAAATTTTTTGTTTAGTTAAATCGAGACGGCATCTTGGAAAACTTAAGTTATGAGCTTGTCTAGTATTTCGTTGCGTACGAGCCAAATTGTGAGCAAATTGTACAGATCGCTGTTCATTTTCTGTTAGTGTCTTAAAACCGTAAATTAAAACCTTTTGTTTGTATAATCCTCTTATAGGCAATATATTTGTTGCATATCTTTGAAACAAATCCACTGTAGAATACCTTAAAGGTAAATGAAAAACAAGTTTTAAAGCTTTGTTCTGAGCAGATTGAAGAGACTTCAAATAACTATTAACCCTACAACCATATACTGCGGGAAGATAAGTAAAATGGGAATGTACTAGAGACCGATAAATAAGTAATTTTGTTTCGCTGCTAAGTTTATTTATAAATTTATATAATATGCCAATCCCTGGTGAAATCTTTGACTTCATAGAAAGTATATGTTCATCCCATAATAAATTTTGACTGAGTACAACGCCTAAGTATTTTACCATTTTAGTATTTTTACCATCATTTCTTAGATATGTATGGTTTAAATTTTACAAATTTAGTCTTGGGTGGATTAATACAAAGTTTGTTGCATTGCGAGAATTCTGTTAGTATAGCCGCATCATATTCAATGTGTGTTTTCAAAGCTAATGGTTGTCTATAAGGGTAAAAAGACATATGTATGTCGTCATCTGCATACATTAATAACTTGCCAAAGAAACCAATATTTTTCAAATCATTAACAAAAATTGTACAAAGTAAAGGACCAAGAACACTTCCTTGTGGGACTCCACATGTTACTGGTAACATTGTACTTTTCGACTCACCAACTTGAACAAACTGTTTCCTGTTCGATAAATAACTGGAAAAAATATCTAGAGTTTTGCCCGAGACTCCTATAATGCAAAGTTTTTTAATTAAAATTTCATGGTTAACCAAATCAAAAGCTTTCGAGTAATCGAAGAAAACTCCAGCCACACCAGTGAAACCCGTATCAAGCTCTTCACTTATATAGTCCACAGAGGTTACTACGGCTTCCTCAGTTCCAGACCCTTTTTTAAATCCGAATTGTCTATTAAATAAAATATGGTTTACATCTAGATACCTTGAGATGTGTTCATATATAAGCTTTCCAAAGAGTTTATCTACAATTGATAAAAGAGATATTGGTCGAAAACTATGGAGTTTGTTAGACCCAATAACTTTAGTTATCGCAATTATTTTATGTATTTTAATAAGATCAGGATAGATCAGAACAAAAGTTGTTCTCTCCGGTACCAAAGTGCGAAAAAGATTAATGTCTCCACTAAATTTACTTGCATAGCTATGTTGCATATTTCGAACTACGTCATAAAAGAAATTACTTAATGCTGAAGCTTTATCCGCATCTTCAGTTAAAACAGTTCCATCTTCAGTTACGATATTTGTTATACCGCGATTATTACGACCCAGGTCATTGTTTAAAAATTGCCATGTTTGTTTAGAATCACCGGAAAAACTCCTCAATTTGTTCATATAATATTCATTCTTTAAGTAATTGTTGCATATTTTGATGACTTTACTTATTCTTTTGAGCCGCTCCGATACTAACTTATTTTTACGACCTTTCCTCGAGCTCTTAACAAAGTGTCCTTGTAACAAATTAATGAAAAACGATTATCTGTCACCCAAGGAGTGAGTTTTCTACGAGCACAGATCTGCCTGTTTGATATTGCTGTACTATTTACGGCAGCTTCTGATAAAGTACTTATTAAATTCTCACATATGATAGATGAACTGCTATTAAAATTTGCATTTGGTAGATTGTCATCCACAAAAGCTCCAAATTTTTCGTAATCAACCTTGTAGCTCTTTGAAGTTAAAAAATTCCGCGTCCTTAATTCGGTTGCAAAGCCGCAGTAAATAATATTATGACCACTTAGTACATTTTCAATAGAAAATACAAAAACTTCACCATTAATTAAAAACCAGATCAATACATGATCCACTTTGTGGTCTTGTAACCAGATTATGGCAAGAATACATATCAAACTCCGAAAATAGTTTGGACAATGAAATATGATTATTGTCGTTAGATAGCACGTCTACATTAAAATCTCCCAAAAATAAATAAGGAGCGCCATCGGACATAACTAAAAAATTTTCACTTTTCTTCAGGAAATCCAAAAAAATACATTTCTGGGACCTAAAAACAGATACAATTATTAAAGGTTTACTCGTAACTTTAATATCTTTCAATTCTATTGATGCAGCATCCATAAATCCTTCACTGCAATTTTCTTTAACATTAAACTTAAAACAAGACCGAACAAAATCAGAAGTTCCGCCATATCCGTCTTTCCTACAACAATGAACAACCTCATAGCCAGGTATTGAGTAAAGATTTTTTAATTTGTTATGAAACCAGGTTTCCTGAACGGCAACAATATCAGGAAGTACTGATAGCTGACTAATTTCATATTTAAATGAATTAAATTTACCAATAGAAGAAACACTTATAATGTTTACAGAGACTATATTTAATGTCTTCGAACAATGTTTACTAATATACGAATTGAATAGTTTGGTATTTTTAAAATATTTGCATTCCATTGTGAAAACTTAAGAAATAATAATAAAATTGAACTTAAAAGTATATATAATATATGTATGTGGAAGTAAATATATATATATATACAGTGTAGCCTCGTTCAACGCAACCCTCGATATGCGCAACCCCTCGCTTAACGCAACTCACAATTTCGTAACATTGATGACTCTGTAAACGCAACTTTTCCAAAAACAAAGCCTCAATTAACGCAACTTTGCAGAACAAGTAAGGCTTTTTTTGTTTTTTTTTTTAGTTTGGTTTTTGATAAATAAATTCAAAACTAAAACATGTTTGTAAAATCTTATGCTTAAGTGCAATAGTCTTTTTGATTTGCCGTTATTCTAAGAACGACAAATATTTTGTGCTGATTACTTCTGTTTTTGAAATCAATTTAGTTTAGAAACTTCTTTGTTTATGAATGACAGAGGAGAATAGCTGTTTTTTTGGAGGATATAATGGTATTGCAAAAGATTCGTGAAATTGCAGTTCAAAAAAATATGACAAGCACAAAAACGCAGTCGAAAATTTCAGACTTTTTCCCTTAAAAACATGAATCTTTAACTCGATAACAACCAGTAGTACAAATTAACATATGTACATACATTTGAATGTGCACTTTATTAATTTTTTATTAAATGTATATTTTGGTTTTCTGTTTTTATTCATTATTTCAATCAAATAAATACGATTATTAAAAACTAACCTTAGATATTTTTTTTTAAATGATTGGTTGATTGGTTTAAAATGAGCTTTTAAATAGAAAAATATGACTAAAATTTGTGACTTGGTTTGCGCAACAACTCAGTTATCGCAACAGCCCAAAATTTCTATTGGTTGCGTTCATAGAGGTTACACTGTATATAAATATTTTTATTTTATTTATTTATTTTCTTATTTTTTTTTTATTATTTTAATTTGGTGCACTTAAGAAACTTTTCATTATTCTCATCTTCGCTATCATCTTCATCACTAGTGCAATTTTGGCATACTCTCTTCAACATATCGGCCAGTGTCTCTCGAAGAAATTCTTCAATATTGGCTTCCAGTGCATCAACCGTTGCGGACTTGTCCCTATAGACATGAGCCTTAACATAGCTCTACAAAAAATAGTCTAAAAGCGTTAAATCGCACCATCTCCACCCAAACGTGAAATGAACGTTTTTTATAGAAATCACCTTTCGCTTACCAAATATTGAATTGCTTCGAAAATAAAAAGTTTAATAAAAATACAATTTGAAAACTTTGGTAGGATTATTAAATAAAAATCAATTATAGTATATGTATACTTAATTTTAGCTCAAGATAATAATTGACTTAAATATTTAAGCAGCAAAAATTTATAATAAAACAGTTTCTTGGGGGGGACAGGTAAGACATCATTTTTCACTTCGCCATAATCCTTGACTTCTAGTTGCCATAATATGTGGTCCTTAACAAGGCGAAAAACCTATAAGACATACTAATGACCTGAAAAAGGAATTTCATAAATTTTAATTAAATTAAATTCAATCAATTAAAACACACTCACTTTCATATACGACTCAAACGAAACGGCATTAAAAGTAGGCGGCGTAATACACGAGGGTCGTTGACTTCGTTGCACAATTAACAGCAGCATTCTTTTGTATTTTATACTGGCATTAAACCAATACTGATTATAAGCTGCATCGCCAACTTTAAGGCTCTTTTTTGAGAAAATCATAAAAAAAAGTTTTATTAATTTCAAATACATATGTATGTAAGTAAAATTAAGTAATTCATTTTGAACACTTGCCACTGTCATCAGTTCATCGCCGTAGAAACATACAATGAACACTTGCAACATGGAAGCCAATAGAAAAATGCAATACATTATTATCACTTCCAGACTGGAGGTGGTCACTTGAAAGCCAATAAAACAAATCGTCAATGAAGCTGTCAGAAAGTTGAGCAACAATGAAAAACTAAAGATGGCATTCACATGTTCACTGAGTCTAGAGAAAACATTTTGTTACTTTCAAGAGCTTTTAGAACAGAAGTTTTTTATGTGCTTGTATTTATCTATGTATGTATGTACATATGTCGATTTTTTCGAAATTGCATTTGTAATCTTTTTTGGTCTATTTAGAAGTGTGATAACAAAAATAATCAAGAAGTCCGTTTCGAAAATATCGAGTATCAAAAACTGTAATTAGTCATCTATCCTACTTCTCCGATACTTTTGTTAGACACTTTTATCGATTCAAGATCACTTACGCCAAACATATTATATGCTGCTTAATAATGCGAGTCAAAAACTTCAAATCACTTATTTCATTTTTCTTGTCTGGTACATAATCCACCAATTCCTTAGACAAGTAATTGAAATGCATATTCAGTTGAGTGATTGAGGTAACGAGCAATAAATCGGCCGATAAAAATGCCACACCTGCTAAATAGGCACCATGAACTTGGCCCATATAAGTCAACCAATAAATCCAAGTTTTGCCGGTGGCATCATAAGGATACCAAATTAGAAAGCCAAACCTGCGTTCAAATTTCTCAGCGCCCAAGAAATAGTATTCCACAAAAGATTTACAGGCCGGATACAAACTGAAGGTGGAGGTATAGGCAAGACAGAGTATTGAAAATATAATCATAACCCGGTGCATGATGCGTTCATGATGGCTTATTTGATACAACAGCTGCTGGGAACTAGTTTTTGGGAAAATACTCTCCATTTCATCAATATGTTGTCGCACAATTTCCTTATTGCGCGCTAAGGCCATCTGCTTGAAGTCTGCCACTAAAGAGAAACCAATGCATGGAGCTACAGCAATGGCACCAAGCACTGTATCCTTTGACTGCACAGCCTGGTAAAAGAAAATTATTTCGCCCATTACCAAAATATTGAAATTGACAAAGCCCGTATAAAGTAAGAACTTATAAAACAAATTTATTCCGCGATTTGCCGAACGATAATCGAATATATTTTCACCAATCGTTTTGTAAAACATCACGGGAACTTTCATGAAATCTTCAAATGTGCGCAAATGTTGAACCATTTTTCCGCCAATATGTATTTGGTAAAAGAAACGTTTTGGACTGTGCAACAAATCAAACTAGTAAATAGCTTTTTAATCACAATTGATAATTTTATATGTTTTAATTACATTCATTCTATTGACAACTAATTCGAGGCGCCAAATAAGTTTAGTTAGTTTAAATGGGCATCTCACATACACCACAGTTAATGGAAAGTTTAATGAGAAGAATTTTTTTTAATGGGAATTTTTTCAGTTGCTTAAAAGTTTTTCTCGCCCAAATTTACAGATTATCTTTAATAGTGTCAGAAAAAATTTGCTAACTTCGAAGCAAAACACATAAATTGATTTCGAAATTAAACTCGAATTTTCAAATAAAGTTATATTAAAATAAAAAAGCTTTATTATTTTCTTGTTTCATTTTGTTTGATTTTAATAAAATATGTTTAATTTTTGAAAATTCAAATTTAAGAAGTATATCAATCATACATCCCAAATTTTATGATTTTTAATGAAAGAAGCTTCACATTTCTCAACTTAATTTTATATAAAAACTCCATTTTAATTTCCTACAAGTCTTAAATAAACCTTTGCAGGTTGGATACCACCAAAATAATAGAAAATAAATTTATTCGATTTCACTTTTCTCTTTCGATTCGAAAGTTTGAAGTAAAAATATAGAACAAAGCGTTATTTACTGTAAGCGAACGTTGTCGTATCAATTTTGTTTTAAAACCACCGCTGCTTATCCCCAACTATAATTTAAAAGTTGTGTGTGCAAGTATTAAATTATGTAATGGACAAACTTTTCAAGTGCCAACAATAAATAATTAGTTTTGTAAGGAAACAAATTTAAAAGGACTTTTAGTTAGTTTAGTTCTCACTAGCTCCGTAATTGTTGTTAATAATAATTATTAGGATTGTTAAATGGTTACAGTAACTTCTCGTTGTTTTGTATAGTCGCCTTCCCCATGGAAAAAAGTTATGTAATTTTAAAAGCAATCGCTAAAATTGGCGGAAAAGGCTACAAAATAGGAAAAAATCTACAATCGCAAAATTGGGAAAACTTAAGAAAACTTCTCTAAATATTAGAAAGTCCTAATAAAACTATTCAAGCCCCGAAATCTATAAAATTGCTATATCGAAGAGATGAAAAAACTGTAAAATCACAAACAGAAAAAGCAAAGTGTAATTCAAAATGAAGAGAAGCAAAAATTCCCTACAAATTTTTGATAACAGAAAACAAGCTCCAAAATAAAAATTATGGTAAACACCAGAAATACAATGGAGGACAAATTTGAGACACTGTCTAAGATTAAGGGAAGTTATTACAAATTGTTTGTAAAAGTCTTGTTAGTAAAAGAAATAAAAAGAGTAAAAGATAGCAAAAGTGAGAAATAACTGATTTTCGTTATCACAAATATTCATAAAATAAAAATAAGCTTTTTGAAAACATGGCAGTACCAGAACAAAATTGTTTACACCTTAAAGGCACTGCTACACGTATGTACAACATATTGTGATATTTGGATCGCGATCAATTTTCCGTTTTTTTTAAATATTATCAGTACTTGCGTCAATACTGCATGAAATAGATATTGATAGATATTGAACGTGTAGCAGTTCCCGTAGCCACCATGAGTTATTTTAAACGCACAAAGTTAATTAAAAAAGTATTTATTTTTGCCCCTAAAACTATGCCCAATGTTTTATAAGTCTTTATTTTCTTTAAATACTTTCAAAGAGTATGGTAACTCAAATAACACAAACCTTATGTTACAATTATGGCAAAAAGCTATTCTCTTTAGTAATTTGGAATGAATTTGACGTGGGATGACGGAAATTCATTCCAAATTGCATCAAACCCCGTCGGAAGAAAAACACAACACTATTCTCTTTAGCTTATCGATCACTTTCAACTTGAAATAAAATTATAAATAACTAAAAACTGATCACCCACCCGATAGCTTCCTACATTTAGCAATCCGAAAGTTTTAATGATGGCCCATATTATTATGTTTAACATGCGGTTATTTCACTGCTGGCTCTCAATTTACATACACTGCCATATCACCATAAATTGGTACACTGCCTTATCCATTCTGCATATGGCAATATCCATAATGCCGTGTTTCATAACAAAACAAATGGAAGAATGACATTTAAGAAAGAAAAAATAAAAGAAAAAACTTATTTTGACAACAGAAGTTTCCTTAAAGATCCGCGCACAGAATTTAATAGAATACACGAACAAAGAATAATTATTTCTACAAATATTTTAAAACTACAAATCAGGCAAAAATGGATGCAGCCCAAAAATCATTTGAAGTGCAAGCCCAAGTGAGGCAGAACGCCGAAATGGTTAAGAATACTCTAAATGACTTGTACAATTGGGAGAAGGAAATTAAGGATAAAGAAAAGAAAATACAAAGTCAGCAAGATAATAAAGAAAAAGAAAAGTGTATGGTATGTCTACATAAAATCTTTTGTTTTATAAAAAATAAATGTGTTTCTTGTTCTTTACAGGCTTTCCCCATTCGCAGTCAAATTAAGGAAATGGACTCTAAAAATTTGCCTGCCAATTCAGTATCTTCTACTCCAACAAGCTCTCTAAGTAATTTTGTAAATAAGTATAGTTCTTTGTTGTCACCCTCCAGTGAAAAGCAAGACACTCCTAACGACCCTTTAGAGCTGAAACATAAAGAAGCCAATGAAATCAAAGATAATGGCAACAGACTTGTCAAATTGTCGGAATACACCAAGGCCATCGAAGCCTATACTCAAGCCATACATTTGTATGACAATGATGCAGTATATTACTGCAATCGGGCTTTGTGTTATTTGAAGTTGGAGAGGTAAGATTAGGTTATTTTTGAAAATTGGTTTCATCTTTATATTGCATTGAAAATTTTTTTACATGTCATTTAGGTATGATGAATGTATTGAGGACTGTGAACATGCCATAGAAATCGATCGTTTGTCAGTGAAGGCTTATTACAGACGCATGCTGGCCAATGAATCTCTGGGCAATAATATGGATGCCCTGAAAGATTGTACCACAGTTTTATTGATTGAACCGAAAAATATTGAAGCCAACCGTAGCTTAGAACGCATCAATGAACGTATACGTAAAAATGGTGAACGAAATTGCTATAAGTTACACAAATATTTTCTTTTAACAAAATTCTTTATAGTCCAAACTACCCAAGGCCCCAACTTTAGTCCTCTGCGACCAAATTTTGTAGACATTTTACCCATCGACAAACCAGCCTACAAACGTTCTTCGAAACCTTTAGGCCGGTTAGCCATAGCTGATGTTGTCGGTCCTAAGGAAAGTAAAAATCATGAGAATTTAACTATTTCAGATGATGATATTGATAAATTATTCAATAGCAATTGTGGCTACTTTGAAGAGATCAAAGGGGATATCAACAAGCAGAGCAATATTCCGAAAAATACAAATGTACCTAAAGCCACTGGAAATGAAAACTTGGAAAAATCGTTGAAATATCAAGGAAAAGAAGCAACAAAAATGTCAGCTCTATGCAAAAAAGAAGATTCTAATAAAATTGAAGCAGTTTGTAGCTATAAATCAGAGGTATTGTAACTAAAAAATTCAACGTTATTTACCTCTGTCATACATATTGAATTTTTTAGCGCCCGTTACCACCCGCACCCAACTCTACAGCACAATTTTATTCTAACTGGAAGGAATTAACACCTACACAAAAATATCACTATTTAAAGGTTGTTTGTATTTCAATATTTTTTTCTTTTATTTTAATATTTAATAATTCTTTTTTAGAGTATTTCCCTAAAACATCTAAGCAAAATTTTAGGTGCTGGTTTTGATTCGGACACTTTAACCGATATAATAAACACTTTACATGATTTTTATTTATTGGAAAAAGATGCCAATACTGCCGATACACTTTTGGAAGTCAGTAAAAATAAACAAGTTTCTATATTGTCGCTCCTTATGTCCAATGAGGACCGTAAAGGTTTGTCAAAATTTTTATATAAAAATAAAAAAGCGAAAAAGGGAATTTTTTAACAAAAAGTTACTTCTCTAAAAAAAAATGCATGCTAAAATTTTTGGGAAAAAATTTTGGCTGAAACTAATTAAAACCATTTTTTTCTTTTCATCTTGTAGTATTATCTGAAGTTCTAAAATTCATAAAAGAAACAAACTCTCTAGATGCTGCCTCTGCTGAACAAATTAATAAAAACTTCAATTTAAATTAGTATTTAAATATTTAGGATTTTATTATTGATCCCTTTAAATACATTTTCAGTTCTATTATGAAATAGATTTAAATTGTAAAAAAAGAATAAATAAAATCAATTATGTGCAAATTTAATTATGTTAAAAAGTAAACAAGTTTCCTTTTGTACTTTTATTTGTTAAACAAGGTGTAGCAATAGTTTGTGACATCAAAATTGTGCAATTCTCTTATGCCCAAATATTTTAAGAGTTTGTCTAATTAAGAGTACCTTGCGTATATTCAAAAAAGAAATCCTCAATTTAACAAGTATGTAAGTGGGTGGCAGAGACTTGAACTACTACTAATAAGTATCATTAGTTGCAAGTATTTGGTCAAGTGGCATTTTCCATAACGATCGCTCTAACAAATAACTTCACAAAATAATTTTTATACATGAATTGTTTAGTTTGCGAGAGAGAATTTTACATCGAGAGATTTGCCAAAAAAAAACCAGAGACATTTTTAAGTCAACAATTTGAATACATAAAATAAAAAAATTATAATATAAAACGTTGTTAAAGATAAATAATGTTTCTGTGTTGGTCAATGCTACTATCGACTTACAAAAACAAAACGTCGAAACGTATACTATATTGAAATTTTATAGATCGGTAATGCAAAGAACTAAATCATAAATATTTAATATTATTATTTATATTATCTTGCTTTTTTACTCTCTGTTGGTGAAAAACTCTATGGGACACACTTCAAATAGATGCAAAGTTTGGAAACTTGAAGTATATTTCAATAGTCAAACGACTTGTATCATTTTTTTTAAGTTCTAACTTATGTTTACTCAAATAACAAACTTGATATTTCAGAGAGTTAAGAATGCAGAATTATTCGTATATAGTATGTATGTGCATATATATATATATATATATATATATATATATATATATATATATATATATATATAAAAATTAAAAGTGTTTGCTTTTTACATTGAAGTATTTAAAGTAAAGTATGTATAGAAAAGTAAGTATATATGTATATGTATTTACTTAAATTAAAAAAGTTCCGAAATAGAAATTGCGCTTTATTAGCTGCATCATTAAAAAAATTGCGATAAGTTGTACGATATATAAATGTTGAAGGTAATTTAACATTTATGTATGTATATAACACACACCTCATGCAATTGGTTGTGAAACGTACGCATATTTGCAAGAAAATAAAACAAATGTCTTTTTCCCCTGGTTTTATGTACAAACATACAAATCTATGCGTGAAACGACCGGCTTTATCAATAACGCTCAGAAAAGTTCTTGGAAATGGTGTAATAGTTAAACAGAACTTAAACGAAGGCCATTCAATGCATTCCTTTACTTAGCTGCATCTGAATGTATGTACATACATTTTTAATGACGGTACGATAATATTTTAAGAGACATTTCAGTACAACCACATCAATCGTGTGCCGTTTGATTTCTATGTCTTATTCGTTGTTGTTGTTATTCGTACTGTTGGTGGCTTCGCAAGCAGACTGACTGACAATAAACGCAGATTGTATATGGGACTGTATGTGAGAGTTAAAGTGTGGCTTAACTGAGGTTGCGCTTGATCAACTTGATCCACTCCAGTGACAGCAGTAAACGCGAAAAGTTACTAAAACTTATTTATTCATTTCGTGCGGTTACACTAGTTCTAAACGATATAAAATGCTGGCATATAAAAACGTTATTAAGTGATATCGGTTATATTTTTATTTATTTAATATTTAAAAATTCGTAATCAAAAATAAATTTAGAAATACGTAAAAGCCATAAAATATACAAAAAAGAAAAAAATTAATAAGAAAAAAACAAAACTTGTTATTTTTTGCAAAAGCAAAATCTCGGCGAACACACACTCAAGAAAGTGAACAGGCATTTTTTCACCGAGACAGCTATACACACACACTCTCACATGAGTGGGGTTTGTTGGAGATTCGTTGCCTTCGTTCATTCGCATGTATGAAAACAACAACAGTAACGAACTTTATATCAAAACGAGAGTGAGTTTCTTTTAAGAAAAGAAACACAAATTTTTTTGTTTTTGCATCGAATTTCAGCTTAAACTTTTTTTGGTGACGACAAGTGTTTGCGGCTAAAATGAAACGACAGTAACTATAGTGAAAAAATATACCTATAAAAATAAAATTTCATGAAAATCTTATAGATACTTTTCCTACAAAAGAAACAGGTGGAAAAAAACTGAAATTTAAAATTTCTTTAAATATTTTAATTATGTACTATATTAGTTAGATACAACAAACAGCACCAATATACTAAAATATTTTCAAATAAAGAGCAAAAAACCTTTGTTAAGATTATCAGTTGTAACGTGCAAAAATAGCGAAAATAAAATGAAAACAAAAACAAAAAAAGAAAACAATAAAACTTAAAGAAAAACATAAAAGAAATGAAAAAGAAAAGCGAAAATAATCCGGGCTTGCAAAAAGAAAATACCTAGGATCTTTTAGAGGAAAATAAAAGCAAATATGTATGTATGTACTATGTAGTTATTCGGACTTATAGTAGCTATATAAAATAATTATTGAGCAATTTGCACATTATTATTATCGGTCTAAATATTTAAGAAAAAAAATTATTTGTAATATTAATAGGTATTGTGAATATACTTAAAATTGTTTTTAATATTTAGTAAATTTATTGTTCCAGATATTCTCTCAATTGAATTTTAAAAAGTTTTATTCAATAAAACGAATAATAAATTGACTTCAACAAATTTTTTGAATAAAACCTTTTGATATTAAATTGGGAGACTATTTCGAATAATAAATTTACTATAAATATTATAATAATTAACACTATAATTAAGATTTTATTTATGTATGTATCGTTTTGTCTTATTAAATACATACGCGCATACTTATTGCCACCCAACGGGCGCCTGATTGCATAAAGGTTCTTAAGATATGTAGATCCATATCGATTATAATTTGTTTGTGGTGTTTTTTGAATAAGTTTCGAATCCTACTACGCTTATACCTTTGCTGGTTTTGATATTCTCATTTGTTTTTTGAAAGTTGTTGGATAAGCTAAGAATATAATTCAAAGTCCACTGATAATTTGGCATAAGCATAGTTGGGCAAAATACATGGGTTTGCGGTATTTAAAATACAAAATAGAAAATACTTACTGGCCATATATTTAAAATACAAAATACTTTCAGGTTATGTATTTAAAATACAAAATATGTACTTCCATTTATTATACGTATTTCAAATACAAAATGCTTCCACGTCATTTTTATTCAAATCAAAAATACATTAGATAAAACTAATCAACAAAACAATTGTTTCCTTTCATAAATATCAGATTTTTGAATGAAGTATCAGACAAACTGTTTCTTGTAGGAGAATAAATAAAACCTGCTGAAGAAAATAATCTTTCTACAGGTCCTGATGAGCACAAGCTTGTATTAAATTGTATGAATACTCTTTTTATATTTGGATAGCTGTCAAGAGTGATAATGTCTTTGCTCTTGTCACTGAGGAAACTGACTAATTCCAACTCTAAGTTTTTTGTAATTTTCCTCCAGGTTTTAAAATATTTCCGGTGATAGTTTAAAAAACTTACTTACTTAAAAATGTATTGCCATTTCTTATATGTATTTAAAATACAAAATACAAAATACTTCTATTTATTGTATGTATTTAAAATACAAAATACTTGCTGGTCATGCATTTAAAGTACAAAATACAAATACAAAATACGTATTTGTATTTTAAATACATGTATTTCAAATACTGCCCAGCCCTGGGCATAAGCTACAATAAAGTGCATACCTACAGGCTATCTTAACCCATTACAAAGTTTTTTTTCAGTCTTACACACGTTTCGAATTCTCCTGCATGTCATCTATAGGCAGCGAGCTTAATGTAAGTGGGAGTAATTTTTATTTTAAACTTTCATGTATTGAAAGTGACAGGAAAAACTTCTGCACTATATTTAAATAAAAAAACGGACTGTATACGTAAAAAATAATTTTCTTTGTATTGCTTTAAGCGATTCGATGGCCAATGAAGAAGGTGGCGTACGCTAAAATATGTTGGTATTTGGAATGAGTTCTCTAATTTCAGTTAAATGCATTCCACCGTAATGCAAAAGCGCTATATTAGTGAAATACTATCATCATTGCCTTGATATTCCAGTTAACCAAAGGGTTGGATACCCTGCTGTCACTGATGATGAATATCTTTCCCCATGATGATATAACTAATAATATTTAGTAGATTAATAGATATTGCCCTTCACAGTCCGTCTTGGGGTTGCAGGTTCGATTCCCTCCAAATACTAAGGGAGGTTTACATTTGTTAATAAAGTAGTAGATCATCTGGTCTGTTCTGGCTTAAAATATTCCTACTGTATATACATATATATTTTGCAGGGTCTTAAAGTAACTCGTAACCAAGTTTTGATATCATTACCAGATCACGCATGATCACATCTGTGTGATCAGAAATGCTGTGAGCGGAGCCCATCTCCACTTATTACCCTGAGTTCTCTAAGTCTATTAAGAATCGGCTTTATTATAATTCCAGATAATTTTCGATTTAAATTTAAAACAAAAATTACATGTACTCGTATATCAAATGAATGTTGTATAATTGCTGTTGGTTTTTTCAAAATTTGTTTAGAAATATGTATGTTTTTGTGAAAATTGCCAATAACAACATGTATACAATATACATCATTGTAAATTGAACAAATAGTTTATCAAGTGTTAAGAATTCCGTCCACAAGCCGCACATTTACCCACACAACGTGATAACTCTAAAAACATAACTTTTGAGTTAAGTATGCAAAATTATTCCCCATATCTTTCTTTAACTTCAGAAAAAAATCGTACAAATATCTTCTTTACTACTCACCCACCTTTTGAGAGGAAAATATTTTATTATTTTTCTGTTATTGATGTGAGTAAATTAAAAACTTTAAACTTGTTTTCTGTAGAACTAGTTTTTTGAGTTTTGACGTTGTTTGAGTAAATAAATGCTTAAAAGATATTTTCAAAAAAATGAAACTAAAATGGTTCATCGAGAAGTTTTCTTACGAAAATTGAAAAATTAAAAATGTGGGCGATGACATAAAATTTGTTGACATACATATAATAATATGTAGAGTATTTGAATGAAACCCGCAATACACGACACAAACAATGCTGGCGAAGCGTGCAGCGACATACCGATCAAAAACTATACTTTGGTACTTGCAAGCAGAGACAACAAGTTCAATTAATGATTAACCACTTGTTTGCAGTGCACATATGTATATCGTATTCATTGTATTAAATATAATTAATAAATTTATCACATACGACACAATCTACAGCACAAGGTTTATATCCCTGAAAATTCGTAGAAAATTCATTAAATAAAAATTTTCATAATTTCTTTTTTTAGCTTTGCACTTCATTTGAAAGTGTTGGGACTTAAGTATTGCAACGAAAACTCCTAAATCGCAAGTTTAAGGAACTTGAAGATTAAAGCATTTGAATGTCTGTTTTTATTTTTTCTCAGCTCAAACTAGACTCTAGAAAAATCTTACTCTTGAAAATCTTACTCGAAAAATGTCAATCTTTTTACGTGATTTTGTTGCACAGAAGAAAAATCTCTACAAAAACAAAAAATGAACTTTTTGCTCATTTGTTTTATTTTCTTTTCAAATTTACATCATTGTTTATTTTGTTGTTGCTATTTTACAACTTAAGCGAAATTATGATGACATATATTAAGCAAAATTATTGAAAACCAAGTGAATTTATTTAAACTGATAAGAAGCCGCACGAAAAAAATATTAAAACGTAGTTAGTTACACAGTATAAATAAATATAAATTGATTAAGCATATTAAAATATAATTGAAATTAAATTATAAAAAAGCAAATAAATATTACAAAAAAAAATAATAATGTATTATTTTTGTAATCTTCTTCCTAGTGTTTTTTTAACAATTAAAAAGCAAATACAAAAAACTGAGGAGAAAAATAAAATTAAAAAAATTATATGATGGAAATTTTATTTTAAATATTTGTAGTGATTAAATAAAAAATTTCGCAAAAGAGAATGTGAACAAACTGAAAATATTGTGAATAAAGGAAAAGAGCAAGCAGTGAGGCCGTTGATAAGGAGAAAGAAAAACCGAAAACTTAGTAAGTACATGTGCAATAAAAAGTTATTTTAGTTATTACACTAGATTAAAAAACAATGATATAAAATAACCCATGTTTAAAAAAATACTTTCGAGACTAGGCAGTCTATAAAGGGTTAAGCGTAACGTATGCCGTTTTCTTTTCTAAAAAACGTTTTCTTAAGGCAAATAAATATGTTGCCTTGTGAGGAAACAATAATTTATAACTTGTATATTCAGCGGTCGACTCAATCGACCTCATTCTAGAAATGAATATTAAACTTTTACATAAATACATACAATAAAATACAAGAACTAAAAACATTCTAAGTAAACAACTTAAAACTATGTCTCATTTCTATGCCAAAAGCAAATTGGACAAATACACATGCACACTTTGTTTATTTTTCAAGTTGCAGCTAATACATGCACGTGTAATAAGTATAAGTATGTGTTAGTAGCAACTTTAAACGGTTAAAGCTACCTAAATAGCGAAACGATTTAAATAAAATTAAGATAGTACACATCTATGTAAAAACCGGCTTAAAAACATATCTAAAAAATGTGTTAGCCTATTAATAATATAGAATATAGAAGATAGATAAACTCACTATTTCAAAAAATCTTTACATTGCAAATTTTCAATAAAAAGGGCAAAACATTTTGCACTTTTTTCTAGAAAAAAAAATTATTTAACGAAGACACTATTAAGGCTTTCGAATTTTAAATTATGCTGGTTCAATTTGTTTATGGTACTTCGAACCGTCAACTTAAAGTGTTATTGCAGTATGGCAATCCTGGTACTTCGCATGCAGCCTGTAGTTGCAAAACCTGTTTTTTAACAAACAGAAACTGCGAAACTTTTTTGGCCTTCGGCCCCTAAGATTAATAGCCTGCTACAATATCCACTAGTCTACCGGGGCTCCCCTTACAATTTTATTTAAAGCATCACAAATGATCAAATAACAAAAAGAAGAACACATGCATGAATTAATTCTTTAACTTCTCTTTCGATGTCAAATCTATCGTAACACTTATTTATTAAAATTTCCCAAAGTTGTAATTGTTCAGAGTTTTTTTTTTCATGCTATCATCAATCGCTAAAATTATTGGAAAATGTAAAATTCAAATAAGCGTTTTAGACAATAGAATCTAACTAAAATTTCCACATACCTATCTATTAACAATTTATCCCCCAATTAGAAAATCTAAAGTTCAGTTTCGTTCCAAAATCTTACGTTTACGTAGGAGCAATGGATCATTTATCAGCAAGTGCAAACTACATTAAACTAGTTACATACATCTTTGTACAAGAAAACAAAAAAAAAACAATAAAATAAAATATTTATAAAAAGATACAAAATTAAAATGTCAACGCATAAAAAAGTTTAATATAAATTTCATTGAATTTTCTATAGCGATTTACGCCAGACTTTCAAAAACATACGTTAAAAAGTGTTTTGCAATTCCTCCACAAAGACAAATTAAATGTTATTGTTCGTAACGCAATTCGTATAGTTAGTTCTTTTACAAACTATTGTTATTATTTTTTTTATTTTTCATTTTATTTAAAGTATAAAAGTAAAATAAGTAATTTTGATTTCATTTCTTAAGCCATTCAACTTGTAAGCTCTACTCGAGTATTCAATAGCGGTCGTGTTAATGCAATAAAGACACAAAACATTTCATTAAAATACTCGTTCTATGGCTGCCATTTGACATTTATTACATTTGTGAGTAGCTAAGACGACTCATTTGCATCATGCAGCTGCATTCTAAAAGCACTTTTGATGCGGTTTCATAAGTTTGAACGAAGGCTGCTCATTTAAATGATGGATTATTCGAAATATCAAATTCTAAGATATTTAATTAAAAATCTATTATCTATTGTACATTTTTGTGAAGAAGTAATAATTCTTAACAGAAAAGTAGTTTTTTAAAAGTGCATAAAAAATCAGTTTTCGTGAAGAGCTTTAAAAATAGTACTTTTAATGTATTTTCCTTCTAAATAAATCACTTTTAAAAATTCCTTTTTTTTTCAAAGAGAAGTAACACTCAGGCAATTGATATGGCTACCAACCAGTAGGTGTGTTATCTGCTTTGGGAAAGGAATAGTGTGAGAGGAAAGCCTTAATAAATACCGTTGGGAAAGTTTTCTTTTTAAAGTGCGTTTTGGAAAAGTGATTTTAAAAAAATACCTTGAGAAGGATGTAAAAATTTGCTTTTAGAAGCGCAGTTTTAAAAAAAGTACCTTTTAGAAAAGCAGTTTTTTAAAGGTACACTATAGAAGAGCGCTTTTTAAAAAGTTCCTTTTGAAAAAATATTTTTTCAGTACCTTACAAAAAAGTAACTCTCAAGGAAGCAAATTTAATTCAATCAATTTGTGTGCTTTCCAAAAAAAATATACAAACACATGCACTCATATGCATATGTAATTAAAAACTACCTCTGCAAATAGTACTTTTTACAAAAAGTATATTTAAAAACCAATCTTAAATAAATAGTTTTTGAAAAGGGTTTCTTTTAAAGGAATAACGTTTGTAAAAGGTAGCCATTTAAAAAAGTACTTTAAAGGAAATATTTTTTTGTAAAAAGTACCTTTTCGAAAATGTGATTTTTAAAAGAATAACTTACAAATTATTGTTAAAAAAGTAGCTATAGAAGTATCTTTATGAAAATATATTTAAAAACATACATTTTAAGAAGAGTACCTTTTGAAAAAGTATATTTTATGAACAGTACATTTAAAAAAGTACAGTAGATAGGCACATTAAAAAAAACACATTACAAAAAGTATTTTCAGAATGTACCTTTCAAAAAACAATATAGTTTTAGAAAAGTGCCTTTTGAAAAAAGTAATGTATAAAAAAGTACTTTTTAAAAAAGAGTAACTTTCAAAAAAGTACTTTTCATAAAATACTTTCGAAATAAGTATCTTGGAAAAACAATTTAAAAACAAATACTTTTTAAAGATGTTTGTTTTAAAAATAATGAACATATAAAAAGAAACCTCCTAAAAAACAGTATTTAAAAAATGCCTTTTAAAAAATATGCGTATTTCAAAACTTTAAATGAAACTTTTTACATTGAAATTATTTACCACTTTTTCTTCAGAATTCTGCATTTTCAATTACGTAGTCGATCAAACTATTTTGGACCACAATGGATAACGTTCAAATACCCGGCGATAAAAAAGCAACTTTTAAAAAGAGTACATTTTAAAAAAGCCTTTTAAAGCGGTATTCTTTAAAGATAGTATATTTTAAGAGGGTACCTTTTAAAGAAAGTACTTTTCAAATTAAGTATCTCTTAAGAAAAGTACCTTCCAAAAAAAAACAACAAAAAGCAATGATAAAAAAATTACCTATGCAATAAAAAATATATGCTCCTTATAAAAGATTATGTACATTTTAAGACAATTTTTTTAAAGTTTCCATTTGAAAACGTACCTGCAAAAGAAATTTTTAAGAATGTATCTTTTACAAAAGTATCTTTGTAGAAAAGTACCTTTTCAGTAAAGTACCTTATACAAAAATTACCTCTTCAAAGAGTTGACGTTCTAAAAAAAGTACTTTTCACAAAAGTACAATTAAAAAATCTTTCAATAAAGGTACTTCTAAAAAATAAAATTTAAAAAAATAACTTTTGAAAAAGTTAATTTTAGTAAAAGTTTTTTTTTCGAAACAGTAGATTTTTTGAAAAGGCACCTTTTAAAAATGTTGATTTTAAAATGAAATCTTCTCAAAAAATACCTTTTTAAAAATAACTTTTTGAAAAGCTAGATTTTAAATTAACTAAATACATTTAAAAATGGAACATTTTGGAAAAATACTTTCAAAAATATTTTTTCAAACTTTGAAAAATTATTTTTCCAAAAAAAAAAGCACTGAAAAAAATGTAACGTTTAAAAAATACTTTTGAAAAAAATTTACTTTAAAATTAAATTAAATGACCTCTTAAAGAAAGTGAACATAATAAAAGAAACATTAAAAAAACTGTATTTACATACTTTTTGAAAAAAGTAACTTTTAACAAAAATTCGTACATATTTTAAAACTTTAAATGCAACTTTTTACATTAAACTTATGTATTTACCACTTTTTGTTCAAAATGCTAAATATTTCTTCATTTTTAATTATGTACGTGTGTATGTACTTGCTAAAGCTTGTTTGGAGCACGTTAGAAAACGTTCACATACCCAACGATATGAGTAAATTTTCTAAAAGTGTCATTCCAAAACAAAAAGTTAAATCAAATAAAACAAATAAATAATACGAAATGTGATTTGTTAAAATCACTAAAAGGTTGTTTTTAAAGAGAGTGACGGACAGACAGGCAACTCTTTAAAAACAGATAAAATAAAAAAGCCAAAGATGTTTCTTTAAAGCAAAATGTTAATGAAACCAGTTGGTTTAGTTTATTAATTTTATTTTATTTATTTTTTCTTCTTCAAACTCATGCTCACTCAGATACTTCGACAAACACCTTGTGACAGGTAAACACATACACACTCCATAATACATGCATATAAACAAACCCAAATACATATTATTACAAACACATGCATTACATGTATGTAGTTGTGTTTAATGTGTACGAGCATGAAAACAACATAATTGACATTTGTTTTAAATGAATATGTAAATAAATACAGCAGCAACAAGTAAATTTAATAGTTTGTAATGTAAAAACAATTATTTGCTTTAGTTGCGTTTCTTGTTGCTTTTATGTTTTTTTATTTTAATTCGTGAAATTTTAGCGCCACTTTGAGTAGCTGCTACACATTGCTTCAATTTTAATTGAATGCATTTTATTAAATAAATTTTTATAGGACTTTTTCGTGAGCATAACTATTTGAGCGATCCTAAAACCAAGATCGTGCATGAGTAAATCTGGAACTTGGAAATTTACAAAAGATAAGTTTTTCGGCACTTAAAGATTTTTAATTTAGTAAATTTTATGTGTTTTTTTATGAAATTTTAAATTTTTCGATGGAAACGATTTTTTGTGGACTTAAGACGATAAATTTTTTTTTATTTTGGTTCTATTTGTACGATTTGTTGGCGTAATAGAACAATAATTAACTTGTTGGAATATTTTCCTTTAGACGCTTCTAATCGATAAGAGTTTTTCTTATATCATTATCTCATATTGGATTTTTTTAGATTTTTAGCGAATTTTGTTGTTCTTCTTTTCGAGACGGCTTACAATTTTTGTTTTCCATTTTGTCTTTTTTATATTTGTATATTTGTAATTCTTTCAGCGTTTGATTTAATTTTGCAATTTGTTTCCGCTTAAGAGATTTTTCTTTTTTTAATGACTTCTTTGATTTTACATATAATTACAGTGATTTTTCTTTTTCGATTTTGCCAAAATTCGACAGCTTGGCTGCAATCTTAGTGGAGCCTATTTCTTGTCAATTTAAGATATTTTATTCACTTTGAAATTTTGTTGTTTTATTTACAATTTGCGGGCGCAGCGAATTTTTATTTGATTTTTGGATTATTTTTTCTTGCATATTTTTGGTTTTAGCGGCTGTTTTTCACTTTGAAGGTTTTTCAAATTTTGTCAAAATCATCATTCAGTGTTATTAGTGCGATGTTAGATATTAGTAAATTTGTCCACTTTAGTTTTCTTTAAAAAAGGCGTATTTAAATTTTTTTCTAAACCTGGGCTTTCATATTTTCTATTCTATTTGAAAGTGTACTACCAGGAAAAAATGTCATTGAATAAAAAGAATTATACGCAATAAATTTCATGAAAAAAGTCATATTCCATATCTACACTACACTACGCAACTTTGATGCATGCAATTTTCATTTTAAGTGAGTGTGTTGATGCATCCAAATTGCTTATGGTAAATATGGAATTAGTACAAATATTGTCATACTTTTTTTAGTGTTTTTCTCCGTTAGTATATATTTTGCCAATATTTTTGATTATGTGTGTGATTTTTACGGTTTTGACATCTATAAATCTATCGATTTACGTTGTTTCGATTTACGTAACTTTCATTCGGAGCCAATCACGACGTAAGTCGAGGAATTATTGTATTTTAAATTCGTCTCAAATTAAATCGGTTTTTTCTCAATCCAAATCTTTTTTCGGATTCTAGCAATTTTTCTATTTTCAGTGCTTTTTTTAAAGTACGATTTTTTTAATTTTTACTGATTTTTAGTAGTTTATAATTTTTTGCAGTCTCACGAAAACTCATTTCATGTTTTGGCACACATTTCTGATTTCAGATTTTCTGTGATTTCATTAATATGCGGAGTAAGTTAATAGACTTCAAATGTAACGTTTTACTAATATCGAATGTTCTAGTCTGCAGCAGATTAAATATTTGATTCCAACTAAAATAAGTATTCTCTGACATATTCATCTATTCGTAACTGTATCAATATGTAATCACTAATACTATTTCACAAGAAATACATATATTTTATATATTATAAAACCGGGATATTTTAACATTTAAAGAAACGAAACAAAAACTCTAGTTAAGCAAGCCGCCACAAAATGTTTGAACGAGAAACAAAATGGTGGGCATGGTGACGTATGATTAACACTAAATAAAATTTTAAACAACAAAGTTTAATTTTCAGAAAACCATTAAATTGAGAAAGATTTTTTTTCTTCTTTAGAATTGACAGTTTTACTAGCTTTTCAAAGTGTGTAAAAACTTACGTTAAACATGAATCTGTAAAACAGCATGCTAAAGGAGAAGACAGACATGTTTTACTGATTAGAGCGGTAGAAAATAAAATTTATATCGACTGACTTTTTGAATTAATAAATATTAATTAAAAAATTATTTAAATCTTGTAAGCCCTGACAACTGATAAATTGTATAGATTTTCAGACAGCAGCACAATCGTAGATATTTTAATGGAATATAATACCTCGAAAATTGATTTGTGTGTGGTATTTTGTGGTTGTTGACATTTTTAATTTTTTGCTTTCTTTTCAATTTAATTAAGAACGAATCGTAATACGAATCATTTTTAATATGAATCTGAATCTGAATATGCTGAAGCAATAAAAAACAAGGTTAACAACAGACACGAATCGGTATCAGTATCGGCATCAGAACCAGTATTGAGTTTTTTATATCGGTGTATACCGAAACTTGAATACCACTATATACCGGTACTATAATTTAGAATGTACGTACATATAAGAAACAAAAAAAATGTTTTTTTAATAATAATATTTAAAAACTAAAAACTGTTTTTGAAATGCCCCCTTTTTAATTTTCAGCTGCTAAAATATTGGAAATTTAAATTTTGTGCTATTTGATTTTTTAAGCCTTCTCAAATATATATATATATATATAGTATCTTTCTTAAAGAGTACATTTTTGCAAAAAGTGTTTTTTGGGTGGAAAAAGTACATTCTTAAAGAAAGTACTTTAAAAAAAATCAAACATTTTAGAAAAAGTACGTTTAAACAAAGAAACTTTTTAGAAAAATTACTTTACAGAAATGGTATATTTTATGGACTTTCTCGGAAAAAGTACGTTCTAAACAAATGTTTGTTTATTTTAGAAAAATTAATTCAAAAAGACTTAACAAAATTTCGTTTTTATAGAAAAAATAATAATTTTAGAAAGAGTAATTTATACAAAAAGTAATTTTTAGAAAAAATAATTTTTGAAAGAAGTTTTTTTAGATCAGGTATTTAAAAAATAATAATTTAGTTTTTGGCAAATAACTCTTTTAGAGGAAGTACTTTTTAAAACATAAAATACTTTTTTCCAAAAAAAACTTTAAAAACAATACTTTTTTCCAAAAAAAATATATTTTAACTGATATATCATTTTTAGGCAAAATACTTTTTGTAAAAACAATTCATTAAAAAAAGTTATTTACGAAAAAAATTACATATTATCGAAGAAGTTGTTTTTAGAAAAAGTAATTTTCTGCGACAAGTACCTTAAAATTACTTTTATGGAAAAAACTTTTTGAGAAACAAGTACGTTTTACAAAAAAAATGCTTTTAGTTTCTCTACCCTTGTTAGAGAAAATTGTTTTTAGACAAAATTTCCTTTTAGAGAAAAAGACTCTTTTAAATAATAAATTTAAAAATTTGTAAGCAGTTTTAGAGAAAAACCTTTGATAAAAAATAACTTTTAAAAAGTTAAATTTTTATAAAAAGGTATTTTTAACTATTTTATAAAAATACTATGTTGTTGCAGAAAGTGTAATTTTAGAAAAATTACATTTTCAGAAAAACTACTTGAGAAAACGTTGCTGGTAAGTTAAAAGTATTAAAAGTATCTTTATACAAAAGTACCATATTTTAGAAAAATTATTTGCTCATATTAAATAAATACATTTTGAAGAAAAAGTAATTTTTAAGAAAAAAATAGGTTTAAAAAAATATTAGTCTTCTAGAAAAGCTCTGTTAGTTTATTAAATTACTTTTTAGAAAAAGTACTTTTTGCACAATTATTTAATTGTTAAAAAAATAAATTTTTATATAGAAATATGATCAAAAAACGTACGCTTTCCAAAAAAATATTTTTCGAAAAAATATATTTTTAGAAAATTGTTCTTTTTAGAAAATGTATGAATTTTGACAAAAAAATACCGTTCTGAGAAAGAGTAGTTTTTAGAAAAAATTTTGTTTTGAAAGTAAAATTTTTTAGAAAAAAATCTTTTCTTTGAAAATTAGCTTTTTTGAAATATTCCTTTTAGAAAACATAATTTTCTTAAAGGAGAAGATTTTAAAAAAGTATACTTTCTAAAACGGTATCTCTCAAAGAATTCCATTAAATAGCAAAATGCAATAGGGCCCCAGCTCATTCTTTATAGTACCACGGAAAATCAAAATAAATCAAAATTTAGAACAACAATGGCTATTACAATTTTGAACGTATAGATTTCGCGTGAAACTGAGGAAGGTTTTTTTGTTTTTTATTGCAATTGTGACAACCAACCTTCATTTAGATATTTAAGATAATGAGATGGAAAATAACTTCGTTTTTATAATCATACATATTTCTCATAAAATAGAAGTTTTTGGGGTCATGGTACCTTCACATACGCACGTTTTACAAATTTTATATTTTTTATTATTATTATTATCTTTTAGGCCATCTATGAGTATAAATTATTAAAGAGATTGTATTTTTGTTTTTACGCAATTTGAAGAGGCCACAAACCGGTTGTATAAATTCAAATTAGAAGCAACAATAAATAGACTGAAATATTTATCTTGTACTACGTTTCAAATACGTATTTAAAGTTTTTTTAGCCATTCGAATCACTTAGAAAAAAAGTAACTGGTTTTTTTGAGATCAAAAAATTATAACGAAAACAACTATAACAAATTGTTTAATTTACCCGGATGCAAAGAAAGAATGAAGACATCTTTCTCTGATCTAAATTTAATTAAATTACAAAAGATTTGAACGTATCACGCACAATTTATGCATACACGCACGCATACACAGGCAAATTGACTTTGTAAAAAAACTACAAAAACGAAATGCCTAGAAATTTAGTTAAACGGCTGGGTAAATGTTGCATACATATGTACTGATGTGTGTACATATGTCAGGGATGGCAAGGTTGCTGCAGTTGTATTTACAAATATTGGTACTCATCATACCACAAAATATTATTGAAAGATATTGTGTATAAAATTATTATTACTTTTAAATCTTAAATTAATTTCAAAGATGTACAATTTTGGCATCCGACTGGTAGAATTTCAAAACTCTATTTTCCATCCCCGATGTTGATATAAACCACTCACTAAATAGGCCCACTTTGTAGTAAATTTATTAATTAATCTTAGTGATCATATTTACAACTCCACTAACGCGCAAAGACATTGAGAGAAGATAAATGGTTAAGGTTTATAATAGATAGGGGATCGTGAGATACTTTTTACTCACAGTGGTGCACGTGGCTCACGAGCTATAAAAAGTTATTTATGTACAATCACATTTTTTGACAAAATTAGTCACGATTTAACAAAAAAAAAATAGTAATAATCCCGAAAAATTCTAGAACATTCTGCAGCAGTCGAAGTTTTTATTTAAATCTGTTAAGATTTTAGATTCGATCGGTGAACCGAAAATCTTATTTTCAAAAATGCTCAAAATCAACAGGACCGAGCCGTTCTTGTTCACACGAAACCTAATTAAATTTGGAGGCTTATTTAGCAAAACACAACGCTAAGAGTTGATAAGTTCGTCAATGCTAATCGTTGCGTTTTACAAAATAAGACACTTAAACTCTTTATCAATTTTGATTATTGTTCGCTCGTTTCGTTTGAAGCGCATAAATGTCAAACTGTATATTAAAAAGCAGTGAGTAAAGTTTTGTTTTTTATACGAAGTTGTTTCTGCCTTGAACTCGCCTTACTGCTGTAGTTGTCACAGTAACACCACCTGACAGTCATTTCGCTTTGCCCCTATATAATTTTAAAAATGTTGTTCTGATCGGGTCAGCCGTCCAAAAGTTATGAGAGGCATACATTGCTACACACAAACATGCAAATACACACTTGCCACACGAACATCATCGTAAAAATAGTCAGAAAATCTTCCTAGGAACTCAAAACTTTGAGAACTTCGAAAACTTTGAGAATTTTCGAAAATCATAATGAACTCATTAACATCCCAATTTCTTTTCGTTCAAAAACATCAGCGCTTTTTGAAATGTCACCACCGCTGTGCATCATACTGCATATAAACATGCATACATACATACATAAGTAAATTTTAATTTAAATCAATCCGTACAAAATTAACTTAATCTCAAAACCACAAACGCATGATTTTTTCATTAAAAAAAAGGCGTTAGTTAATTCAATTAAGGATGAGTAAATACAATTCTTAAGCCTTAAATCACTTTAAATTTTAAATATGTACGAATAAATGAAAAATTCTTTTTATTATGCGACGGAGAGCATTTGTATTCAAAAGATTTTGTAAGTGTGAAGAGACAAATAAAATTCTTTCTTGATTGAGTATCAAACATTTGTTGTATTGTTGTCAATTTATATGAATATTATTTTGTTATTTCTACACAAACTAGTAAGTTTGTAAAAGTATGGTCAGACTGGGAAAATGTTGAGATTAATATGCACAAAAATAAAATATAATAGACAATTATGTCGTTTATTGTAAAATTGCTGTAACTCCATATTTTTAATATATACTTGTTTTTGTAGAATAATATCACATTTAGTCATATCTTTCGTAGTATTAGTGAAGCAATTCCAATATTTGCACCAAAACCCCAAATAGATGAAATAATAAGGAAACACTGAAAAAATTGGTTTTTTTCCTACACAATGATTTTCAAAAGGCTTGTTCTTTCGAAATTTAATTACAAGTAAATAATTTACTGTTGCAATGAGCGACACTATTAATATTGCACTTCATCTTGCATCTTGAGGGTGCTGTTGGCTGAAGTAGTTAGCGCGTTGACTGCAAAGCAAATAATGTCTAAGAACGTGGGTTCGAGCCCAGCTTCAGACAAGTCATAACATCCAGCATTTTTCAGATGTGCATTAGAGTATGCCATTGTATTTGTTGTTGTCGGAGTGTTTAAGTGATGAAGGCATAGCACACTGGTCACTGAACATTTCAGGCAGCAATTGATACTGGTGTATGCTAGCGGACATCACAGCGCCCTCCTTCGTCGGTATTGTAGCAAAATCGCCGGCGAAGTAAAATAATGAATAAAATGGCTACAAAAGCTTAAAAACACATTTAATGCGCCTACTTGACATCAAAGGCGCTGCAACACTGATCTAAAAACTAACACAGCGCGCAATATCAGAGTTGCAAAAATTAAGCTTTCTCTCTCTTTCACCATCTGTCCTCTCTCACTATCCCTTTCCCAAAGAAGGTAACACACCTACGGGTTGGTAGGCATACTAATTGCCTGAGTGTTACTTCTCTTTTAAAAAAAAAAAAAAAAAAAAAAAATATATCATGTAACATTTAATAAATGCAACTTCGACAAAAATTTGCCCAGTCTAGTCATAACTTAAGTCTAGCATTAGGCAAATTTTCTTGCTGCAACTCCGCCTTTCTGCTTTTCAAAACAAATTTTCTTTATGGCACGTGGTGAATAATGGTGTAGAATAAAAACGTATAACAGTAAAAAACCGAAACTTTCACCGTTAGAGCAATACATGTAAAAAAATTAGGCTAAAATCTTCTGCAGGAGAAAAACAAAATTGGAAATAAAAATTTTTTGTTATGAAATACCCAGCAAAAACTTAGTAATGACTTCTACTTCTACCATATGCATTACTTGACAGTAGTTATATAAGTACTGACAAGTAATTAACCTGTAAATTATTCTCTATCTGACGCATTAGTAGAGCGTGCGCTTGAATATCACACATTTGATTTTTTTTGTTAATGTTGAAAGCTGTTAAAAATTAATAATTCTGTAATTTTTCCATAAAAATTTATTAAAATTTTAATTTAGTTTGTTTTATGATTGATTTTTTTGTTTATCTTTTCAGGTTTTATAGCGAACTTTTTACTTAACAAATGTTGTAAGGATGCTTGAAATAACAAAAGGATACCATAAATTTTGCACACATGGACATGGACTTTTACAATGAACATATATTGACAGATTTGGGTGAGTTCTTTAATTATGTATTTACAACAGTGAAAAGAATCTAGGTAACATACGCAAGAAAGCTTTCGTACAAAATATATCGCAATTAGAAAGAAAGTAACTATGAAAAGTTTTTTTTTTGTAAAATCCATAAACTATTTTTAGTGAAAGAAACAGTGCAACACAAACTGATCGTAAGGAACATAAAACTTCTCATATTTATTTTCAATTGAGTGGTTGATTAAATTAATTATTGTTGGAACTAATAGTGTAAAAACCAGAATCAATTATTCCCTCTTAAAAACCAGTAAAGGATTTTTCTTTATTTCAGATTCATTTGCTCTGAGGAGTCAGCAGATTTCTTCATGTTGTCTCCTTAGACTTACTGGCCTTATTTTGGTTTCTTTTATATGTTTTTAATAGTTTATCTAACTTACATAAATAACAAAGTTCATAACAAAGCCATTACACTATTTTTCAAATTTTATTTATAAATGCAAAATATTTTCGACATAATTATTACGTGCTGTATATTTATTTATTTACTTATTTTGGGCCATAAATTTATAGTTTGTTATATTTAGTTAATTTCTAATATGTTACAACTCCATGTAACGTTTTGCAATTTGCTAAGCAACAGTTTCATTGTTTTTTTTTTCTTCAAATTGATGTTTACTTTCAAATGCTGTACTATATTTCGTGTTGAGTCAGAGCTGTAAGATAATGTTTTGATATAAATACAATAATGTCAAATAAAGAAAACAATTCAATTTGTTTTTAATAAAACTGTCAATATTTTACTACATACGAGTATGTATGTAAACTATTAGTTATGGAAAATAGTGCGATTAAACATTTAAAATACAAAAATTTTAGCAATTTCCATAAAAAGTATCAGCAAAAAATTATCGTTTTTAAAAATTATTATGAAAGAATTTATAAAATAATGACTGTAAGCACCAGATTTAATTATGCGGTGAGTTGTAGAGCTCAGATTCTATCTGAATGAATGAATTCCTAAAATAATAAATCAAATTTAACTTCTTTTCGCTACTACTCGTAATTTCTCTAAAAAAGAATATCACAAATTTAAATGTAGATGTACAAGGTGGCGCAAAATTCATCATCCAATTTTGTTTTTGAATAACTTTTTTACTAAAAAAAAATTATTTTGAGTGATGGAAATCTTTATTTGGGCCTTTAGAATTGTTTTTGTTAATGTCCGCCAAGTGGTAGACGTTATTCTTGATACACATTTGTGACCGTTTTATAACAATTACTATTTTTCCCAAAATTTCTGGCGATAACTCTTCGGAATGTTCTCCTTAAGGTATGTGATTGTCGGGGTTTGTTGGTTTAAGACCGCGACATCAAGTAGCCCCAAAGCAAGTAGCCTAGAATGGTTAAATTTGGCAATCTTCCTGGGCATGCCAGGACAAAATTATTCCAGGCACTTGCGGAGTATAGCGCTCCATTGTTTATCTGTTTGTATTCTGCAGCTGCCTAGTTCACAAATGTAAAATATGATTGACGTAAAATGTCATTTGCAAAAGCTTTTACATTTTACGAAGTATGTACATATGTATGTATGCATAGGGGTCCAGGAATAACTAATACTAAGCACATGGATATTTTACTATACTATAACAAATCGAAATTTATGCAAATCCATATACAACAAATGTAGAAATATTAGCACATACAAACCTGGGGACAAGTGTCTCTAAGTCACCACTTTGGTTTACTAATTCCGTGACTGTTTGGAAACATTGTCAACAAAGCGTCTACATTTTTATATTTGCCTTTGATGAGAAATAAAATTTTGGCGTTTTTATTAATCGATTATTTTTTCAAATGTGCTACAAAAACTATTAACAATATTTGTATTTTTAATTTGCAAAAGTACATAAAAACGGCATTTAACGTTTAAATGTTTGTTAAATGGATTAGAAAACAACATAGTAGGCGTCTTAATTAAAAGTCGGCTGCCGGCTACTCTAAGGTGTGTAACATTTAGCCTAAAAAAATGGAGATCTGCAGCAAAACTATTCTTATTCTTATTTTTATGAATTGGTGCCTTTTAGTCGTTTAATTTCTTAATAAAACTTCGAAAGTGGACAAAATATGTATTTCAATTATCGACATCTACTTCAGAAAAATAGTAAAAGTGCAGACCAGAATTATTAAAATGTACTAGTGATTAACTGTTTCCAATGTCTAGATATGGTCAAAAAAAAAAAAAAAACAACAATGTCTGTAGTGGATTTTCAATGACAAGCACATGTTAAATGTCTATAGTAAGTAGCATTACCTGGGGTATTATAAGTCACTAGTTCTGGTGATTGTGTCAATAGTAAGTCAGTACAGTTTCACTATTGACATTTCCTGCAGGAATATTTTTCTAAAGTTTTTAGTTTTCCCGGAATTAAATGCTAATTTCAACAACACTTCTTCTATTTTTTTAAGAAAATTTTTCATATTACAGTCGTTTATTACACTATTTTTTGTGACACATATAGAAAAAATTATCATACTTTCTACTACTCGTATATGTTGACTAAATGGTGACTGTTAATCAAACCGGCAGCTAGTTAATTTTCTGTTCAAAACAAAATAATAAAACATTGCAAAAAATGCCGTAAGATTTTAAAAACAGATAACAAGTTCGAATCCTTCAGACGTTAATTCAAATAACAAGGACACCATCAAAGCACATTCATCCAATTTGTGTAATTGAATATCTATGCCTGGGACACCATTATGTATGCGAGATTTTTATTTATTGACGAAAGTTCTTTCTACACTTTCACTGCAGAAACTTTTTCTCTTCTATAAATAAATTCTATAAATAAAGAATAAAACAAATCATCAATTCACAGTTCTGTTCTGTTGAGTGAACAAATTAAATCATGCATAAATATTTTTATACAAATAAAATATTTATTTACACAAATACATTTACAATTGTCTTAACAACTGTCAAACCACTGTTAAATAGAAATAACAACAGTTAATTTACAAATTTGTAGTTGTTGCTTTTCAAATCCACGAGAGAGTGTAGGCTATACATGTGTGCATGTGTCTGAATATTTTTACATAAATTCTATGTGGAAATAAAATAACAAAAATACCTGTTCTCATGCATGTTTGTTTGTGTATGAAACTAACAATATTGTTTGATCAATAATTCTATATTTCAATAAGAAGAACAAGAAGACAAATTGTAACCAGACGAAAAAACACAAAAAATATATTTTGCTTTGTCAATTGTGTGCTAATTTTTTTCGGCATCTTCTTTTTGGCGAAAACTCCTCAATGGAAAAATCAAATCACAAGGACTCAGTTCAGAAATTGCTTGAAACTATCTCAAGTTTAAGTTTAAAAATAAAAACAATTCATTAAAAAATGTACATAAAACTATTAAAACATAATTTTATCGGGAAATAAAAATTTATATTAAATAATTTAATTTGAATAACAAAACTAATTTGCAATTTCCATGGAAACATATAATAAAAGTTAAAATGTATAAAATAATTATTTAAAAAGTAATTGTATGCAATACAAATAAAATAAATAGAAATACTTAAAATAATTGTAACATGAATACAATAAATACTAAAGAAACCGTTTATAATGAAAAAATAAACTAAAAAAAATAAAATAAATTATTACGGTAAAATAGATTGAAAAAGTTGGAAAACGTAAAATGTTTAGAATTACTGGACTTGTAATCGGAAGCTTGGTAAAGGGACTGTGAGTGATATTATAACTCAATGTACATACATAAATACATAGTTTTTATGCAAAGAAGGAAATTTAATTTTATCACATGGAACTCTGATTTTTAAAAGTAAATGTTAACATAAAAATACTAAATACTAAATATTACGAAAAAACGCTAAACTTTTCAAATGACAAATAAAGTGAAATGAAATAATATAAGCATCGGTTCCATAAAAATAATGCATGTAAATCATTTCGATTTCTTTATAAAAGATACATTTTAAACGTTAGTAATATTATTAAGCCGATTTCATAAATTTTTTCGTAGATTTTTCTTATATGTTTTCATTAAAGTTTTTACAAAACCTGAAGTGATTGCTGTGAAATTATGCTCGCGAGCATTTTTTAAAACTCGTAAGATTTTTGTCCTTAAGATTCTTAAGATTTTATGTTCATCTTAAAATTTGTTTTCACGATTTTTTACTTTTAAATCGCACGAACGAATTGAAAACGAGCAATTCTTATATAAAAAGTATTTTTGCTTCTTCGCAGAAAAAATAGACATTTTTATATGGAAAGTAATAGCAGGCAAGCCGAGCAAAGCTACCGTTGGGATTTTTTGAAAAGTCGCACAAAAGGTCGTTTTAAAAAATAAAGTCGTTTGAAAAAATAAAAGTCGCACATCTTTTTTCAAACTTTTTCTTATCAATAAAAAGCATAACCAAATAAAAAAACAATTAAAACAAAATAAAAAGCTTATTACAAAATAAATTTTTATATCACATCATATCATAACATATGCAGTTGCAATATATATTCTTCTATACATGTCTTCATGTATACTAAACAAGTTTAGTTAAGTTTAATAAACTTGGCAGTCGTATGCTGCCAAGGTGAAAGGAAAATGACTTCTGTTAAAACCCAAGCCAAGAGAAAGATTATTGTTTTGGTTCACTAAAAGCTGTTTACAAAGAATGCAAAGACGACGCTTTGACTCTATGTCTTGCTTAAGGTATTTATACTTCAATTCCCTGTCTCTCGAACAGTATTGCGAAATAATACGTTTCTTAGAAGGACCTGCAGCGTTGTTATCGTTATACCTCTCAGAATCCGTTGTCTCTTCTGCCTCTAAACACGTATTTCTAGCTTCATTTTCTTTTTCCTTTTCAGACTTTCTTTTCGTTTTAACAAGAAATCTTATATTAAAGAATGTTCATGTTTTACGACAAATTTTGTAAAATAAGCACTTCAAAACCCACAATTTCTTACTTTAAAAAGCTTTTTTGCTAAAACCGAAAATTTGTGAATAATTTCTTGAATACATTGTGTATATGACAAGGTTGCAAAAAAGTGATAAAAGTATTCTCAAATGAACAATAATATGAAATTTACTTTTATATTTGACGACTTCTTTTTATAAATTTACTGCAAATTAATTTTTTTGTGAGAAACAAAAAAAAGGTTAAAAGACACAACAAAATTAAAAATGTCGCAAAAGTCGCTAATAAAAAAAAGTCTCACAAAAAGTCCCAGACCGCTAAAATAGGATAAAATTGCGACTTTAGTCTGGTGAACGGTAACCCTGAAGCAGAGTAGGAATGGTTGTAAAGTAATGGTAATACACACACATATGTACGCAAACTTATCTCGCCACGTTATATGTGTTGTATCAATGAATACATTTTTCCCTTAATTCTTTTGATCCATATACTAATGTTTTCATGTGTGTTCCATGAAATATTCATACATACATTTATCGTCACATGGTTGACAAAAAAAATAATTTTTAGTTTACAAAAGTTTTACTCTAAAAAAAAAACTCTCCAAAAATTCTCTTTTCAGCTCCACTCGCTTATCCAGTTTTATTTTTGACTCCTTATATTTAAATCTTTTCGCGAGTGTTATTTTTCAACGTTCAAAAATAAAATTATCTTGCGGGTTTTATTTTGTTTTGGCTCGCGAGCAAAAAAGAAAATAAAAATCGTTTGTGAGCGACTTTAATTCGAGCACTCTCCGTACTTTGTATTTAACCTAGAAAGGCGCTCCTTTCATAAGCTTATAATAATTGTACATATATGTACATATATGGACGTTTTTCAACATAAAGTCAGGCAATAATATTTCGTCTTTAATTTTTAGTTCATTTTATTTGCATCGGAGTTATATTTTTAAGTTTAGATTTTTCGTTTCTGGCAATTTATTTATTTAGTGATTTTTAATTTTTCCAAATAGTGAACATTTTTTATATTTTAATTCCTTCTTTAGTTTTATATTTAGTTTATTTTTGTTGCCATTCTGAAGCTATTTATTGGCTAAGTCTGAGAATGATTGGTTGATTTCCATTGCTTTGACCTTTTTTGTACTTCCATGATTTTACCATAGACTTGGAAATTTTTTAAGTGATTTTTTTATATGTGCTAACAGACGAGTATATAAAAGTTGTTTGATATTTAGGAAAGTTTTCTCATTTTCTGCACATTTCGCGCTTTTATAGTCTATAAAGTAATAGATTTTTTTCTTTAAAGAAATTTTGCGTGATTTTTTTCCATAAAATATTAGTTTGTGACTTGAGCGATTTTAAAAATTTCTAAACACAATTTTTGCGTTTTGTTTGCGGTATTATCTTATTTTTGCTTTAAGGCGTATTTTTGTAATTTTAGCAGGACTTCCAGTTTGACTTTAGTTTTTGTAGCTTGTATCTTTTCTGTGATTTTTTGCAATTTTGAAGGTTTTATTTTTTGACTTGCATGTTTCTTCCCTTGTTTAGTATAATTTCAAAACGGAAAAAAATATTGAACCAAATTCAAGTCAAAATTTTAGTGGTTTCTTAAGCCTGGGAATATTTTTCAAACATATTTTTCTGTTAATCGAAACTTTGTATTAAACAAAATATTTTATAGATAGGCTTTTAGGTTTTAAGCTGAGGTTTGCCCATAATTTTGTGTAAGACGACATTTTAAAAATTTTATTAAAAATAAATATGTATAAATACTGTAGATATATATATATATATATATATATATATATATATACATATATATATATCTGCTTACAGTCAGAATATTTTTGCTAGTTTATTTGCAAAGTTTTCCTTTTAGCTATTTATATGTAAATAATAATAGACAAACACGTTATTTAGATCCCTTTTACGTCCGTAATACTGAGCCGATCTTGAAAAGATCTATATATATTTTTACAGAATTTACAGGATGTGCACAATCTGGATCGGTTTAGTATTATTTAGTATTATTATAGGAGCTCTACGCGTTTAAAGTTGCTATTAATACATGCATGAAATATTACACATGCATGTATCAGTTTTAAGTTGAAAACAAAAACAAAGTGTACATGTGTGTTTGTCCAATTTGCTTTTGTATAGAAACAACACAGAGCTTGTTCTATATCGATGGTCTCCAGAAGTAAGGTCCTAACTCGTATTTTTACGAAATTTAGTTTTTCAGTGATTCCAATACATTTCACACAAATACACTTCGTCGCAAAAAATTTATTGCAATAGTGTAAAATATAACGCTTTTACAAGCAGTTGTACAGTTTCTTTTATATTTTTACCTTCTCCTGTAAAGTTAAAATTATTTGAGTTAGGGCCTTTTTACTTGAGACCAGCGATATGCACTTTTTATTAAGAGAGAGCTAAGTATGAGAACTAATAAGTTTTCAGTTGTTTATTTATTTATTTTGTATTTTATTTGTATTTTGTATTTATTTATGTAAACGTTGTAATATTTAATTGTAGAATATATCCGATTGCTTCGATCATAGGAAATACTAGTATGAATAAATATTTAAAATCCAAAGCAATTTACTTGTAATAAAAAATAAATAAACTGCAAATAAATACTGATTTTATATTAAAGTTAATATTATCAAACAGTTTTCATTTGTTGTGGGTTGAGATAGTCTATATTCCTGCATTTCATTGGTGCTTATGTCCAATTATTAGCAATTTTTTTATATACTTTTTTTATTTTGAAAAATATTACATTCTAGTCTATGAACAGCAATAAAGGCTGTTTTTCATAATTAAGTTTCATTTTCAGTTGAATACACAATATTTGGACGGTATAAAACATGTTATCTAAGTCCCACTGTGCTAATCACTTAATTGTCTTTAGAAAGTAATTGCAATTAAATATTGTTTTAAAGAAATTTGTTGCGCGCAACCAGTTAACAGAGCAGCTACATATCTTATTTAAATAAAATGTTTCAAATTAATTTTCACCAAAATTCCAGTTATTTATTATTAAATTTAATTATTCACTCGCTAACTACGGATTAATTGCAAATGCGTGAAATAGTAAAAAGCAAAAAAAACGGCAAAATCATATGATTGAAATTTATTAATAAAAATATTAAAAAAAACTAAAATGACAATATATTTTTTTTTGTTGAATTTGCTTAACAGTGAGTGAATGAGTTTCATTTTACATTTCTATAGAAATTGTTGCAAATTTTGAACGATATTAAACGTTTAATAAAGTGAAAAATATTAAAAAAAAAAAAAGATTTGAGAAGAAAAGCCATTAAACGTTACATGCGGCTTGGCTTGCTTTGCTTACTCTATATTTTATTATTTAATTAACTTTTGTTTTTTTTAATAATGTTGTTGTTTTTGCTTCAAAAATATTATGCAGCTATCTTTATATATTTTATTGTTGTTGTTGTTGTTGTTGTTGAAATGCTCATCCAAGAGTAAAGTGCATCAACCGCAGAAAAAGAAGTAATGTGTGGTGATGTGGTTACTGCTGATGCCTTTCGGAGATTAATATACGATTTGTTTCTACCATTAGATAATTGAGTGTATAATAATAAAAATTATCAGTGATTTTGCATGTTTTTTTTTTGCAAAAATAAGTTTCTTGTAGCCTACATTAGGCAGTTTGGTTTGTTGAGGGTTGTGCAATGTTGTCAATAGTTCTGAGTTTATTTGCGATTTCTAATATATTTTGTTAGTAAAATGTATTTATTAGCTATAGTTTCGATATATTTCTTTATTGAAGCCACACCAGACCGAATTTTAATACATACTTTGAAAACCAACTTTTGCAGTTTTGCTGATTGTCTCTGATTTACTGACATACTGGGATGATCGACTCGGTTTTTCAACCGGTTTCTAAAACCAGATTTTCTACAATATGGTTGTCGGTTTTTTCAAAATCTTGATTTTTCGCATGTCGAATAGTCCGTTTTTTTACAGTTAAACAAACGGCGCAGTCGAATACTTTTCAATTTGTATATTTTTCAAATAAAATTACTTTTTACTATATTAAAATGTAAAAGTTCTAGGTGTTTTTTGACTATGGCGAAATAGTCTTATTAGGCTGTAGCTGGGACGAATTAAATTGGTGTTGTTGCGTGTAATGGATATCAAACTGCATATTTGAAAATCATTATTTAGTTTTGTTGACATTTTGCGTCTTATTTTATATAGAGTTAGACATCCATTGTAGGCCAAAAACGAATAAATGAACGTCACCTAAAATATATTTTACTTTATAATACTTTAATACTATATCTCAAAACTGGAAAAATTCACCAAAAGCGAGAATTTTATTAACTATTATTTCATAAATGAAACAAAAGAATTCGCCGAGTAACGACGTACGAGTAACTACACTTTTGTTTAATTTAAAGGAGAAGCTAAACACGTTATAAAGTCAATAATAATAGAATATTCCTTGCAATTCTTAATTTTTTTTATAATATAGAGACTTATTTACTTTGAACAAGATCACTTATTTTGACCATGCACTTGATTTTCTGTAACAAATGGTCTGTTTTTGATCGCAGGAGTATAAATTTTCCGTGAACATGTTGTTTGACGAACTATAATCAATCAAAAACTCTATGATATTAACGATATGAAGCTAATTTTTATGCTTAACCTGTAATTTGTATATTATTTATAGTGTTTACATGAATGGTTAACTCTTTTATTGATAAAGCAAATAAAAATAAAACCTTTTCTTATGAAAAAAACGGTTGACCGGTTTTTCCTGAATTTTAAAAACCGTAACCGGGTTTCTCAAAATTTCAAATATTCGAATTATTCTAAAACCGGTTTCTGGGAAATGTCGAATAATCGATCAACCTAGTAAATACTGATCCTCTTAAGAGTGGTTTCCATAAACCAGACGAACGACTTAAGTAAGAAGTTTTTATAGAAATCACTCAAACTGATTATGAATTACTGAAACCGCACTTAAATGCCACCAATTCCAACTCCAAACTGTTTTTACTTTTAAATTAATCCACTTAGAAATTTAAACGCTTAATGTTTTCCACTACCGAAATATTCAATCTATGTATTTTGAAAAAAATAATTTAATAATTAAAACGTTTAAAGGTAAAAAAATTAAACAACAAAATCGAATGTTTTTTTTTTCAAATAATAACCAAAGAAATAAACTAAAAACTAAAAAAAAATAACAAACTCACAAACTGCAAACAAAACAAAAAAAAGAATCTGAAAACTGTTCACATTGAAATCCAGTCGTATTTGTAACATTCGTTTGTTGATTAACGGTTGGGAATTTCGATTTTTTCTCAAACGCCAAATGGAATTTAAAAAATAGCAAAATCTAAATACATAAATAAATAAATAAATAAAAACAAGAAAATCGTGAAAACAAAATACAAAAAGTACTTAAACACAAATAACGAAAATTTATTCGTATGGATTATCATAAAAGTTGTAATGGTAATTATTGGTCAAGTATTGAAAATTGATATTTATTTCTGACAACATAATGAATTCATTTAAATAAAATATAAAAAATATTCAAGTGCTCAGCAGTAAAAACACGAATAACTTATTTTGTAATAGTTATACACGTATGAATATTTTTTTATTGATCAAACTAAAATGTTTTTTTTTTTTTGTTTGTAATTGTTTGTATAGAAATTGTTATCAGTTGTGTGCAAATGGTTTTGAATGTGTGTGTGTGTGTGTGTGTGTCGTTATGTGTATGTGTTTGTACAAACTCTACATAAATTTTTTTTCGTTTTCTTTTGTTCTACACGCCCACTTTTGTTTTGACAAAGTTTGAATAATTTTCAAAATAATTTGGTTTTTTTATGCGAAATGTAACAAAAGCTTAAATGAATCACATCGGATGTTATAATCTTGGAATGTACAAAAATTTGTATTTTAATATATTTTTGTTAAGTACATTGGGCCTGTAAGCTTACTTCCATAGTTTGTAGCCTAAAAAGAATTTTTGGGAATCGTTTGCAAAACTTTAAAAATATCAATGGAAGAGGTGAATGATGTAGTGAATTTTTAGTTGAAGTGTGTATTTTAATAAAAAAAAAATCATGCCCCTGACATGAAAAAAGATTAGGTTTTTTAAGTGCTCAGATTTTCTATTGTTTCGTGAAATCGAGAACTGATTTCAGGCAAATATGTCAATATTAGTCAAAAACAATGGATCACTGCAAATTTGATTAGCTCCATTTACACTCTTGTGCATTTGATATTGCAAATTTGTGCAATTGTAAATATTTTCTAATAATTGTGAACGGCCCGGCCACATTCGCTCCCTTTGGTTTTGCTTGCAGTAGATGCAAAAAATGGCGCTACGTAATATATGAACATACCCTACTATGGACTTTCCCCATTGGATGAACGGGAACCGGAGAACGTGGGGAATTGTACGAGCTACAATCGTAATTCCGAAGACTGAATTGCCTGGTCGCTTTATCTCTCATTTTGGTAATTTTCATTGGCCGGCAAGATCGCCAAATTTAAGCATTCTTGACTTCCTTGTGTGGAGTTTTTTAAGCCACCAGTCTATGTCAGCAAACTTTAGACTCTTGAAGTCCTCCGTTAAGAGTACGAGAATCCATCAGCAGAAGTTCCGCCCGCTAACAGTAACACAGTGCAACATTTTTCAAATCATTGATTTGGGACTCAATTCTGAGAATTGCACGTGAAAGCAGCCTCAAAAATAAGAACTTTTGCATCATTCGTTTTGTCAAGTTGGCTGCATGTTCTGTTACGTTACCCGTACCGGTCAGATGTCCCTACTACCTGTGTCGGCTTCCTCTAATGAGGGGTGTTCTCCAACCTAGGAAGGATCGATAACTGGAACATTACGGAACTAGGGAGTTAGGTGTTAAACTTCAGTCGCTCTTAACCCTACCATGACCGTACCGTATCCACGTCATACTTACGTACAGACCCCTTTACCCGTCTTTCGACGCCTTGTCTGGGCTCAACAATCCCCTTCAAATAAACTTACTCCCACTGTTTCACCTTCAAAACGTAAAAAAAAATTTTAATAAATGACTCAGCATATTAATGAATAAATAATAATACAATTCTACATTTTCAAACCAGAAGAACATTTAATATTTCAATAAGGAAAATAACAAGTATTCGTACGGTATACCGAGATGTAACCGTGTTAAAATATAGAAAAGGTGATAAAAATCCACCTTGAACAAAACATTCGTATGGTCATTAAATTATTATTGCAGCCAACTTGACAAAACGAATGACGCAGAAGGGGCTACTTTCACGTGCAATTCTCAGAATTGAGTCCCAAAATCATGTGTTGTACTGTGTAATGGAAAAAGTCATATCGGTGACCTATGGATATATGGCGGTGGCCGATATAATTTTCAAGACATAGAGAAAACTAATATATTTAAATTTAAATAAGTTTTTCCTTCTTAACCGTTAAATCACCCTTGTGTGGAAAACCACACAAAATGAATGATTTTTATACGATAACCAAAAAAATTTTTGGAGATACTAATGAAATTTCTTGACTTTGTTTATAATATAAACTAAGCACAGAAAAAACATTTTTTATTAGAAAAATATTATCTAATAACAATATATTTCAAAACTTACGTAAGTTACCCTCGTATGTGGTTTTCCACGCATATGGAAGTTTCTACGTCCAACATTTTCCGTTTGCCACTTATGAATATTTATATTTATTTTTGAGCGAGCTTATCTTATGGTTTAGCTATAATTGCAATATATTAAGTCAAAGAATGAAACAATTTTGGATTTGTTCGATGGTGACTATGGACGTTCCATATTTAGAGCGATAATGTAAAAAATACATTTCAGCATATGACTCGTGTTATTCGTTTTGACCACGTTATAAGCAGACGGCAGGCAAGCAAGCTCTATTGGCAAATTTTCTCCAATTCGTGAGATTTTCGACAAATAGGCAGAGATGTTGAGTCATTACTTCAATCTATCTGATTATGTTGCAGTTGACGGACAGTTTCTTGGATTTCCTGGAAGATCCAAGTTTAGACAATACGTGCCTTCTAAACTTGAAAGATATAGCATTAAATTTCGGCTTTTGGTTCTTCTGAAACGTGCAAATCCAAAAAAAGCATACCACCATAGCTTCTAGAATACAAGAAGCTTCCGTTGTTCCAGTCAACTTTTGCATTTACCGAAAACACAATTCTTGTTTTATATATCGGGAGAAATGATAACTGCGTAATACTGAAGAGTACAATGCATCGCTCGCAATGCATCGCTCGAGCTACGTAGACGCTGATGTGAAAAAATTTCCAGAACTCATTCAATTCTATAATAAAACCAAAAGTCCGTTTTGGTGCTTTTTACATTACCTTTATTGATAGTCACCTTGAAACTTTGTTCTATAGGTGGTGAGGACACAGTGGATAAAATTTTATCTTTCTATAGTTCGAAAAGAAAAACAAATCGATGGCCAACTGCTGTTTTCCCAAATATTATTGATATTTCAGCTTTAAATGCCGTCAATATATTTAAGTATATTAAACAAAATTGGAAAGGAAGTAAGCCAATTTGTACGTCAAATTTTTCTGCGCGAAAAGCCTACCAAAAAACCAATCAGCAGTGTTTTAGCATTTTGCTATAATCCAAACCAATTTAGTGGTTTGGCTCACTGATCCGAAAACCTTCTGAAGCTTTGCAAAGTTCATCACAATCTTTCGGCAATCCTTTAAAAACCAGAAGACTATTCCTCCTATAATCGATGTCATATATGTTATAGCGAGAAAATATAAAATCTGTATTCGCCAAACGATGTGCTGTTTTTGCAACAGGGCACTTGTAAGCGTTTCCATAATCGCAATGTTTGTGAAAAATATATTGTAGAAATAACAAATTTACGATCACAATTTCGATTTGATCAGCTGAGTTTGGCGTTTAAAATGTATATATGTATGTATAAACAACAACCAAATAATACATGTATGTTGCTGCAGTTGTAGAATTGCGAGCACTTTGTAAACTCAATTTGTCTCGAATTACACTCGCTTTGCGTTTTACTCTAATATTAAAATTTTTATCGTTCGCATAAGTAAATACGGATGCGATTTTATGTAGCGCCATATCGTTGCATCACTTGAAGAGCGCACTTTGACGTTAGCGTTACTTTAGTATATAAAGTTTTCAAATGATCTGAGAACAACAGAGATTTTTTAAATGCCGGATATACATTCATATGTATGTATGTGTGTCTGCGTAAGGCTTGAGTCCTTGAAAATATTAAGATTAAATACTTAGCCAGTAGGAAAACCGATTTACATGAAAAAGTCCGCTAAATACAAAATGAACTTTGAATACAAATATTCATGTTTTAAAGTTAAATGAACTCTTTATAATTTTTTTTTCTTAAATATTTGTCTGATAAAATTATATTAATTTAAACACCATCGTGACGAAGCATTTTTTTTTCTTCTTAATAAAGAGTTGATTGCTTTATTTTCAAACCATGTACGTTCATGAGCAACCATAATTATTTATTAAGCCAAAAATATTTAAAGTAAATAAAAGTTTAGCAAATATTAAGATTAAAGCGTAAAAATTCCTATTATTATGAACTGTAGATTTCGATATGAACGACTGAATTGCTTTGACAAACACTTAAATAGTCAATTTCGAAAACGGACGCATTTTTCAAATGTAATTAATTTAAATTCTTCCCTTCCGCCAGAATGTACACGAGAGGCGGAGGTGGACATCCGAATCAATACAGCAATTTTTATATTTCTGGGATCGAATTTACGCAAAGAAATTTAATATTTAGAAAAGAGCACATGCCCTTTCCGAAATTGACGATGCAATTTTAAATAAATTAATTTTTAAAAATAGCGGCCACCATTCATTATTCAATTTTAAATAAAGGAATTTTTATAAATAGAGCAAAGATGTGGGAACGTTTTAAAACAATGTTAGATCAGGCTGAAGTCATTCCAAAAATAAGTCTTAGACTTGCCAATGATTTTGATTTTAAAACAGATGGCACAGATAATGCAGAAAATGCATTTCATTCTGTTAGTTCCGTGCTTTCTGCTTTCGCATCGCCAAACAGGAATAACAGGTGCAATTTACGTTTGTCTTCTAGGGCGCCTAGCGAAATACAAACGAAGAGGATCTAGTGGTTGTTAAACGTCAAAGAAAACAATCTCAATTTAAGCCATGTAAAATTCAAGTTTAAATAAGAAGGCGGCTGCTTTTAGACTAAAAGACTCTTATAGTATCCTTGAAGCAGCCATTATGATGTTTCATGATGATTGGCTACTAGCTAATCCGGTCGGAATCACAGTAATTTGCTAGACAGAGTTCGGTGAGTAACTCTACAAATTCTCCTCTTCTGGAGCATATTTTTTAAAAAGCTTCTATATGCGAGTGTATGCTGGATTAATAATAACAAGGGTACACTTAGTGCTCAAAATTCGACCGCCAGTTTAAACGTAAACCTATTTTATTTGCATTCATTTAAAGAGAAAAAACAATATAAGAAATAAAATTGCATACAATCGCGCACATTTGTAAAAAATTTTGTTACTCACGTATGTACGAGTATGTATGTAACACTCTCATTGCTTTGCTTATGTTTTTACTTGAACCCATACTTACAAAAGTACATACTTACATACGTGTGTATTTTTAGCATTTGTAGTGGTGTCAACTTTATGAGCCTTTTATGCCTTTAATACTAAACCGATTCAAATAATATATATTCGGGTCACTAAAGCTCAACAATATTTACCATTTGCTGAAAAAAAATTAAGAAAATCGGTTGGAAAACAAAGGAGAAAAAGGGATCTAAAAATTTGTCTTTGCCTATTTATATATAGATCATTGGTGACCGTTTCATAGCACAATTGTGCAGAGAGTACTTACACATATTCTTGCCCTCTTTCATTCAGTCGTCGATGAAACAGCGACGAATGCACATGATGCGGGTGCTTATATATTTTTTTCAGCCATAATTATCCAGCAAACACACGTGTTTCATTTCAATATAATTATATTCTTTTAATACAAACTATTTATGAGTGGTTCATTTTTAATGACAGAGTAGTTTTTGGGTTAGTCCGATGTAGTGGAAACCTGAACTATATGGTCCAGTCCTAGGACATTGTAATGTTAAATAGACTATGTTTTCTTCATACTTTTGAGTTACTTTTGGACTAGTCCTAGTCCTTTATTGTGTATAGTTTACATGCGTGTTTGGACTAGTCGTTTTATCCGCAGGGTGTCAAGTCACTAATATTAATAATACAGTTTTTTTAGTCCAGGAATTTTTTATGCGGGATCCCGGGATATAATAAAAAAAAATAATTGACAGCTTAACGGTAGAAAGTGAGCGGCCGTTTTCGGTAGCAGGGCAATTTTTTAATAAAATCAGAAATAGGCTTTCTGTTTTGGAATCCAAACCTCGAGTACCTTTGTATTATTTTTTTCTATATTATTTTATGTTTTTTTTATTAACTGAATTGTTATGTTTTTGTTTATGTTCACGTATATTTGTAAGTTTACTTTGATCTCATATAACAATAATACACGTTTTCCGTATTGGAAATAACCTTTAAGGAATTTAAAAACTAAAAGTTAAAAAAATAAAGTTCCTGTGATAATAACCAATTAAAATTAATATAATAATGTATTATTAAAACATAAGGTATGTTTTAGTAAAGGACGTGTTACACTATCCTACTTGTTCGTGCGATCTGCCAAAAAAGTCGCGTGTGTTCAAAAAGTGTGTCCATAAAATGCACTTGTGAGGCAGATTTTTTGACAAGTCAGTCCGACTTGCAAATAATTATGAAAATTTTCATAAAATGATATATTTCATTCGATCAGAGATGCATCTTTTTAAGAAATTAAGTTGCAAACGAAAGCAAAACTATTTATTTTATAAATCTGCAACTATTTAGGCGCAAAAAATCAATAAAATCTAAAATTACTTGAGTGAAAAATACACATGTGTATGTGTTTGCATCTTTTTTGTGTGATAGTGTGGCAAATTCAATGCGATTTTTAAAAGTGGGACAGAATTCTGTCAGATTTTCCAGTGAATGAATCGTACGACTGTGTATGATAGTGTATCACGGGCTTAAATGTTTCAAACTTTCTAATACAATTTTTGTTAACGCCTAGCAAATTTAATTTTGTATAAATGAAGACTTAAATATTGTTACGTTGACTAGGTTCTTTTAATTTATCGGCAATAAAATAAAAACACAAAGAGATTATGTTTTTTTTCAATACTGTTTACTTGCTTTATAACAGTTTAAGAATAAATACACGAACTAATTGTCTTTGCTTGGGTTTCCAGACGGTTCGAGGATGTTCGTCATATATTTTAATTAACGTTGCCAGTTAGCACAGATATTTATGTTAGCTGCTGGCATATAGATGGCAACTTTATAAATGACACTATAATGTAAACAATTCATGTCAATTTAAACTGCCATCAATCGAGTGTGTTCTAGTTTACAGTTGCTATCAGTATTTGTCATACAGATTTCTCGAACAATCTTGCAAGTTCTCGTTGCTGTTTATTGAACTTTCCGGAATGTTTCATTTCCGTTATTTTGAATTTCATGTTGTTGTTGTATAAATTAGTGCTACCAATCTTGCATACCCGGTTGATTAAACCGTACTTAATCATCGCTGTATTTTCATGTTCGTTAAATTTGAATCTACAAATTGTAACAATATTCTTACAGCCAGCAGCACTTGGCAAACGATGAAATACATGAACACAGATGTTGGAGGTTGTGACGTCCTTCGAAAACAAAGTTGTGGTGTAGGTTGCAGTTATTTACCGTTGATTTTTCCTTTGTTCATTGGAATATTGTCTCATGATCAGTGTTTTCTGAATAAAAAACCCTACGAAATCTAATTTAGATTTTTATTATTTCCCTGCGAACAGGGTGATTCAAAACAAGATTTTTCAACTTATCTCTGTGACTTGAAATTTCAATTTAAAAAAATATTCGAGAGCATTTTTTCATACAGCGCCGTAAAATAGTACAGACTCTTGGTTTTCATTCTTTAGCCATTTTAGTTACCAATATTTGACCATTTCCGGGCTAGAGCAATTTTTTCGGCCTAAAGTCTGATATTGTGTGTAAAATATGTGTATGCATATTCCGGCCGCTTGCCTTACTTCCTTGCAGTCTTAAGGATTTTTGAATGTGACTTTATGTGGGGTCCAGGGCCAATTATGCACAAATGTCCAAAATATTTTTTTAAGAGTGTGTTTTGCTGCATTTTGTCTTGATACTTATAGTTTGAATGATATTTATAAGCAGAGAGTTGAGCTTATAAGGAAGCTATCCCCACTCATCTGCCGATTTTCATTGATTTAGGGTGCTGTTGGCTGAAGGAGTTAGCTCGTGGACTACAAAGCAAATAATGACTGCGAACATTTAAAAGCTTAAAATCCTATTCCGGAGTGATATTTGTATGGGGTGCTGCCGGAAATCGTGGACCAGTTTAAGCCAATTTCCTCAAATAAAGTTCCTAGTTATAAAGAAAGAAATGCAGGAAATTTCATAACATTATCTCGAAAATATTACCCTTCAGATATGTTACAACATTAACAGATGCATCTTCGGACGTATAAACGGTCACAGGAAAATATTCTAAGTGATTCGATGCAATAAGTGCTATAAAAATCTATAGAAAACCCCTGCTACTGCCATTAATGTTGGTTAAGTCATAAAATCGATTAATCCGGCGTAACTGTCCTTTCTGCGATTCAATTTTCAGTATCCATATCTGAAAAGGAAGTGTCATACACATATTCAGCAACATATAAAACACACTTTAAAAAATGACAGGCCTGTCGTCGGCGAAATGTGTCACTGTACATTGGTTGCATACGAGTACATTCATTATTATTCATCTTTAGGGCAGTATTTTTATTGTAAGTTTGATTGAATATCTACCGGCGATCTCAGCTATAAGCTTTCCGATAACTCAATCATGCGGTATAAAAATAACACAATTTCCACAAAAGTTCGTTAACTAGACAAATATAAATATTACGGAGGTCTATAATTTATTTTAATAATAAAAATATAACTCTCTATATTTCAGACCGCGCAGACTATGTCGGTGGAATCGACAATGAAGCAATATTTTTTGAAGACTTACAAGTAACAGCGGGCCTGGGACGCTTAGGTCCAGATGAAAATCACAGCAATACTGCAGTCTCGGGTGGTGTGGCAGATGAAGGTGCCGGTGCAAACAATGCCGCATTGCCATGCACAACGAAAACAGAAACACCCATAACATCAGCTTCACCCATGACAACAATTGGAGCCGACATTATTCTAACATCGATACCGACAGTTTCAGCACGCGTTAGCTTAACAGCAGCGACTGCAACACCTCACATTGGTATACATCACAGTAACATTAACACAAATCTTAATACATTATCACACCTGCCCGAAAGTCCACCAGATTCAGGATCAGAACCTCCCTATAGTCCGCTCCAAGACATCTACAGTCACAGTAGTGGTGGTGGAAGTGTCGGTGTAAATAGTTCAACGGTGCAACTGCATGAGTTACATACTATGCATGTACATCATCCGCCACAACCGCCGCCACTACCACAACAAAATCACTATACACATGTATTAGAGGGCCAAATTAATCTAAATCCTTTGGCCAGTCCAGCAACACAAGATGCTTTGTCAGCGGCGGGAATACGTGTCAAACATGAAGCCGGTCTTATAATCAATCCGAATAGCTTAGCTCAAGCACTTAGTAGTCCAATATTGCATTCGAGTGCTCCCCAAAGTCTAGATACTCACATTGAGATGCCCAATCAACAGCATATATATACCAACAACAATAATCATCAGCATCTTAACAGCAACACTAATCAAATCAACTATGAAAGTCTGTCGAACAAATTGTATGCACAAGCTGGACATCCTGCGTCTGCTGCCACTTATCAATTAAGTTTAAATCAGCTGGAACATCATTCAACACAGGAAACACCAAGTTGTATGCTAACCACCATTGGCGACCTGCCGCATGTACAAGTGGTTGGCACTAGCATACCTTCAACTCCTACTCTGGGCAGAACATCTGCACCTTCCACTCCTAATCACCAGTCATCATCACGCAAACGTAAAATGACCACACAAATTGATGATCCCGACTTTCGTTGTGTCAAACCAGATCCAGGTTTAATATTAAGTCCTTCACGCAGTTCAGTTTGTTCGACTCCGCTGTCGGGCGAGAGCTTAAAGAGATCCTCAATATCGCCTTTAAACATACAACTAACCAACCATGATATGGTCGCTACACCAGCTCCCTCAAATGCCTCACTTTCGCCAGCTCTCTCCTCCGTCAACATGGACGGAAGCTCTAAAAATTCCGATACGACTTCGCAAAATGGTGATGCCTCAAGTCCTTGCATACGTTTTGCTCCATTCCAACAACAAAACTGGCACAAATTGTGCGACCAACATTTGCAAGACATTTCGGTGGTCTATTATCGTGTAGATGCCGACAAAGGCTTCAATTTTTCAGTATCGGATGATGCATTTGTGTGTCAGAAAAAAAATCATTTTCAAATAACTTGCCATGCTCGCCTGCAAAGTGAAGCAAAATTCGTTAGAACACCGTCCGGTTTGGAGAAAATCAAATCCTTCCATTTGCACTTTTATGGAGTCAAATTGGAGGCACCCAATCAAACCATACGTATAGAGCAAAGTCAATCGGATCGTTCTAAGAAACCTTTCTTTCCTGTACCGTAAGTATTTGAAATTAAGCACTCTTGAAACACATTTAATTTGTTTGCATTTCGTTTTTCCAACTCGAAAGTATCGATCTCCAAAGTCACATTGTTAGCAAAGTAACAGTGGGACGTTTACACTTCTCTGAGACTACCAACAATAATATGCGCAAAAAGGGCCGCCCCAATCCGGAACAACGTTACTTCCAATTGGTAGTGGCCTTACATGTTCATACTGCGTCCGGAGATTTTCCTATTATAAGTCAAAGTAGTGATAAAATTATTGTGCGTGCCTCTAATCCTGGCCAATTCGAATCGGATGTGGATTTGTGTTGGCAAAGAGGCCTAACCCAAGATTCAATTTACCATGCTGGGCGGGTGGGTATCAATACAGAACGTCCCGACGAGAGTTTGGTGGTGCATGGTAATCTCAAAATAACTGGTCACATAGTACAGCCCAGCGATAGCCGAGCCAAGCAGGAAATAGGAGAATTGGACACTTCTGTTCAACTGCGTAATCTTCAGAAGATACGCATTGTCCGCTATCGTTTGGAACCCCAATTCGCTTTGCATTCTGGCCTGAAAAGTCACAAAGATTCCGCAGATATTGTTGACACTGGGGTTATAGCACAAGAGGTACGTGAAGTTATACCGGATGCCGTGCAAGAGGCTGGAAGCGTTGTGCTCCCCAACGGCAATATTATTGAAAATTTCCTATTGGTAAATAAGGATCGCATACTTATGGAAAATATTGGGGCAGTCAAGGAATTGTGCAAAGTGACGGGCACTTTAGAGACACGCATTGAGAATTTGGAGCGTGTCAATACCCGCTTGCAACGCGCTAAAGACAATAACCTGCAGTTCTTGCATTGCAAAAGTATAACGTCCAACCGGGATGGCTATGAGATTTGTTCGAATAGGACATTACAAATCATTATCTTTCTATTAGTTATAGTTATGGCGGCTTGGTAAGTTTAACACTTGAAAAAATTCTTAGCAACAGTTTAATTATCTTCTCTCCGCTTTCAGTTTGGCGGCCGTTTCCACTTTGTATTTTGTTGAGCACAATAAGAAACAACAAAATTTAAAATATCTAGAGAATATACAGATGTTAAATAATGGCCACATATATGGCCATGAAGGTCTAACATTGACCGAGCAAGAGCGCAATTTCATCAATATACTAAAGTCCACTCGAAATCACACGCATTGGCCAACATTTGCGTATCAGTCACCTATTGCAACGGGAGGCGTAGTGGGAGAAGTACGGGCGAGATCACAAAGTCGGAACAACGCCGAATATCACAGTGCAGACTTTAAATATCTGGGAACTCCAGATGACATACTTAATCCCTCTTCAACGCAACAGCTAAGAAATGATGAAATAACAGTTGTTATGGAAAAGCCGTCGGTGGGTCACGAGCTCTTGCAGACATATAATGAGCCCCAAAGAGCCACTACAGCACCCAGCTTGTTGCGAAACAACAAGACCTCGATTAGCAAGCATAAAAATAAATGGCCTCAACCTCAAATAGTATTGAGAGTAATGCAATCAGCCACTCATCGCAATGCTCTACCTTCAACGCGTTCTCTTAATTTGAATGGTCATCCAAATCAAGAAATAGCCCAGAATAATTCGCACAATATCAATGAAACATCAACGGAAAAAATTGCAGATGTGCAACAAGACTTCGAAAATAATTCCATCGATACCGACTCACAGCAACAGGCCAGTAATCGTCTGAAGTCAGCCGCATCAAAAGTACGCGTGGCAGTGGCAAAGGAGCCGGCACATAGTGAAATAAAAAAGCTGAATGTTAACTTACCCATAGTGAGTACCTCGAGCAGCAACATTATCGATGAGACGGGCCTGGTTATAGAAAATTCGGTAACTCAACCAAATGTCCTTAGGCACACGAATCCTAAGGGAGGTGAACTAATAATATACAAAACTGTTTCGCCACCTACTTCCACTACCAGCACGACCAGTAGTTACAGTCTGACGAACAAAGTCAATACCGATGCTCCTCAAGCTAACAATTCCCTGGAGAATCAATCTATTTCAAATAAAAGTCGCAATTTTGTAGATCGGACCACAGACAATTCCGATCTGTTGCAACAACTATCCAACGACAATAACGAATCGATTTACAGTGCCACCGATATAATAGGCAATCCGGTAGATTTTATACTGGGTCTAGACGATCGCCAGTCTCTTTTGGGACGTCGTGCCAGCTCCTCATCTTCAGCCAGCAATTCAGCAGGTCATCAGCAAACGAATGTGCAAAACTCAATTGTATATGTGGACACATTTGGTGAACCGGAACAATGTAACAGTAAAACTAAACGTGAGGACATCTCAAATTGTCAGGTAAGCAAGCAGTAATCCCACCACACACTCATATAACTCTACTCTAATTAAACTCTTTAACATCCCTTCACTCACAGTCCGCTTGCTTTGAGGAAAACAATCAACTCTTGGCCCCTAATCAATCGAATTTGCATTTAAAACCTGCAGAACTTAAGAAAATTAAGTCGAATCTACAACAAGACGAAATCGATAATGAAAATCATAGTGAAACTGAAGATAATGATGCAATTATACACGACACCGATGATGATTTGCAGGCTACTTACGAGGGTGGTAATATTAAAAATAAAGAAACTCTTAATACCTCCATTTTGGCCGCAAACTTTCCGCAAGGCAAAACCATTCACAATAAGCAAACGTTATCGAAACAACTAAACGCACAAGATCACCACAGCGAAGATGCTGATAATTTAGATACTCTCTTAGAGCATACTTTTTCCGATGAAATTGTCGGTGACGAAACAAAACCAGTGAAGAAAGCTGAAAGCGAAGTTAGCCTTCTGCAGCCCAAACTATCTGTAGATCCAGATTTGCCACCCACAGATGCAGATTGTTGGAAAATACGCACTTGTATATATGCGGAGCGTTTAAATAACACTTTTGCAACGGAAGATTTTTGCCCCAAACTGGGTAAATCGATGAACAATACATTTGTCATACCGCTGTCGCGTTTCTTCAAAGAACAAAGTGTTGAAGTACATTTAACGTAAGTTTGTAAAGTAAAATTCGTTGGTATTACATTTTAAGATTACAATGTGTCAAATCGGTTTACAGATCTTCCATACCTCTGCAATGGGTACTCTGCAATTTACATGAAAACTCCCAAAATGTTTTGCAACGTAGACGCAATACCTCGTTGCTGCTACTCAATGTACCCAGTCGGGGTTACTTTGTTAAAGAGTTAATTTTACGTGCCACCAATGATCCAGAAAAGGTAAACAAGCCATTTTTAATGTTGTGTAAGTCGAGTGAGCTCTAATCGAGCGTTTCACAAAATACATATAAAAATTAAATTGTTCTTTTTTTATATCTCACATTCAAAGTTTTGTCGAATAAAGTATTTTAAGAGCCCATATCAGAGAAACATTTAAAAATAACACAAATAAGTTTACGTTTCATATTAAAAACGTATTCTACGATTTGAAATCACTCGATTTACAGAACATTTTTGGTAATATATTTTTTATAAAGTCGAAATCTTGTAAAAATAAACCTAAATTCAAAGTTTAAAAATTGAGAGGCTTTGGCATGAAATTTAAATGTTAAAAAATATATGTATATTACTTAATCAGTCGTTAAGCAGCCCTGTGCTGAAGAACAGCTTTCGCGTCATCGTAATTATTTCTTAAGAGCGGTCAGGCATGCGTATGTTGTTTGGCCTTCGAGAGTTTTTCGTCTCGCTCGCACTGGTTGACTCATTTGCCACGGGTAACCGTATTGCGGTTCTTTTGTGGAATTTCGTTGACAACCACGTTGCTCTTCCTATGTGAAGGCATAGGTCGGGTGCAGTCAGTCACAAGAACATCTTTAAGAATACTGTTAATAACATCATGGACATAAGGTCTAGTTACCGGCGCCATTTTTGTGCAAACCATATTCTGCAAATTTACTTTGTAGAATATGTACAAATAAATATATTAATTAAATTCTATTGAAAATTCTGAAAAAAGTAATAAAAAACTCAACAAAAGTAAACATATTAATTTTTCGATATCTTTTTTCAATGAATTCAAATAAATTTGTTATTCGAGATATTCTCCCAATTTAATTTCCACAAGTTTTATTTGGTATCAGTTGATCTAATCTATGCCAAATTAGCAGCAATGTGTATAGATTAGCTCAACCCACATATAAAAAAATAATAATTTATGAATTCCAACCCAAACACCAAATCAAAATTTCATAAATAATATTTGAAATTCATTTAAAAGTGATTAAATTTAATCAAAAATTATCAACCAAAAAATTCCCCAGTTTCCAAAATGTCCCAAGAAAATTCTCTAAAAGTGTTAAAAAAAAATAGAGAAAACCAAAGAAGCGAAAAATTAAGACTTCACAGAATATCAAAGACAAGGTAGAAATTGGAAATATGCACATGGAACAACTATAGGTTCCATGTGCCCAAGCCCAGCTCACGTGGTTCCATTAATTAGTTCCTGTTGTGCGACAACTATAGCTTCTGTTAAATTCAAAGAATTGTAGGAAGAGCATCAAAAATAGAAATTTGGAGAAAAGCAAAATATGGAAAAATCAAAGCTTTAAGCACAATTTTAGCAAAACAATAAGATTTTTACCAAAAAAAACATGTACATATTTTCCAAAGCTGAAATTTTTTTCTAAATTTCAGAGTCCAGAACCTAAATAAGATTGGGAATAGAAATTTCCGATTAATCAATTATTCAAACTAAGGAAAATCTGATTAGTCGATCAATCAATTAAAATTGTATTATTCAAGCTGGTGATTTTTTAATTAATTCTGATTATTCACTATTCAAAATAACAATTAATTGATTAATCATAATGAATAAAATGATTTTTACTTTTCGTTTTTCATTGTTTTTTTACATTTTCTGTTTTTATTTCTTTTCCTTTCAAATATTTTTCTTACTTGAATACAATAAATTATTCAAATATTCAAATGAATAATCAAAATTTAAATTATTTGATTAATCAGTATTTTGATTGGTCAATCAATAATTGATTACAACACAGTATAATATAATCAATATTTAAAAACAAATTATTTATCGATTAATCGTTAAAATCTAACTCCAATATTGAATGTTTAATTTTTTCGAATTGAGTGACTGTTAATTTAGTTCTTTTAGTTTTGGCGTTTTTCGCCCACATTTTTTGCAATTTATTGGACTTTTTCCTAGAATTTAAGCTTTTCGCCAATTTTATTGATTGTTTTATTTTCGAAGCATTTATATGTACATACTTACGATTTTGGCTGTGATTCTGTTTTTCCCCCAGTTTTAATCATTTCTTTTTATTATATAGCGAGTTTTTATTCATTTCATATCAACTTAATTTTGGCTAATTTTATAAATTTCCTTTATCTTATGAATTTAAAACTTTAATCATCTTTCAATTTTTTTATTTCAGTCAAATATTTGCCAAGAGCGACCCCACGAAGGCAACACAATACTGCAGTACAATTTTAGAATTTTAAGAAATTGTGATTGAAACACAACAACAAACACTGTATCCTAATTGAAATGAATTCTTAATGTTAAATTTAAAAATTTAACTTTATTTCTTCTTGTACGACTACTTTTATTTTCATTTATACATACATATATTTCTTTCTTTTTATTAATTCATACAAAACTTTTTTATATTAATTTAATCACAAAATGCATTAGATTTTTAGTTATTTAATGACAGAGGAAACAGTGAATAAGATTTTTTAAAACGTTAGAACAAAATGTAACCAATCGAACAAAAAAATATTTGCTTTACTCCTTTTTTATATTAATTTTGTATATATTGAGTAGTAAAAAGCATTAAATCATTAAACACTTAGATACATACGGTACATATATTTGTTTAATTGATTTTATTATATTGTCTTAACAAGAACAATCACAAAACAATTTATTGAAGTGAGTAAAATCACAAACTAAATGAAAAAATAGCATAAATTCATGATCACTGCTATAAAAAAATACATAGAATGAATGATAATTTTAATGAAATATATAACACAATGATGATCCATAATTATTATTATGATTATTAAATATTTATTAAGAACAAAACAGCAAAATATCTAGAAAATTTATAATTACAAAATATTGGTGTTTTATTTTGAACTGGAATTTTATTTTAGAAAAATGTTCTTGAAAGAACACAATACGTACTATATGAACTACTTCCGGAGCACAAGTTCAGAATCTTAAACCCGGTTCACACATGTCAAGTTTGACTCGTCAAGTCTTGAGTTTTTAAGAGAAGCGGTCTTATCGCATTTTTTTATTTTATGGTATACTTAAAGATAACTTCGTGACGGCGATGTAAATTAAAAAAAATATTTCTTACATTGATAAAGAAAAACTCATGATACAATAAACAGGGTAGACCCGTGAGCCCAGCTGTAGCTGTTTGCATTTATTTATTTCATTGGTACATTAATAGCTCCTTTATTGCAACGTAGTCATATCTCAAAAAACGTGATTTTTGGGTTAAGAATGCAGCATTATTCGTCGTATCATTCATCATATAAATATCTTGTTTAGTCACATCTTGCAATAAAAGCTTCAAATTAAATATTTATTTATTTACAATATTTTAATAATAAGCAGCTTAGGCGCTCAACAAAGTTGGAAAAATAATTAAAAAAAACCCTCCGCTGCAATGTTTTAATTTTTGATTCCTTCCGGAATTAAGCAGATCCGAGATATTTCTTCTTAGGGAAAAACAATTTTTAAAATTGAAAAAATAATTTTTTATATTTTTAATTGCCAAAATTAAAAAAATTTTACATTTGTACATTGGAGATCAGGCAATTTTGACAATAATTAATTGAATCGATGTATTTAAATTAGGCTTTTGAAATATTCACAATGTAAGTGTTGAATAAAAATGCCAAATGTGAAGGTATGACATATCGCACTTGTTTAGTAATACTGTATTAAGAAAAATTTTAACATTTCCAATAGAATATACTTTTGGATTTTACGTTGAAGATATATGAAAAATAATTTTTAAATATTTGCTACCAAAATGTAGACAAAACAATACGAATTTTTCACAGCGGCGATACATACATAGATATAAATATTACGTAAATTCTTCATAAAAAAAAGAACAATGTTAAAATTTCCAGTTCATACACTATTGTTGAACAAATGCGGTAGGTATATTAATAAAAAATACAAGTGAATTAATAACATTACACAGGCTTTATTCAAATATAAACTATTCAAAAGTTTTAGAAAATTAGTTATTCAAATTTTTTTTATTATTTAAACACCAAACGGTTGATCTTTACCATCTTCATGATACTTAATATAAGTTTCACCGTGCGTAAAATCTCTTGTACCCTCCAAACGGCCTCGGGGTGGTGCTTTACTATAATCGAATGCTTTTTCTGATTTGCCAAACATACGATTGGCCTCATCGATTTGATCACGATATTTACCCACTACAACTGATTTACCGGTAATAGGATCTGTTATGTCACCAAGCTGATAAACCACTTTTTCTACTTTATGGCTAATGAGACGGCTTAAACGCTCGGACAACTCTCGTATTAAAACTATATCACCAGTTTTGCAGACTTTTTGCGGATCGTGGGCGAATAAAAATTCATCTTTTTTGAAATACTAATAAGAAAATAAACCATAGGAAATTCTTGCAATGAATTCTATACAGGATCACATACCATGTTTAGATTTTTATCCAATTCCATTCGTCGTACGCGTATTTTGGAAGTACTTTGTTTGACGCACGGTACACATTGTCCTAAAAGTAATAAATTTCTTGCCGACATTTCTTTTAATAGAAAATTCAACAATTTAACTTTTATCAAAATCTGGAAAAATGTGAACAACAATAACAGCTGTGAATATTAGTTTTGAAAAGAAGAAGAAAAGAAGTACTTAATTTTCTATTAACTTAGCTGTACTTTTCTTTAAATGGTAAGAAATTATTAGCTACGTTCGATTAACCAAAAACCGTTTCTGCAATTTTTCGTTTTTCAATCTTGTTTTTACATATTTATTACAAAAAAATATACTAATAAATACGCTTTTTTAATTTGGAATGATGTTTTTTTATGATAATCAATGAAAAAATATTACTCACTTTTAAATAAATTTAACCAAACACAAAACAACCAAATCAAATAAAATTATATAAAAACGATTACATAAATAAAAATTAATTATTTATTTTTTTTAATTTATAAACACACTTATTAAAAAACACACTGAACTATATAATAGAAAGGTGCAACCAAGGTGTATTTAACTAGGTGACAGCATTAGGATAACAATTACAACAATACAAGAACAACATGCATTTTTGTTTGTGTAGTTTCATTGCGTATGTCAAAAACCTAACCCATAAAACAAAGAAAACAGATACAGAAAAAAAGTAAAAAAAAGACAAAAGTATTTTGTATGTGTTTTGACATTCGCTATGAATAGTCAGCTGCTGAAATGCTGTCACCTGGCTAAATACGCCTTGGGTACAACTACTTTTTTATATAAGTAATTGTTGTAGAAACGAGCGTCCTAGATTGATAATATTCTAGACCATACATATCCATTTCATTAAAAATAAATATAACTGTCATCTCAAGCTACTATCGATAACAAAATAAAAATTTCTTAATTACTTTTCCCAACTTGGGAGCACTCCGTCTATAAAAGTAACATGACGTATATATCGGCTCGTTACTATGTAAGCTATAAAGCAACATCATCTTTATCAATCAGCTGACTGATACTTTTAGATAATTTTTTTATTTACAACAAAAGAGATAAAAGTGATAATTTCGGCAAATAAACAATAAATAAAACAGCTTTCTGATATATAAATATATGGTTCTTATTCTGAAAAGCGTTTGCAAAATAAAACGCTATTGAACTTTCATAATTTGTTCGCAATATAATGGTAACAATCTCTCAAAAGCACCGCCCATATCATTTTATTACATTTACTACGTCTTTACAGAGCTACGAAGACGACGATTATCATGTGGATACATTTCCCAAAGAATATGGTTATGGCGCCTTTGATCAAGATGGCATGGACTCCACAGGCATGGTTGGCACTAATTCTGATCTTAAACCACGTATATTACTAATGGGATTACGTCGCTCTGGAAAAAGTTCTATACAAAAAGTTGTCTTCCATAAAATGTCACCAAATGAGACCATGTTCCTCGAATCAACAAATCAAATTGTGAAAGATAATATTAACAATTCAAGTTTCGTACAATTTTGTATATGGGATTTTCCAGGGCAAATAGATTTCTTTGATCCCACATTTGATTCGGACATGATTTTTGGCAATTGCGGTTCGTTGGTGTTTGTGATCGATGCTAAAGATGATTACAATGACGCCCTGACTAAATTTAAGAATACTGTGACTAAGGCATATAAAATCAATCCCCGTATAAAATTTGAAGTCTTTATACATAAGGTAATGGGTGTGAAAGGGAGACGAAATTGTATAATTCTTTTATCAACAAAGTGCTTTTGTTTTATGTAAAACACTGCATTTGTAGGGTATCTCTACAGGCTTTTATGTAAAAGTTGCTCTTTGCAAAATTATTTTGGGAAAATATATTTATTTTCTTAACATATTGTTAGAATATGATTCTAGGCGGATAAAAAAACAATACAAAAATTACAATAAAAATAAAATTCCAATTTAGAATCGTAATTAGGGATTAAATTTTTTTCATACAATTCCAGTCCTTATTAATTGACTAATACAGTCCTAACTTGTTTAATTACAATTGCTCTAATTATTTTTTTAGTAAAAACGCTTTATCGAATTATTGTAATTTTTATTTTAGTTAACTTATGCTAAATATTCTACTACATATAAGCTATTACTAATAACGATTCACAATGCCATTAAATATTCAATTCTATATAATATATAGAATCTATATATCTATATAATATAATAATAAGTATATAATACTTTTTTTACTTTTCAGGTTGATGGTATTAGTGATGACACCAAAATGGAGTCCCAACGTGATATACATCAACGTGCTTCTGATGATTTAGCTGATGCTGGATTGACGCAGATCCATTTAAGCTTTCATTTAACTTCCATTTATGATCATTCAATTTTTGAAGCTTTTTCAAAGGTGGTTCAAAAATTAATACCACAATTACCAACACTAGAAAATTTGTTAAATATTTTTATATCGGTAAAACGAAATCAGAAATATATTTAAAATAATTTTAAAAATATATATTTCAACAGAACTCCGGCATTGAGAAGGCGTTTCTTTTTGATGTGGTATCGAAAATTTATATTGCTACTGATTGTTCACCCGTTGATATGCAAAGTTATGAATTATGTTGTGATATGATTGATGTTGTTATAGATTTATCAAGCATTTATAGGTATGTGAGCTATCATTAATACCTGAATATTTTTTCTTTAGATAATTCGCTGCTATTTTCCAGTTCTGAAGAAGATGCGTTCGATCACCAAAGCTCTAGTCTCATTAAGCTCAACAATAACACAATTTTATATTTACGTGAAGTAAATAAATTTTTAGCTTTGGTGTGCATACTACGTGAGGAGAATTTCAATCGCCAGGGAGTTATCGATTATAATTTTCTGTGCTTCCGCGATGCGATAAGTGAAGTATTTGAGTTACGTTTGAAAAGTCAAAAACTTGCTAGCGTAGATGAACGTTTGGAATTGCAACAGAACGGCAATGAAGATTTCGATGAAGATGTTGTAGACGATGATGATCCTAAAATAGTTTAAACTTAGTGATTATTTTCTTGTGTGGTTATACATAATCAATATATTCTTTTCTTTGGTATAACTATTCTTTTTGTATATGTTTATTGATATTTTATTTTTCTATTTTGTGCCTTTTTCCAATCAATTTCTTACTGTTAGTTCTCTATTGTGTACTATATATTTTGCCATATAAATAACTATTTTTTTATTGTTTTTACAATTTTATATTTTTATTTTTTGTAATTCCATTAAAGACAACTTATAAAGTTACCATGAACAAAATCAAATTAATGTATTGTTTTGTTTTTTAACATAAACTATGTATGTATATCTATTTATAAAAGTAACTTTATGGATTATACTTAAAAATGTGTTAAGTTGCTTTTTTGCTTAAACATGTATTGGCTTATAAATAATGCGTTTTTAATATACATAAATGGCTCTAAAATAAGATTTTCTCATAGAATTCATTTACATATAATTAATAAGTTTTTATTTAAATAAAAGGAGAGTTAATTCAAAGCTTGTAATATGTATGTTAAAGATTCTTAGTACGGAACTGAATTCACCATGGCCAGATCATTGTGGATTTCCTGCACATTGGTACACTAAGTACATTTGAGGAATACGAATCGTGAAATGCTACATTGCCAATAGAATTTGATAGTTGATTATGTAATTGCTTAATTGAGTATTCCAGCTACAAAAGAGACCAGGGGGGTTACTCTCTATTGCGATGCGAAAGAAAATTGGAACAAAATAAAACTAATTTTACACTGAAATCGCTTTCGCATCGCAATAGAGAGTAAACCCCCAGAGACGACACTAGATGGAATGCTATTCTATCTCTGTCGCTCGGTAATCTGATATTACATGAAATGACTATCTCTTTTCAATTATAGCCTGATGGGGAATAACTGATTTAAGCTAAAACCTAAACTCTCTGGTCTTTCCTGTACACTCAGTAACAAAACCAAAGTACATTTCAAATGTGTGATGTATGTATGTATATACATATATGAAATAATCATAATATCACGACTTATTTCAAACGATCAAACTTCACATACATACATATGTACATACGTATTCCGTATCACCGAATCAACCAGCAGGGCAGATCAACAACCTGTAGCACAGCTTACGTTCCTGAATATACATATGTATGTATGTCAATTGGATAAAATTATGTTTGTGTTTATAATGTACGCATATCATGACTGAATTCCAGCTCCCAAACATCATATGTACTATATGGTCATATCCTGCTTTAAAAGATATATGATATTACTTTTTAAAGGGTTATCTGTCCTGATAGTGCCACCCGGTTGTGGATTTGTTTTGACAGCTAATTGAATTATTTTCTCCTTGCATTTTGATCTGTTTTGTTTGTCAAAATTTGTTTTTGTTTGATTTATATATAGTGTTTGACGTTGATTTTGACAAAGAAAGCAGGTATTTTTCAAAGCGACTTTTTGAAATAATAATTTTCAATAGTTTATTTTTTTCGCCTCAGTCAAATAATTTTAACAATGTACTTTGATTTTAGAAAACAAAATGCTTGTAGTTTTTGTAGTTGTTGTAATATTAAGTCCATCTGTTATGAATTCGCTTTGGAATATGAGCAAAACAGGCAGTTCGAGCAGGTAGTAGCCAAGGCAAATTCATAACAGGAAGACTCGCCTCAATTCGCTTTGAAAAATACCTGCTTTCTTTGTCAAAATCAACGTCAAACACTATAAATAAAACAAACATAAACAAATTTCGACAACCAAAACTTCAAAATGCAATGAGTTCAAGAAAATGCAAGGAGCAAAATATAATCAGCTGAGCTATCGAGACCACCTGTTAAGCCATCGACTTGCAAATACACCGAGAAAAAGAAAAAAACAGTGATAGAGAAAATTTTATGCAGCCCGACTTTGTCACACTGTTGCCAGAAATGCAGTTTTTTTTGCATATTGCTGATTTTCCCCTCCAAAAAGCCGATGAGTAGATTTTAAATAATATTGGACATTTTTTACTTGTGTGTTTGTGTTGCTACAACAAAACATAATTGAAAAGAACGTTTAAGTGTTTAAGTACAAAATAATATTTCCCTTTGTATTATACAGAAAAAGATCTAAAAATACTATGAAAGAAGAAGAAAAAGTTAGTTTAAAAAGCTTCTGGATATAATATCTGGAACAAAACGGGCTAATCCTGACCATGCTTTTGCAACGCTTATTAATTTCATTAGAATTATGTTTTATTATATTCATTGTCGAATGTTAAAATAGTTTTTAGTCAGGTGAACTTGAATAAGGCAAAAGTTCGTAAGTATTTAGCAGCTGAATGTACCGAATACTTTAAAGCTCCCATTGTTTTGAAACATTGATATCCCAAGGTTTTCTAAAAGTATTGTCGTCTGGTACATGGTGGAATAATACAGGTGTTGTCGAAGCTGCAACAACACTGCTTTTAAGTTCGAAGCTGTTAAAAAGTACAAAAGAAAAATGTTCTATAAAGAATTTTGTTTCTTTTCCTTTTCTTATTTGCATTTGAAACAAGTGATAAAGTGTGCTTTTTTAGCAGTGTGTTTGTGTGTGTAATACATAATCAAATTTTGAGATACTCGAACCCCAAAAAAAGTCCGTTAATTTTGCGACACTACGTGTAATATTCTACCATGGTCTGGTATTTATACAACAAATTAAATACCTTTTATTTAAAGTGATTATTTTTTCGAACAAATTGGTTGTTAGTAGTTTTTTGGCAATGCTAATAAATATCTTTTAATTTTTTTAAAATAACTCCTGAATCTTTTTTGTTTTATTTATATATTTTAATTTTATTTAAAATTTGGCAACATTGCTTCATTAACCAAATAGCGGTGCGACGAACGACGTTTGTCAGTTTCAAAGTGGTTGTTAAAGAGAATAAAGCGTGAAGTGGTGATGAATTTCATGTAAAAAATTAGAATAAATACATAAATGTTAATTGCTAAGAGAGGAAAAAAAGAATTAAATAAACAAATATTGGGATGATAGGGAAAATATCGTGTACCTATTATATATTGTAATAATTTTTACAACAATCTTGTCAAAGTGAAATTTTTTACAGCAGCAACAACAAATAAAACAATAAAAAAGTTGGAAGAAAAAGTCAAGTGACTTATTAGGTTAAAATGTACATGTTTGGAGTTGATTAAAAAGTGAAACATTTAAAATTTGTTAGTATAAAAACCAACAAATATTACTTTTTCTGCTAAACCTGATTTGCACGGCATGAAAAATACAAATGAAAAAATCAACTTATTAATTAAAGATCAATACAAAAAATTGAAGTGTGAAAGAAACACCGAATAGGAAAGTAATTGGAAATTGAAAAACGAAAACGTAGTGGAAAGATTGTTTAAAAAAATTCATCTATTAAAAAGTTTAACTTGTTAGAATATTTTGAATAATAACTATCTAAAGGAAAAAGAAATTTCTCTTGTCATATCTTGAATTAAATATCATCAAAAGGTGAAAATTTATTTTTGCCATTCTTATTTGATTTGAAATCAATGCAAAAGAAATAACAGGTAAATTATTTTTTCTATAGTACAAACTTTGGTTATTTGGTTACCTTCCTTTTAAGTTTAATTATTGTATATTATTGCATGTTATTTAATTTAAAATTTTTTATTCATTTAGTCTATGTATATATGTACATATTTATCCACTTATGGCATTATTTTTTTCTTGCACTATGGCCAGTAAAAGGTTAATATAAATTTATGGACAAATATTTATTTATGTTGAACATATTAAACTTAATATATATACATATTATTTGTTTTTTTACTTGTTCTTTATTTTAAAACTAAATTAGTTTTAGAGGGAAATGATTTGTTCCGATTAAACTTTTTGACCTTTGGGTGAAATATTCCCAAGCAAATCTCTAGGGTTGTGTCCGAGCGTCCATAAGGTATGTGTTCTTATGTATTCTGTCCGTTTGCCAGATCTCAGTCCGATAGAAAATCTATGAAAAATAGATCGTAAAATGCGAATTCGACATTTTACTACAGTAATTTTGACTTAGGTGCACAATCAGCTTTGCACAATTTTTTGTGCAGATAAGTCAAAAGTGCTGTTATCTTTAATATATGTTGTATGTGTACATGCAAACAAAATGGATGAATGTTAATGATGATAACTTGCGGTTTATGTGCAGCTAACTTTGATTTTTTATATGAAAATATTTTAAAACTGCCCAAAAATATGATAAATATGCAAGTATACAAAATGCACTTAAACAAGGTTTAGGAAGAATAATAACAGAAAATATAAATTTTTGGGCAGTTAAGTTAAAACGCAGCTAACGTTGATTGCTTGTGTGAAAATAATTTTAAAATGCCAAAAATGTTTGGCATTTATCTTAAATATCCAGGTACAAAATGGCACTTAAAAAAGGAATTTGTATGGGATTTTAAAGTATAGTGACTGAAATGATTAATTTTATATAGTTAAGTCAAAAGTGCTCTTAATCAAAAGGCAGCTAATCCAAAACTACTGTATATATATACATATATATTTCTCTAATTCTCCCTGAAGCATAGAGCGCCACAAATGACTTCACTGTATGACTGTTGAAGCAGCTCACTACTTCCGGTACAAGACTAAGAATTTCGCGTGCATTGGCATTCTTGTACTCGCGTTAAGCTACCTAGAGTGAACTGCCTCCCACTCATGCATCCTCAGAAAGTAGGCAAATGGAGAATGCTAATGTTCCTGAAGCATGGCTGCAAATTAGGATTGGACACAAGGATGGCAATCCTATCACCAACCTAAAAAGTATTGTTAGGAACCCACTTTCATGAACTTGCCTTGCTAAAAAAGTTAAAAAAAAACTAAAAGTAACAGTGTTAAAGAAAGTTGTTAAAACTTTTATCACAAAATTAATTTATAAACCATATGATTTTAAACTTTCTTATTTCATTTATGAATTTTTATTAAATAAAATAAAATGTACGTATTATTAATCCCAGAGTGCATTGAATGATCTTCTGTATAAGATTTCTATTATTACGTACGTGTTTGTGCATAAATTTTTATGTTAATCTATTTAACATCTTTTTGTATTTATTTAAGCACAACTTTGGGCATACATTTTTATACAACTTTTTCTGTCTGTCTGTTTTTTGTTTTGTTTTTACTTTCGGGGGTTTTCCTTAATATGAATGTACAAACAATGTATTATTAATAAAATAGAAGAAAAAAGAAATAAATTCAAAAAGTATCGTATTTTTATGCAGATTATTTCAGCGTAATATATTTTGCAATAGTAAACTGACTGCTACATATAAAAAATAAAGAGAAATGTGTTAGAAAAGAAAAAAAGTTTAAAAACACAATTTTTTAAAAAATTTTTTTAAACAAATTTACTTGAAAGCATTAAATAAAATATATTTTTTTAATATAAAGAACTCCTTACACTGACAGATGAAGGAAATCAAGTTATATTTCGTGATATCGCCCTTTAAAATGCACAGAATTTGGCAAATATTTTTAATAACAGTTTATGCATTTATTTTTTGTAGACATAGTTTTAAAAGAAGAAACCAATGATTTTTTGCATTAAAATATCGAGGCATATCTATCTCGAATAATAAAGACAACAAAGAAACAAGTGGTTCAATTAAAATTTTCTTTTCTCTGATGTTTTCTTAAGATTATATTTTTAGGCTCATTATGCGGACTGTGACCAAAATAAGTATACGACATGCATTAAATAGCTCGTTGGAATCCTAAACAGCTAATTTGCGTTCCAATAATAACCTATTTTATTTAGTAAATATCTAAGATAAATTAGAAATACAGCGAATGATAATGTTCAACATCCAGAGTCAGGCCATTAAAGTCGCCTTACATTGAATTTTAATACATAATATTGGTTACAACATTTATTATAAAAATTCAACCAACCTACTTTATAACGCAGCCTTTCTATATCTTCTCATCAGTCGTTCTGAAAATTTTTTACAATCCAGCATATTTTATCATGTTCCACGCTTTGTTAATGTATAATAGCACTATTGGAGGAAAAGATTTCGGGGTTTTTGAATAATAAAGTATGTCATCCTTCTTTCGAATGAATAGTGTCATATGAGGTGTTCTATAATTCGGGATTCTTTTTTAATCGGTTAATAGGGTAAATAACTAATTGGCATTGAGATTAAGTTAATTGATAAGGTTTTTTTTGGCTTATTTGGTTGACCGGTTATTGAAAACTTACAATAAGTTTATTACTTTAATTATAACAATTTTGATTCGATTGAAAATCCGAGTCATGTCGAATTGTCAGCCCATTAGAAATATCTCTTTAGAAAAGGGATACATATATTGAACGTACTCTTTTTATTTGTATTTATTTTTATTTTATCTATTAAAGTAACCAGTCGAACCCTTAGAGCCATATACTCGTATAGCTGGTGCTCTAATTTTAAATTCATTTATTAGCAACAACTACTAACTATAATTCATAGCATATAAAATAGAAAAAAATTTATAATCAAAAAGTTATTAATAAAATTAAAAAAAGTAAAAAATAAAAAAAATTACAAAATTAAAAATATATTTTTTTTGATCTTGCATTAGATCAGTTTAACTGCAGGGAGAAATATTCAACAAGCTTGATATTGAATGAATTCGATTAAAGATAAATACTTTTGAAGATCGCGGTAAAGAGTGCCAACACTTGGCAATCGTACATGAAAGGATCTGTCACAGATAACACGATTTCTAATAGGGGAAAAAAGCTGTAGGCTTCTATCAGTCTGCAAAAATACGAAATCTTTCCAAACATACTCTCAGCAATCTGAGACCATAACTTTATAAAAGAGTAGAAGTGATCCAAAACATGTTTCGCAAAACTTTTTAGGGTTTCTAAAATATTAAGCATTCATAATAAGTATTGTTTTGCTATACACGTCAAACTTTGGCGATTGCAGCATATTTCATATAAAAATGTACAAAATAAATTTTACTCGTGCTTTGATTCATTTCGATAACATAAAAAAATATTTAAAATAAAAACAAAATAAAATGAAATGCAAAAATAGGAAGGAGCCGTAGCAAAAGTTAATATTATAATATCAAATTACTATGTGACCCGGCAAACGTTGGTTTGCCATATAACTTATTTCTAGTGAACATTTTGGTTATTTTTCCTCGTTAAGAGATCATTCTTACCAATTTTAAGGAAAACCTATAACATAAATTTGTATGTAGATCAAATATTAAAATTTGATTTTGCCATGCCTCCGCCCGCAGACCAAAACTCGATATGAAATATACTTTACGACCTTTTCTCATACCTACCAAATCACATGAAAAATATCATAAAATTCGGTAAAGCCGTTTCGTTTACATATGCGGCACAAAAACAGATTTGTCATTTTCAATGAAATAGTATTAAGTTTTAACCACATTGGTAAAAGATCACAAAAATTTATTTTTGTTCAAAACATATGCCGGTAGCTGTGGAGAAAAAATTCTATGGGGTGTACTTTGTTAACTTTCTTCATCGCTTTTCTCCATTCCGACTTTTTGGCATATGCGACAAACCAATAATAAGCTGACTGATGTGCAGAGCATACATGTCGGTTTCCGTCAAACTATTTGCCTTAACTGGTCTTGTGAATTTAAATTACTTCTACATACATACATATTTATAAGAAGACAATAAATTAATTATTATTTATTATTATTATATATATTTATTAGTATTTTTTAATACTTTAACTTTTCACATTATAAATTTTACAATATTTATCAAAAAAAATCACAGAATTACATTTCTTTCTATATCTATTCTTTTTATTCTGTCTTCATAACGTAGTTCGATAGCTTTCAAAAGTTCCTTAATTTCTTCTTCATTTTCTCTCAGTGATGAACTAAATTCATGTTTATATTCAACCAGGTTTTGTCTGTTTTTTTGCACTGTTTCTTGAATGTCTCTTATTACCATGTCGACATTTTGAATGTATTGCAAGCAATCATCACACATGTAACGTATGAAATTATTCTGTTCCAAAATCTTTGTTGAATACTGGTCAATACCAGAACATTTACTGGATCCATGATACACTTTGTTACATACTCCCGCGCATCGAATCCCTGTTTCACCACGAATTGATGTTTTACATTTACTGCAATGCTCAGACATAGCCGAGTGTTTTGCGTTTTATTTTTATTTATTTTTCACTGTTCAATTTATGTTTTTATAAAACTTTATTTCACACTATTTACTTTTAGTATTTTTAGGTTTTTAAATAGTCCTGTCTATTTTTTTAAACCAATTTTTATTTTATTTTAATAATTTTTTTTAAGAGATTTATTTTAATCAACTTTTATCGCATTAGGGGTTTTCTTACTTACGGGGTTTTTCTTACTATAAATCAGCTGATCTTGCTTATACATATAAATTTGCCTTGCGGCATTCTCCATTTCGATGTGTCAAACCACCTGACAACAGCTGTTTTAGGAATATTTTCCTTTCATGACATGCGCGTAAATAGTTTATACTCGTATTAATTATTTGATAATTCATTCATATACTTATAAATTTTAATTAATAGATATTAACTATGCCTAAAAGAGAAACGATAATATAATAGTAACCCGTGTAAAGTTCGCTAATTAAAATATATTTTATTCTTCTTCGTAGAAGTGCTTTTAAATAATCACATGTTTTATTTTTTTTTTATTTTTTCCTAGGTGTTGGCTACATTATACTCTTATTTCAAATGTAGTATTTTTAGCCTTGACAGTAAGGGTTGTTTTATAAGATTTGTTTCCCTTTAACTTTTATTTTCTTTAAGGGTGTGGATTCATTTCTTTTTCCGTTTAGTAGTATGTAGTATCATAAATTGATTTTTTGATGCACAAGTTTATTCTTCAGTGTTGACTGTCAAAACGCCGGTTTCTATGGGAGTGAAAAGCACCCTGTTTATGTCATGACTCAACATTTCTTATCTCCACTGGGTAGTGGTTCTTTATTTCATGTAGTCTTTATGTAGCCACAGACAACTTGTGGTGACTAATTCGGTTTGCAGAATTTAAGTTTCTTCTAAAAAATTGAGGTCTCAGACAGGCTTTAAAATCGTTTTCGGATTGATTGTTCTTTGAGGCTTTCGTTTTTCCATTTTTCAAAGATACAAAATAAGTGAAAAATTCTTACTTTTTAGTGTTAAATTTTTTATTCGCACTTTTTCCCAAAATTAATATTTTACTTATTCAGTACTTTTACTTATTCTTACATCAGCCATTAAGTTACATTAATAATTTAAAAATATGCCAAACTTTCGACGGATTTGTTTGACAGCCATAAGTAAATCGCTAAACTTTTATTCAAAAGAATTAAATTTAAATCCCATACTGGAAGGAATATAATGTAGTTAGCCGAGCTAGCTTATACTATTTCTGCTCCTTCCTTTGATTAAAAAAAAGTTAAACATTGATTTTCATTTTAACGTGGACAGAAAAATCCACAAAAGATTTAATGGACTGGCAACATAGTGCGTAGTTACATTTTTCAAGACAACTTAAAAAGTGAAGGGCAATTGAATGATGTGTTTGGTCACAATCGCATAAAAGCCAACTTAGTGGAATTGCTGCATTAACGTCTCACATTCTTGAACAGCCCTCATACATTTGAATGTCATCTACGGACTTAAAGGTTTGTTTGCTACTTTAGATCTATATAATTAGTTTAATCTCTTTCTTAGAATAACGTAATAATACTAATTTGACAAATCTTATCTTTTATTTCAAAAATCTTCTGCTTTTTCTCAACAAATTGTTTTAAATAACACTCTAAAAATAAACAACTGAATCAATTTTTTTCAACATAAATTTAATAATATGAGACCACACTCAAGGGCATAAAATGAAAATTAAATGTACTTGAAAGGTGTGTACAAGTGAAATAAATTAAAAATAAAAAAGTTTAACAAAAAAGAAAAACAAAAACTCTTGTGTTTGCATAATTTTTAGCTTAAAAATAAATTATAAACCGAAGAGTAGAAATTATTAAACCGTAAAGCAATTTTTACTTTCAGTAGAACTAAATACACACATAAGTATTTTAATGTTAAACAAATAAAGTAAATTAAAAAGGTGTATACAAATTAACTAATACTTGTTGAAAAAAAAAATATAAATTCGAATGTTACGAGTAAATTATAAGTTTCAAAACGAGAATAATTCACATCATATAAAAAGAAAATTCAACAAAAATTTAAAATTCACTAAAAGCTAAAATTTAGCCGAAAATCACAAATTCACCTAAACCGAAAATTCATAAAAAAATTACCGAAAAAAATCAATTTTTTAAAAAACAAATATTTTTCAATAAATGCACCAAAAATTGCTCTAAAATGTGGAATTTCACAAAATCAATTTTTAAATCGATATCCTTGTTATATTCATACACTAAAATTCTTAAGAACTTGCTTAAGAACGGTTCCCTTAAAATTTGGCAAAATCTTTACTGGGGACGTGAGAAATGCAATGATATGTAACAATAATTTTCGTTGGGAATTTTATTTTTCCTATACAATCGTCATCTGCAGTTTATACAAATTTATAGATTCCTTTATAATAAAATTTATCTACATTTCCACACGGCTATTATACTCGTAAATATAAATATGTATAGTGTTTTTTTAATATTTTATTAAAATTATAGTTATTTAAAATAAATATTTCTTTAAAAATATTTATAAAGAAATGAAAAATTCATAAAAACAAGGTAATACAAAAATAAGACATCTTCTTGAAGTTCTCTCAAAAGCATTAAATTTGTGATACTAACAACATTGTTTTGCTGAGCCCAATTAATAAAAATTTCGAAGTGCTTAATGACAGCTTCTTTGTGTTTTATATTGGGCTCTAGAATTGCAGTTTAATCAAGCTCTTCATCAATTCATTTGCTCGTTAAACCGAGTACGAAATAAAATTTTTATTCGTAATATAGGGTACTTACTTAGTAGAAATAAAAATTTGGGTGTTCGTTAAATGCGATGTTCATTAAATGAATGTTCGTTAAATCGGAATACTACTGTAATTTATTAATTGTTTTCTTTTTGTAATTGTTTTCCTTTTTCCTGTGCACTGCATCAAGGCTCCTTCTTACTTTTTAGTGGGACATTTACTTATTTTGTCAGACACCGTTACAGAAATGGCGCTACATTTCGAAGCACAAAGCATCCAAATTTTAAACGAACAGCTCTTTACGTTCTACATATTTTTAATTTGTATCAATAAATGATGTATTTTCTCTCATACCAGAATCAGGTGTATGTTGTGCCACTAACGAGCAATTGCTAATTAATGTGTTTTTAATTTTATTTATTTATTTATTTATTTTTTATCTAAGTTTTGTTTTAATGTTTGTACTTTTAACTATTTATTTTTATTTTACAATACAAAGTTTAAATACGAGTATTCTCATACTATTTTATGTATATTTTTAAAAGCTGTAAATATGTACATTAGGGTGGGTCGATTTAGCAATCGATATTGTGCCATCGATTTTTCGATTCATGCGAAAAGTGGCATGAGGAAAAATGTTCCACTATGACATGTAAAAAAAATCATTTGCGATTCGCCCAAATTTAAATATTTTGACATTTTCTCAACCTTTATTTTTAAGTTTTTTGAGTAGGTAATAAAAAAAATAGCCAGATTAAATTTTTTAAATATTTTATATTTCCATGGTGTAATTTATTTTTGAATTATTATTGAATTATTTTTGAATTACACAGTGCAACAATATAAACCAGCCTCAACAACTCTAATGGGAATTGCAAGTATACCATTAATTAAACAGAACTGCCAAAGGGTTTTGAAAAGTTAGCTCGAATTTAATTTTTATGGCCTCTTGAAGTTGGGCTATTTTTGAGAATTTTTTGCACTATAAGTGAAAATTGAAAAAAAAACTTATAAATATATAAAAATATTTAATGGAATGTAATTGTGCATACCTATTGTTGCATTGAATCCAATGTGGCAAAATATATTTTTTCCTTAAGCAGCTCTGGGCTGAAGAACAGCTCTCGCGCCATCGTAATTATTTCTTAAGTGCGGTCAGGCTTGCGTGTGTTGTTTGGGGCCTTCGAGAGTTTTTCGTCTCGCTCGCACTGGTTGACTGATTTGCCACGGATAACCGTATAGTCTTGCGGTTATTTTGTGGAATTTCGTTGACAATCACATTGCTACTTCCTATGTGAAGGCATAGGTCGTGTATAGTCAGTCACAAAACAATTTTAAAATACTGTTAATAACATCGTGGACATATGGTCTAGTTACCGGCGCCATTTTTGTGCAAACCATATTCTGCAAATTTACTTTGTAGAATATGTACTAATAAATAAATAAATATTTTTTCCTTTATTTTAACAAATGGTGGGCGGTGTAGGCGTGGTCAAATATAAAGAAATTATCAATTTTGGATTAAAATGCATGACATTCGTTGTCTATTGAATAGTACAATTTATTTTCAGAATGTTATCTGAATATTAAAAAAAACGATTTTTAAGATTTTCTTGTTTTATTAAAAAAATGTGTTTAAAAACTTTTATTGCAATAACAAACTCAGAGTTGCCATTTTGTTCACTAGAACCAATATAATTATGTATTTTAAACTATATGGTTCGAAGTCTTTTTGATTGGATTCAATGCAACAATAAGTACGTACAATTACACTCCATTAAATATTTTTATATATTTATACGTTTTTTTCACTCATAGTGCAAAAAATGGTAAAAAATGTCCCAACTTCAAGAGGCCATAAAAACTAAATTCGAGCTAACTATTCAAAACCCTTTGGCAGCTCTGTTAAGTTAATGGTCAACTTTCATTTCCCAATGGAGTTGTTGAGGCTGGCGGCGTTTTAATGAAATTTGTTGCACAGTTTAATGTGATTATTTTCGAACAATTTTGTTGTTAATGGTTTCTTTAATCCAAAGTGATTAATTTTTTTGGCTAAAGTTCGTAACATCTTTTATTCAGAAAGAATTGGACATGAGACAACAAAGCAACAAGGGAAAATTTTAACACCAATTAATTTCAACTTACACGGCAGAACAGAAACAACGTTGTTTTTCGAGAGCCGCTACACTCCCATCATCAGTGTTCATGTGTGTTTCCATGTATCCGCCACTGTTTAGGTGGCTCGGTTGAATGTGATTTCAAATTTGTATTTATACAAATAATGTCTAGAAAAAGGATACAAGAGTTATTTGTATTATTATTTGTTTTTACAGTAAACACTGTTTTACCACTATCAATATTCAAATTTTACCATCACTAATTAACGTTAAATTAACCCCTTGTTACATGTTTGTTTTTTTATCTCATGTACCATTTTTTCTTTCTAATTTTTGTTTTTACTTAAGACAAACTTTTATGGTTTGATTAATACTTAAGTGTTATTGCTTTTTGTTTTTTTTTTTTTGTCAACTAGCTGAGTTTTTTGATTTATTTGATCAATTTTAACTAGTTATGTGACAGTAAACATTGCAAGGCTCATGCCAGTAGCTAATTTTTATTTAATGTGATTATTTTCGAACAATTTTGTTGTTAATGGTTTCTTTAATCCAAAGTGATTAATTTTTTTGGCTAAAGTTCGTAACATCTTTTATTCAGAAAGAATTGGACATGAGACAACAAAGCAACAAGGGAAAATTTTAACACCAATTAATTTCAACTTACACGGCAGAACAGAAACAACGTTGTTTTTCGAGAGCCGCTACACTCCCATCATCAGTGTTCATGTGTGTTTCCATGTATCCGCCACTGTTTAGGTGGCTCGGTTGAATGTGATTTCAAATTTGTATTTATACAAATAATGTCTAGAAAAAGGATACAAGAGTTATTTGTATTATTATTTGTTTTTACAGTAAACACTGTTTTACCACTATCAATATTCAAATTTTACCATCACTAATTAACGTTAAATTAACCCCTTGTTACATGTTTGTTTTTTTATCTCATGTACCATTTTTTCTTTCTAATTTTTGTTTTTACTTAAGACAAACTTTTATGGTTTGATTAATACTTAAGTGTTATTGCTTTTTGTTTTTTTTTGTCAACTAGCTGAGTTTTTTGATTTATTTGATCAATTTTAACTAGTTATGTGACAGTAAACATTGCAAGGCTCATGCCAGTAGCTAATTTTTATTTAATGTGATTATTTTCGAACAATTTTGTTGTTAATGGTTTCTTTAATCCAAAGTGATTAATTTTTTTGGCTAAAGTTCGTAACATCTTTTATTCAGAAAGAATTGGACATGAGACAACAAAGCAACAAGGGAAAATTTTAACACCAATTAATTTCAACTTACACGGCAGAACAGAAACAACGTTGTTTTTCGAGAGCCGCTACACTCCCATCATCAGTGTTCATGTGTGTTTCCATGTATCCGCCACTGTTTAGGTGGCTCGGTTGAATGTGATTTCAAATTTGTATTTATACAAATAATGTCTAGAAAAAGGATACAAGAGTTATTTGTATTATTATTTGTTTTTACAGTAAACACTGTTTTACCACTATCAATATTCAAATTTTACCATCACTAATTAACGTTAAATTAACCCCTTGTTACATGTTTGTTTTTTTATCTCATGTACCATTTTTTCTTTCTAATTTTTGTTTTTACTTAAGACAAACTTTTATGGTTTGATTAATACTTAAGTGTTATTGCTTTTTGTTTTTTTTTTGTCAACTAGCTGAGTTTTTTGATTTATTTGATCAATTTTAACTAGTTATGTGACAGTAAACATTGCAAGGCTCATGCCAGTAGCTAATTTTTATTTAATGTGATTATTTTCGAACAATTTTGTTGTTAATGGTTTCTTTAATCCAAAGTGATTAATTTTTTTGGCTAAAGTTCGTAACATCTTTTATTCAGAAAGTGTTATTACCGGTAGAAAAAACCTAAGAAAACCTTAAACATGGGAAAAAGCAAAAAAAAATTGAAATTTGGGCTCTTCGAAAATGTCGTAGTGGATTTTTTTCCTCATGCCAAAAGCTATTGAAAAATCGGTGGCACAATATCAACAAATTTATGTCCTTATATATCGGTCCACTCTAATGTGCAGCAGTAAAAAATAACACTATAGAGATATTTTGTCTTCATAACAGTATTGGAGTTTTATTTAGCAAACAAATTGTGGCATAGAATAAGAATGATATAAACATTTCTGTTAAGCTAAATGAAGTTATTCACAAAATATTTCAAACTTTGTCGGTAAAAATAGCATTTTTATATTTAAATAACATAAAAATAAAAAATAAATAAATAAATAAATAAATAAATAAATATATAAATAAATAAATAAGTAAATAAATAAATAAATAAATGCATAAATAAATAAATGAATAAATAAAAAAATAAATAAATAATTAATTAATTAAATAAATAATTAAATAAATAAACATAAAATATAGTTAATTAATATTTTGTGACATGTCTTTTTTTGTCAATAATTTCAGCGTATCGCATTGGAAGTGGTCTTACATAGTCTTCATATCTCTTCTTAGGAATTCCTTCTCACTAGTCTTAAACCGTAGCACAGAGTTGCTCATTGTTGGGCGGTTTTTACACGACATCAGATTTAGCGCTGGCGAATTTTTCAAACTATTTGCAATATTTTACAATAGTTATATAACTACTTACTAGGATATAAACAATTAAATAATTCTTTGATTGGCACAGTAGGAGAGCGTGCGCTTATCATACAGATGGTCTGCTATTCAATCCTTGGCGGAGGCATGTTTTTTTTCTCTTTTTTGTAATTGCTTGTTTATAGAAACAAGTTTTTAGGGCATAATAAAGTAGTAAAACACTCAAACAAAACATTTTTTATTTAAAAGCAGGTGCTCAATACACCAAGCATATTTTTGAATTTAATTGTGTTTCTGTATTCAATTACTTTTAAATATTGACCTTTTTAAGTCGTTATTCTTAGACCGAGGTGGTAAGTACTTGCCTCTAATGACATCGCCATTTTAAAGTAAGGTGAAAAGTATTCAGTATGAATTCCGTAACAAATGTTCTACGTTATATGTGAACATTTCCTAAAAGTGAAGACAGACAAACAAGAATCTTTGGCAGTAGATAATTTTTATATTTGCAAAGACCCTGAAAAAGTTATATCCCTAATAGCAGGCAGATTATAACAAATACTTCTTTTTGTTTTTATTGGCTGTTGGAAAAATTTTAAATCGAATTTCGATGGTGCATAATTACGGTTCGTATGTGCCGTGGTATCGTGGAAACGGAAGTTGCAAATGAAACACAAAAGACACAAAAAAAACAATAACAATGGTTATGATAATTTGTTTCGCGTGACAATCTCTTATTTTAGCATACATTTTTTTATTATATTTAAAAAAAAAAACTTTTTACATACATGGATACATGTACACATGTATCTACTAAAATAGGTACCATCTACATAATTATCATAAAACGCACGTTTTTCGATTGGATGCAAATAAAAAAATTATTTCTGTTTAATTTTAATTGCAGGAGTTGTAAATATGTACATATACATAAATAAAAATATCAATTAAAAGTTAAAAAAAAATATATATCGGATTCGGTTGACCGTGCAGGTCATATCCAAAACTTCCCGCTAATCGAACCTGAAAGCGGCCGAAAATTTATAAAATTATCAACAAATATCTGAAATAGATATAACGAAAATTTTTGTTAGTAGTTTTTAATCCAAAATGATTATTATTTTGGCTAAAGTTCGTAAAATTTTTAGCCAGAAAGAATTTGACATGGGACAATATTCCAAAAGAACAAGGGAAAATTTAACAACAATTAATATCAACTTACATGGCAGAACAGAAACAACGTTGTTTTTCGGTAGTCGCTACACTCCCATTATCAGTGTTCATGTGTGTTTCCATGTTTAGGTGGCTCGGATGAATGTGATTGCTACACGTTTTTTTTATCTCATGTACAATTTTTCTTTCTAATTTTTGTTTTTACTTAAGACAAACTTTGTTGGTTTTATTAATACTTAAGTATTATTGCTTCTTTTTTTGTCAACTAGTTGAGTTTTTTGATTTATTTGCTAAATTTTAACTAGTTACGTACATATATGACAAAGTACAGCAAGCATTTCTGTACTTAAATACATAGCACTTTTTCGAAAGATTTCGGTGACGATATCTCTCGAACCGCTTTACCGATTTTATTTGGAAGCAATTGATGTGTTTTTTTAAAGAGAATATGCCTTTTTTCGAAATATTTCGTCAACGTTAACTCGTAAACGGGCACACAGATTTGATCAAATTTGCAACGATCAACGTTGTTTTATATGATTAGGGTTTCGACTTGATTGGTAGAGTAGTTTAAAATTTATGTGCAAAAAACAGTTTTAAATTTTAAATTAAATTTTATTTTCGAAAATGCCCGAAATCTACCGAATTGAATCGGATCATTACTTCACGACATCTAAGTGAGCTCAATGATTTTAGAATTTGCCAAATTTGGTTCCGATATGTTAAGTTATTTTTAAGTTACGAGATGTTTTCACACACACACAAACTTCCGTACGTACATACATCACCGCGAAATGAGTCAGAGTCGATTCCCAGGACTTCAAGACATGGAAATCTGATGAAAACGCAATTTTTGATAATTGCGATAAAATCAGTAACTTCCTATAGTGGGAAGTTAAGAAATACAAATCACTTGGCCAATAAAATAGGTACCGCGAAAAAGAAATGTCTCAAAAATGTGCAATCTTAAATGCACAAGTTAGTGAATGGGGCTATTATGTACAGACATGTTTATATATATTAAATATATATTAAGAATATTTCTCTATCTACTCTTATTAAGAAAACCCTTATATGGCATTTACACCAGACCAAAATCTAGTATTTATGAGGTTTCAAGCAAATCTAGTTGATTTTGACTACATTTTCCATATAAAACAAAATATACTTCTCGACGTGATTTTGACGAAATCTACCCAAAATCTGGTAGTACTCAGTAATGCAACTTTGTTTTTGCCAAATTATACTGAAAAATACTACGCTGCTCAATAATGATTTTTTGAAAGGTGTGCTCCACCAGCTGCTTTGCATTGATCGATCATTTTTTGCATGGAGTTTGACACTTGCAAATGAAAACCCAATCAATAGTTATATTTTTCATACGAAATGTTGAAAAATGTAACACATATTCCGGTGTAAACGGTATAGATTTTGATAGAGATTTCAATTGAATTCTATAGAATTTCGTGATAGTCTAACTGTAGTATTAAGTATTTTATAAACAAGTTGATGGGTTTTATTTAGTTTTCCAACTCAACTAAAATGTTAAGAAGTTAAATAAACAAAAAAAGTTAATTCAATTCATAATTGGTGGGTTTCTAGAGTATACTACACCCATTAAATGTAATCGTAATATAAAAAGCGGCAGTTATTCTACATATTTAGAGTGCACACAATATCATGTTCATTGTTGTTATAGAAAAAAGTGGTGGAGTTCAGCCAGGTGAAACATTTAAATGTCAACAAAATGTAAATGCCAAAATTGCAGTTACAAAGGTTTTTAACATTAATTTTACAAAAAAAAAAACAAAACAGTGAGAGTATTATATTCGGCTTTGCCGAATCTTGTATGCCCTCCACCATATACGACAGATGTATGTATATACATATAAGGTCGTAAAGTATTATAAAATAAGAAACAATCGGTTACAGTTATAGTCATTCATAGACCAATAACTGCTTTTCATTACAATCTTCTGACCAATTTAAAAGAACCTTCTGGGCCTTCATAGAATGCATTGTAAGATCGGCCAGACAGACAGACAGACGGATATCGTTAATTCGAATACCTTTAGGGATCGCAAATAAATTCTGTAGAAATTACAAACCCGTATATCCACATTTTTGGGTGAAGGGTATAAAAAGTCAAAACGCGTCAACAACTTAAATTGATATAGAGCGATTTATTATTACGAGTATTAAAAAAGTGCTGTGCTGTCTATAACAGCAGAAAAAAAGAAATGAGAGAAATTTAGGTTTTCATGAAATTCAATACGATTACCATGAAGCAGGGATGGAAAATCGGATTGTAAAAATCAGTTTTTTTGCACTGCACATAAGTATATCGTGATATTAAATGCAAAATAACGTAACATCACTTTTCATAAGTTTACAGGGGAAAACGAAAAACTCTATTATATGGAAACTGTTTGAGATATTGAAATCACATTTTCACGCTCTTTAGCGCTTCCTAGCGAATTTTGAACATAAAGGCAGCGTATTTTTGATGTAAATAGTTGACAACACTGATGATGATACGGTTTTTTCTTTAATAAAATCATTCTCTTGATAATACGTTATTTTGAATTTGGGTCATAACATTTTTGTTTTCGATGATACGTTGTTTTGCATTTTAGGTGACGATGTATACGTATATGGGTGGGTGAGCGAGCATACTAGTGTGATTCCTTCCTAATTAAAAAAGTTTTGGTGCCTAACTTGCCTGAAAAACAAATGAAAAAAAACTCCAAAACGTATTGACAAATATTTAATCCCAAATAAAAAATTAAAAAAACGGTAGCAATCCTTCCAAATAAAGCAAACAATTTCCAAATCGGCTGATAAAATGGGGAGCTCTGAGGGAACAAACATTTGAAAAAATACAAAAAAGTCGTTACTTTCTGTTAAACAAGATCTATGTATTTGTTCATAGATATTATTCTATATGAAAGCATTCATAACATATGAGTACAAGACAAATTTCTAAAATTTATGTATTTGATTATACAAAAAGTAGAGAAATGAAAAAAACTTTTTTTGATATAAGAAGTTCATAATCAGGTATGCGATGAAAATCAATTTTAAAAACAAAACGCTTTAAAACCGAAAAATGAATTTTTCAAAAATATATTTTAATACATTTTTTAATAATTTTTGTTAAATTGAATTTCAAATTTCCTTTACATTGTTTATGATTCATCTTCTTGTCTGCTTTCTTCAAGTTAATAATATGAGATTGGCTGAAAATTTATTCTCCAAATCGATCGAAATTCATCACACGTTCTGAAATCGATCGATTTCCATCACATACCTGAATATTTAAGAAATTGTTCATAATATTTAAGAAATTGTTCACTATATTTATGAACGATTTTGTGAATGGGATTCCTAACAGTTTTAACTAAATTTCTAGGTAAATACCGGGAGTATAAAAAATTCTTAAATATAAGAAATGTTTCATAAATACTAATAACATTTCATGGATTTTTTGAGCAACAAAAATTATATACAGTTTTCATAAATTATATGAATATTATTATATTTTTGTGTGTCAGGGAACAAACATTTGGAAAAATGATTGTGTGAGGGAACAAACATTTGAAAAAATACAAACAAATTAAAAATCTTCCTTTTTTGAAGTCGGTTGAAAAGAAGTGTTAACAATATGGCGTCCTTTTTGCACTGATGATATGTGAAGAATCCTAAATTACGCACCAGTCATTTGGGGTAGGTTCGTTGACCTAGCATAATAGTAAACTATGAGGCTACGTGAACATCGGCAACTAAAATCCGGCTAAACGGACCAAAAGGAAAAAGCAATCAGAGATATTGTGGGCTAAAATTGGACACCAGCAGAATGGTATGCATACCTATTTTCCTTAACGCTACAGACTTACATCGTCACTATTCGCGTTATCTTTCCTATTGGGATTTTCAATATTCCACAATTGCAAATGTCACTCAAAAATGTTTTTGCAACAGTTACCCTCGCAAATTCAAATTTATTGTACCCTAATAAATAAATTTATTGAAGAAATTTATTAATATTTTCAATTTTACAACATTGTAAATTTAATCTGTGTCAGACAAATTTTCCATACCTGTCTAGAGATTTTTGATGTTACAAAGCAGCGTTGCCAAGTTAGGGATTTTCACCCTAAATTTAGGACAATTTGTTGTATTTAGGGAAAGTTTTAGGGGTTAGAAATTTGTCAAGGACAATCTTATTAGTTATTATTATTATTAATTATAATTAATAAAATATTAAACGTAAATACAATGAAATACAAAAACAAAAAAAACATTCAGAATAAACCTCTTTAAATTAATGAACTTTCTTTTGCTTAATATGCCTTTCCCAATACTCCAGAAATCCAAACTTAAGAAAAAGTTGATGTCATTTCTTTAAAAAAACCAATTGGATGTTTTTTTTCAACTTGAGACTCGTCATATACATGTATAATCAATCAGTGTGCGTGGGTTAGTAGCAACTATAAATGCTTATAACTAATCTTAATAAAATTTCATTGAAAAAAATGAAAAGATTAAACTTTATCAAAGTTGGAACAATAACTTAATATCCAATCAATTGTTGAGAAAAATTTGTTTTTTTTTAATTTGGCCGGAAGTTTCAGAGATATCGTGGATATTTTTCTTACAAACAAAAATTTAAAATATTTTTAGATTTTAGTGCAGCTTCCCAGATAACCTAATAAAAAATATTGCACTTGTGGAGCGACAAAAAGTTGAACGGAATTTGTAGTGTTAAGTATGTTATAGATGAAAGTACCTCTATCAACAATGACAAAATAAAACGTGAAAGTATGAATACGAAAGATTTTTGGGGTTTTTTTCTTCTTGATTAGTGGAAATTTAGGAGATTATTTTTATTTTGATTTGGGGATATTTATTAAGATTTACTTGGCAACACTGTTACAAAGTAACAGGAAAATGAGTAACATGAGTATTACAATTCACACTTAATCTCATTGGCCTACTTTTTGCTCCATCACTGTAAATACATTGTTGTTGCTGTTGTTAAGTGAAGTTCTTTGTTGTCAGTGTGCTGTTGGCCTTTTTGATCGTTTGTTTCAATTTATATACATCCACATGTATGTATGTGTATATGTATGGATTTATGTATATATTTATGTATGTGTGTTATTATATTCAGAAAGTTGCAATTTGCATTTATTTTATTTTATTTTATCGATCATTGAACTTTTCATTAAATAAAAATTTTAAAATCATGCCTTCTTTGGCATGTTAAAACAAGTTTATGCAAATGCTTTTACATATTTATTTAAACACCCAAAGTTGTAAAGAATAGTAGGTAATTTTCCTGAACAGGATTTCAACGGCAGGCGATACTAATAAACGATTCACAAAAAAGTTGCGTACGAATTTTGTAGAGAAAAACTGACTTTAAAGCATACTTTAACATTAGCAATCCTTTATGAATACTGCTGTAAAGCTTTTTTAATCATTGGGGGAATTTGATGTTCTTCACATTGTGACCGTTGGTACAACTTCGTTAATAATCAAGTTGATCGAATTGCATACAAACTATACAATTTTGTACGCAATCTCATTCGCAACTTTATTTTGCAAACAGGCCATTTTGAGGCAAATAAAATTCACACACAATCATTTTTGCTATGTGGTTACTGCGAAAATAAGCACAAAATAGAAAAAAATTTGTGCGTCATGTCTATTATTCAACGCAGCATACGCATTGTAATTTTGTGTGAGGTTTGAAAGTGTTTTGAATAAATTTGAACATAAAATATTAATAAAATGAAATATGAAACGGAAGAGAGGTAGCAAGTTCATAAAACAAAAAGTGAAGAATTTCATTCTGCCCTTTTTTTTGTAAAATAAACTTAACCTCGAAGAATTTTTATTTTTTTATAGAAATCAACTTCTAAAGAGCCCTTAAAATTTTAGATGTATTCATAAATACGAAAATACATTTTTTTAAAGAAAATTCTATTTCATATCAACCTTTCTTTGTTGTATGGATACACAACTTTTAACCCTTAATTACTCACACGGAATCAAAGAAATTTTGCCTTTGCGAAGCACGATTTACTTGAGGCGTTCTAAATTTTCCACGGCCCGCAATCTCTCTAACTCGCATCATTTTACATTTTAATAGAGCTCCATCATATAGGCCGAATAAAGAACCGCAATAAAATATATTTGCCAAGATTTTTGCTTAGTATATATTAAAACAATTTGGGGTCACCTGAAACCTCGTGCAAAATTTTTTCAGTGTGTCATTAAGAGTGAAGGGTTTTGAGAGGAATGTTTTAAATTTGACACGCATGACAGTGCGTGACCGTGCTGGAGCAAACATTTTATTCGTGAGAGTGAGTGGTGGCAAATTTTATGACCCTTAAAGGTTTGTGTTCCGGCCGCCCAATACAAAAAATCATTAAAATCGATCCAGCCGTTGCACTATAGCAAATTTTTCCCTTTTTTGTGCAAAATTAATTACAGCTATACGGGTTTACCGATTTGAACGTTTTTTTTAGATTCGACTTTTGTTGAACACTTAAGAGAGAAGGAGTGACCGAAAAAGTTGTTGATACACTCAGAAAAAAACATAAGTAAATTTAACTATAAAATTAACATACAATTAGTTATAAGAAGGGGTTACGGGTTACAGATTCCCGCATCCAAGATTTTTTTTAGATCTTTGATAGATAATCCGATTTTCTGACCTGCTTTTTTTCTAAAAAATTTTTCGAGTGGGACAGTAGAAATTAATTTTACCAATTTAATGAAGTAACAAACAAAGTCATGTTTAAAAAGCATTTTATTCAACAATTTGATTTTCGAGTTCCAAACCGTCAACTAAAAGTAATATTTCTTCATCTTCGCTTTTAGGATTTTCTTCGTCTGTTTGAGAATTTTATACAAAATTTTTCTCCTCTGATCAGTAATTCAATCTTTTCTGGTGCTTGATGCGGTTGTTCAACGAAATGCTGGAAATGAGTGATCTGATGTATGCAAACAGCATGATGTTTTCAAAAACTTTAAAATTTATGAAACTATTACGCACGCCATTTTATATTCATACTTGAACAAAATAATCGTGAATGCTCTTTTAAATACTGTTTAAAGTTTTCGGAACAATCACTCTCAGAAATGTATGACAAGAAATGGGCGTAAGTAGCGGCTCCTTTGTCAATTTCGTTTTAATTTTGAAGATAATTGATTGTTTTAAAGAACTATTATGATATTATGTCTAACATGTGTTATAATTTTTTTTGTAATTCTATATAAAATTCTAATTCATAATTCCATTAGTTCATTTTGACGTCATTTTAACTTTTCCAATTTAATCGATTTTATAGATGAGTTTACCAACATTTTTCTATAGAATGTAAAAGTACTTACCTTCGGCACCATTTCCCATATTTTTAATTTTTCAAAAATATAAATTTTTGTTGTGAAAACTTTTATTAGAAGATGTCACAAAATTCACTGCACTTTAAGGTTTTCTAATAACTGGCTTAGAAATCGTAATCAAAACAACTCTTAAAGTAACAGAAATTAAATTTTTTTGAAAAATTTATAAAGCTATGTTGACTTTATTATATTTTTTATTATATTAAAGCAAAAAAATAAACTTGCAAAAATTCAAATCTTTTACTTTTGGCCAAAAAATGGTGGAAATTTCCTATAGTGCGTTGAGCTGAAATTAATAAATTTGTACCTCAAAAACTTAAGCAACAGTCGCATAATGTATAGATTGCATTATGATTACATATTTCGTTATTAAAATCTATCGCCTTCTCCAAGGCGAATTCACATCGCGGTGGCGCTACAAAGCCAGCTGATAATTTTGGCACGATTCGTTTGGAACGCATAAATGTCAAACTACTTACATATAAAAAATGAAATAAACTTAGTTTAAATTTTTCATATGGATCTGTTTTTGCCTTGAATCTGCTATTTTTGTAGTTGCCGTAGTAACACCACCTAGCTGACAATTTGTCTTGGCCTTCCTGATACATAAAATAAAGAAACTATTAAAACAGAAGTAAAGTGAGTTGGAGAACCAGGAGATCTCTTCAAATATCCAATAAATTTATATTTCTTACTTTAACTATTAGTTGTGAACATGATACGCCCTATTCTGTAAATCGAGTCGGTTTAAGAAAACTAATTCCGCTAATAGTTTTTTTAGCTTTATATTTCTTAGAACTTAAAATATCATTTTACCTTGTATAATTTGAAGAACATCAATGAGTCGTACGTACCATTATTTATTTATGAGAGCCACTCGATCTGCAGAACAAGTTTTTTTCTGTATATTGAAATTGATTTTAATTTATACGCACAAATGCATTTTTCATGCATGCATACGTATCTACTACATTGATGTGCGCATTCTATTACGTGTGGATTAAGTCAATTAGACACTCACTTTTTGAAATGTGAACGTCACAGAAATAAAAGAAACATCTGTATTTTGCTTTAATCACTTGTGTTTATCCGACATTCGTTTTTTAATTCTATTCCGTTGACCTAGTCAGGCAAATTAACACTTTGCAACAAAACTGTCCAACCAATGGCACTAAAGAATAGACTCACAGTATAAATAAGCATTAAAAAAAATTTCGAATCACTTCCTTAAAAAAAAGAACTTTTACATTGTTTGTATAAGTAAAGAGGTTTGAAATATTTAAAAATTAGGTTAAGGTCTACTGATGATTTGGCTTTAGCACCAATGAAATGCATGTATATAGACTAGCTAAAAACCCTCAACAAACAAAAGTTTTTTAAATCTTTGAAAATTAAATAATAATATAAGAAAAAAATATTTAGGCTTAACAATAAGAAAATATTTTTTTTAAAGTCGACTATAATTTTATTTTTAATAAATTTTTTTAAAGACAATGTCAATTGGACTATTTTTTACTTTTCTTAGGCGATTGGCAGTTAATTTCTTCGACATCGGTAGAACTGTTCGTATACATAAAAACTTTTTTTTATAAAAAATGTGTAATATATATGCAAAAAATAGTATAAAAACAGTACTTTTGCGTACTGTTTTAGGTGTTGTGAATAAAACAGTACATTTTACAAAAAACAGTACGTGTACTGTTTAAAACAGTACGAATGGCAACCCTAAGGCTGGCCCCCAGTTAATTGCAATGATGGTTCAGTACGGTATTGAAATCATGCAAAAAGCTTTTGTATTTAATACAAATTAGCTTTTCTTTTGAATAAAAAGCTTTAAGTATGTTTTATTTAACAATCCAAGAGATGTTTTTTACTCATTGAATTTGAAGAGTCATAAAGTTTTGGAAATATTTCTTTATGGTTTGCTTTCTCTCTTTCAATTGCTCTTTTGATAATATAAATCGAAATAATACTACATTTTAGTTTTTATTAATTTTATTTATTCATGTGTTGCAAATTGTTGTTATTCATTCGTACACATATACATACATATATGGCGATATCAAGTGAATTGTGTAATATTTGTTTAGTGCACTGATCCCCCTTTTTTCCTCCTCGATCGGTCTAACAACATTTACCCGAAGTGTCACACATTCAGATAAACAATTACATATTTATGTACATTTGTATGTATGCATTCGTGTAAATGCAATATACATATTGTTGTCATTACAAAATTCTTATGAATTAATTTTTATTAAGTTGTTTTTGTTTTGATTCTTAAAATGCTATTATTGTTTATCTCTTTCAATATTTTCTTGCAATAATAATAATTGTTATTATATCTATTTTCCATACGCAATTTGTTAAAGTGATAAACAAATGTTTATGCAAGTTTTAATTTAAATGCTGGTAAATAAAACTATTTTGTGGAGAATAAATATTCATATGGGGGCTTGATTAAAAATGTATGTATATGATACTACAACAAGATAATTGTTCAATTCAAAAGCTCAGTCGTATGGGTTAACCATTAAAAAAGACGATACCTATTTGTTTCTTTGCTTGTGAACAGACAAATTTGTTGTGTCGTCGTTTTTTGGTATTTTAAATTGTCAATTCAATGTAGTCTGTGAAATTAGTTAGTTTGACAACAATTTTTAATTATTATTCAACTTATGTATGTACTTACAAATATGTACATACATACGTATAATTTTTACAATAAAATTTATTAATATACATAAATAAAAAATAAACATAAATGATGTCGCCGGAGGAAATATTGCAAAACTTACCAAGTACAAAATCGAGATAAATTAAGATATAAATACATTCACGACAGCAGGCTACACAGGTACATGGCTACAAATTTCTGGCTTTTTCAAAAATTTGCAACGTTTTGCGGGATTTCGCGTTTTTTGCAATGTGGGTGACTTTTAACAAATTTTTCAACATAAATATGCTGATTCATCATATCGTCTAATCTTACCTTTACAAATAGAATTTTTCCATACCTGTCCTCAATACCACCACTTATAAAACATATAAAATTCACACGTATAATTATAACACAATTTTGTATGGAAATTACCAACAACAAAATTTCAATACTCTATAATTAGACGATTACACAACACATACGACGATAACACGAGCTTGTGAATTGAACAAATATATGTATGACAAAAAGTAATAAGTGCTTAAGTCGACATAAACTAAATTTGAATTAACATTTCCTTTGTAATATCCACATTCAGAAATAAGCATTGGTAAAGTTTAAAATATTTTGTACGATTTTTCTGCAAGTTATAGCATAATGAATTGCTTCTTAAATATATATTTTCATCTTATAGGTATTCTCATATGGAATAACAGTTTAAAAAGTAATACCTCGATTATTCGTAGTGGTCGGGACTGAAAACATTCTGAATAATCGAATTTCCCGGTTAATTGATAACAATATTAAGTTGTACTTTTACAAATTTTTTATTTATTTTGTTTATTCATTTATTCAGAGATTTTATAAAAATGTTTTAATAATATAAGAAAAAAATAACAATTTTGGAAAAAAAGATTAAACGATACATAAAGATTTTATAGTTTTTTAAAAAGAATTATCTAATGTTGCAAACGATTCGTGTACTCATGCTTCTGACTTTGAAAGAGGGAATCCCACTTTTTTCTTTTCATATATTTACATTGACTTTGATTGTTCAAAAGCAATAAAAAATGCTAAGAAACCCGGATAATAGAGGTAAATGCAAATTTAAAAATGTTTAATGAAATGAAATTTATAGAAATTATTGAAAATTTTCTTTGCGGATAATTGCCGTTTCCGGTTATTCGAATCATGAATAATCGAGGACCCACTGTATTTCAAGTTGATTATATTAGTTATAGAGTGTAGAACAATGCATTTCTATATTGGAAAAAAATATAAACGAATTTGGCAACTTGAACTACAACAGAATCAAATTTAAAAAAATCCACTTGAAAGTTAAAAGGAGATCTCTTACAAAACGGTAAAAGATGACTTAAGCACTTTTTCCTATTGCCACAGATTTACATACACTTATAGACGTTTATTGTAATTGACTTTTTGATTTCTTAAACAAAATATTGCCTTGCTGTAGAGAATGAATATTTTTAACTTGGCGCAAAAAAATAGTTGTACTAATTTCATCGCATTTTTTGAAAATCGAGATTTTATCAGATGTCGCCCTCTGCAAGTATAAAATTCCCTCATACTATCGAAAAAATACAGTGCAAGCTCGATATTCGCGACCACCCATTATCGCAACGGCTCAATTTTTATAATTGCGTGTTTTATAAACGCGACAGTTTGAGAAAAACGGGTTCTATTTTCGCTAATTTTATATGTTTTTTGTTAATTTGATTACGATGTCCATAATCAAAAAAACGGAAATACCGTCATGCGGTATAATAAACTTTTGGATGATTTTGATCTTCAATTTTGTCAGTTTATTTGTGTCATTTGTTTGTAAATACATCTCTTAATATGGGAAAAGTTCAACATATATCAATTCGCCGTGAGCTACAAGTTGTATAAGTCTTCAGTTTGCCGCATTATAAAGTAGGAATATTTTTTTTAAACGTTCGTACAGAAAGTGGCCCTGACAAAGTTTGCACCTTAAAGAAAGCTAAGTACCCAGGAATGGAAAAAAATGCTTTTAAAACAAAGAGAAAATTGTTTCAATATCATCTGCGATTTCACGATCAAAAGCCAGTCCAATTACACAAAATTAAAGTGGTCGATTCTATAAGATCGATAAACATATGCATACAATGGGCTTTGGAAAATGATAAGCCGACAACTGCACTAAATGATCTACGGGATTCAGCTGTTATTTTATTCTAATTTTAAAAACTGCATAAAATTTTTCAATAAAATTTTGGGTTCTGTCAGGTTTTTAATATGTCACGAAAATCGAGCTTGCACTGTAGTTTAATTTTAGTTTTTAAATTGAATTGGAAAAGATCTGCTTCAAAGACACCGGCACCTAATGGATATTTTTTGTCATAGATCACTAAGTTATTCCAAGCTTTTTATGATTGTCAGTAAAGAGACTGGAGAAGTCCGCTTAATACCATCTGAGCGCAGAAGTTCAGAGTGAAAGACCTTTTTTGCGCAAAACAATACATTCACATAGAATGTGAGCCGTTGTTTCATATATGTATTTCCATGCACAAGCGACACAAAGGTGAAAGGTCCAAGTTACTTCTCCACAAAAGATAATTTATATTTAAACGACTGGTTCACAGCCATAAGTTATTCCTATTGAATTCAAGGATACTAGTATCCCTCATGTCAGGAGAATAAAACCAAACCGTGTTGCGGTTGAAATTTAATCACCCCTTATTAGTGAGGTAACCATTGGCCAATTGACGATACAAGAATACTCTGAAGCCAAAACGTGAGTAGCGGCAGCCCGACATGTCAAGTATTTATAGCTTCTGCAGTAAGTCAAAGCACTCAAAAACAAGCTTGGATTTGAATTCCTACCAAACGTGAGATTTAACAACCTATCTACAGTTTTGTATCAGTCCCTGTACTATCGCATACTTCTGGATTCCACAAAAGAACCAACATCCTCCCACGTGGCGCTAAGGAGAATACTGAAACCCTGTAAGTAAACTTTGCTGCAAAGGATCTTGTGAACATTTAAATAGGATTTAGACCAATCAAGGCCTCAGTGTCCATGGTTGAGCAAGTCCTCATGACATCGCTAGTGAGAAGACAAGTCAACCTATGCATATAAGTCTATGCAACTGATTGATTGACCCCATAAATTAATAAAAAATTTTCAATATTTACAATTTATTACACTTTAACTGGGTTAGTGTTCTGTTGTTATTTCAATTTGTTATTCAAATTAAATTGTTAGCAAATTAATAAACAAGTCAATAAGAAAACTCACCGAATCCCATTAAAAGACGCAACAAATGTTGTGACAAATACATTTTGTATACAAAATGATACAATTTTAATTTGTTTATGAAAAATAAAAACGTTTTCTAAACGTTTCGTTAACCCTTTAAGTAGCGTTAGCTAATAAAAATGCATAACTCTTCTAGACCATCAGATTTGCAAATAATTAGGGAAGCCAAACAGGAGTTGTTTTCGTAAATCCCGGTTTTCGGGGAAAAATATTTTTAAAATCTGTTAATAATAAAAAACGAAAAGGTGGAGAGAAGTGCGGAACAAAACAAACAAGCAAAAATAAACAGTGGGCCCAATACTGAAAGGATATACTCCTTTCAGATAAAAAAAAAATCTGAAAATTTATGACAAAAAATAAAAACTTGTTGACGGTTTCTGGGTTTTTTCTAACAAATGCTTTGGACGATATTAGCCTTAAGGGTTGGGCTTATTTCTGGATTGTTGGCATAGCATCGGTCTTTAACGGCACTAAAAGAATTAAATTGCGGCTCCGAGGTCAATTGGCATCACCAAGATAACACGATTTTTCAGCCCAATTCGATATCCGATATAAATTTGCGGAGTTATAATAATAATTGATAAGTTAATATTTCGGACAGAAAAAAATCCATTAGTGTCTAAATAACATGATAACATGCTTCTATTTTACCACCCTGTTTTTATGTAAACAAAAATTTATTTCTATACTTTTATTTTTTTGTTGAGAAATCACTAAAGTTTCCTTTTCTTAAAAATAAATGCAGTGTCCCTAACATCATAATTTGTCGTTCGTTAATTAAGAACTGTTTGTTTTTCAATTAATTTGGGGGTTTTGCCAAAATTCAAATTAAAATTTATTATTACCCAACAATGGATTAATTCGTTTGTTTTGTTTTCGCTCGTTATACAATTTCACCTTGAAGAAATATAAAAAACAAAACAATATCATAATAAACTTGTTTATGTCATTAAGTAAATGTCATCTACAAAGATACACAAGCATACAAGCAAGCATGGTATTAGCAAGAATTTACCAGTATAATCGATTTGTCAAAACAATGTCCGTCGCTTCAACAACGGTTGTGCGCAGTGTGGTGGAGCTGTAGCAAAACAATATAAACAGCGACGCCAAAAGCACAACAAAATCGCGACAAGCCCACATTTTTTAACCAATCACACACATAATAAACAACAATACGGAAGCATTAAAGCTTTTATAACTTGAACATTCAAATATAAAAATTTAAATTGTTCTTATTCATTTCAATCAATTAAAATTTTCTTTGCAACAAAATTTTCTTACCTACTACCAAGGTATATTTAACTAGGTGACAGCATTAGGAAAACAATTACAACAATACAAGAACAACAGGCATTTTTGTTTGTGTATGTCAAAAACCTAACCCATAAAACAAAGAAATCAGATACAGAAAAAAAAGTAAAAAAAAGACAAAAGTATTTTGTATGTATTTTGACATTCGCAACGAATAGTCAGCTGCTGTAATGCTGTCACCTGGTTAAATACGCCTTGCATACTACGAGTACAATAGTTACGGGAAACATTAAATTGCACAGTAGTTAATTTTTTTTTCAAATGTCTTCATCTGTTTCTTGGCCTATTCCAGTATACTCTACGTCAAAATTAATTTGTATAATTAAGTGAGACCTCAAAGTCTCCAACTTCAGTTGAGATTTTTCCGAAATCCATATACAGCGCACTCGCGATAACGTGAACTAATTAAAACCGGCAGTTTTGACATTTGTGTATTGTGCATCTTTTCGAATTCCCCTATTAAGCATGGTACTCTGTTCATCATTTCGTAGGAACTGCTGTCAAAAATTCATATCGTCATATAATTTCAAGTAGAAAAAATGCAAAAACGACTTCTTGATTATGGTAATCAATCAAGATATCAAAATACATGTTCCTGGAAAATTTAAAATATTAAAATTGAACTAATTTCTTAATAAGGGATAAACTTAAACTGAAAATTTTTTGAAAAAAAATTGCTTAACTTGTCCTCTAACATTTTTTCAATGTAACTTGGGCTTTTATAAATTCATATGGCGATAAAAAAAAATTCATGCGAAATAAATACAAGTACTTTGTTCATATTGTTAAAACGTACGAAATGTTACGGAATTGTAAACAACAGCTGCTCAGATATTTAAAATAATTATAATGATGGAAATGAGTGTAAATATAATAAAAATTTAAATAGATAAAATTGAATTTAGCGACACAAAGAAAAATCTTCTCACATCGAAAAAATATTTGGATAAGTCGCATAAGCTACATGGTTTTTGTTTACATATGAAAAATAGTGTTGCTTACTTCAAGGCAACAAACAGATAATATTTTTCCAAATCGTGGCTAATTGTCAAAATTTTCAAACGATATCCCATACGAAATTGTTTGAATTTTTATGGAAATTTCGTTCGATATCGAATGCCGTAATTTGCCACCTGCTCAACATTTTTCGCAAACTTGAACAGAGTATTAGGCTTTGAGGAACAAAAATAATATGTATGTGTTGTATTTCTAACAAAACTCAACATATATAAAAATTTTTTTTTATAAAAATGTTTACATATTGGGTATATGCTCCCTTATATACATATTTCATATGCACAGTAGTGATCCCCTGGAATTTAATTTATATTCGATACAAAAAAAAATTAAATGAAAAATTTTCCGGCATATGGCATATGTAATTTTTTCTGCCTTAAAGCACTTCACCTTCTCACAAATCTAATTCAAAGAATTAGATCAAGAATTCGACTTTGAAAAAATTTTACATGTTCAATCAAACTCATTCATGTGTTTGCTGGGAATAATGGTGCCAAAAATCGCTGCCAACGTTTTCAAACGTAGAAAGATCTTGACGTAGACATTCCAATGGAAAAAAACGAGCCCCCTTTATTGAACACCAAAAAAATGGGTTTTAAATTTTAATTAAAAAAAATAATATTACACGTGTTTAAATAACACAAAAAATATTCATAAATACGCATGACAATGAAATTAATAAAACAAAATAAAATAATAAAATTCCTACGAATTCGTTCACACATGTACATACTTCATATATGTACTACATCTGCTCTTAAATATACATGTGACCATTAAAATAGGTACCCTGACATACTTGTAGCAAATTTTCAGCTTTTTTTAAATACTCAAATTATTTGACAAATTTCACATGGTTTTAATTGCCAACACCGTACTTTTACATTGAGTATTTGAATGCAAATTCATAGCAGGTAGACTCGCCTCAATTCGCTTTGAAAAACACCTGCTTTCTTTGTCAAAATCAACGTCAAACACTATATATATAACTCAAACATAATTGTCTTGCTATTAATCCTACTAAGTCCAAGTGTTTGATTATTAAAAAGGGGTTATTAAAACTTGATTTCAATCCAATTTTAACTTTAAACAACCAGCCCATTGAAATTGTAAACACTGCCAAAAATCTTGGTACATACTTTAACAACACCCTCACTTGGTCTAGCCACGTTAATTTTGCATGCGGTTGAACATTTTCCATGTTAAGGAAGCTGTGGCAAACTCAATATTGTACTCCAATTAAAATTAGAACACTCCTTGCCAAATCATATTTAATACCGAATTTATTGTATGGCTGTGAAATACTCGTATTTGCCAGTTGTGATAGCGGAAGCAAAAGGAAGCTAAATGTATCGTTTAACAACATTATTCGTTATGTATATGGTTTAAAAAGATATGGCCATATTTCCCCATTTCCCATTTGGCCATAGAACACTGATTTTTAAATATCATTTCTTTATTCATGCTATCAGTCTCTGGAACGGAATCCCTTATTCATCACAAACCATTATTAGCGCACGTCAGTTCAGGTTTAATAAATTCTAATATAATAAATTCTAATTGTATAACAATGTATGTTCTCAACTTTTCGAGTTTAACTTTTTCTATTTTTTTTTGTAAGCTTATTTTTATTAAATTTTGTTAGCTTTATGTAATTAAATATTATAAAATTTTAAATTTTATTTTATATTTTAACATTCCTTTATTAAATCTAATATAGATTTTGTCATGGTTCGTGATTCATTGTATTCGCATATGCTCAGTTCTATACTGCAATATAAGACTTAATTAAGTCTTGTGCATGGAACATCGCAAAGAAATAAATAAATAAAATAAATAAAATTTTGCCAAACAAAACAAATCAAAATGTAAGGAGATGCAAGGAGCAAAAAATTTTCAGCTGAGCTGTCGAAACCACCTGTTATGAATTCGCCTTGCATATACATATTTCAAAATGAGAAATTTCAGAGAAAATTTCATTGAAACTAAAAAGATTTTCGTGGCAGTGTCGGAAAAAATAATAGGGACGTTATCTTCCTTCCTAATAACATGCCATAGAGTTTTCTGTCATCTGCTTTCAAATTAGCACAGTTTTTTATTTTTTACTCTGTTCTTTTAAAACTAATTGCTTTCTACAAGAAACTTGAAAAAGGGAGTAAATTTATATAAAAAATAATAGGGAGAAATTTCATTAAACCGTGTTAAAATTAAACAATATCGAAATTTTTATAAATAATACATAAAAGTGGCATTAGTTTAGGCGGGGGCACATAGAATCCGACGTACTTTATACGCCGTTTTTTTTAACTGACAACTTTGTGCCATTCCCTGCGTCTCCGTCAATGCAAAGTACTAAAGTTGGGCAACTTTTAACGTACGTTTAGTAGTTTGAAAGCTATCGGTTTTTTATTTTGCTTTTTTTTTAAAGCATTTTGTTTTATTTGTGATAAAATTAAATTAAAAAAAGACGTGTTGAACTCGGGGACTGCCGCGGCAAAGCTATTGCATAGCATTTTTTATCAACTTGTGCAATTATAATTATTTATTTGTTTTTTATTTATGTAGGATTTTTTTTTGCTTTGATATTAATTCAAGTTTTTTCTTTGATATTAATTCAAGTTACACTTTTTGAGCGTGGTGACCGATAAGAAAACAATTTTGAATTGTCTGTTTTTTTGTGTATATAATTTTTTGTCAACCACTATTGCTCGTAAGTACGCCGTTTTGTGTTTTCCTACATGTAAAAATCTTTTCTGGCAATACTGTATGTTAATGAAATAAATAGCATACTTGAGGGCTTAACATACGCTAGGCGATTCAAATACTTAAAAAACAAAAGACTTAAGAAACAAATTACGTGTTAGGTTTTTTTCGTTACGAAATTTCTTGATTCGGTCGCCGCGCTCAAAGCCCGCGATAAAAGCTGTGCAATAGCTCAATAAAAATTACAATTAAAATAAACTCCTCGAATTCCATTGAAAATGTGTACTTTAATCAAATCAAGCTGATTTAATGTCCGTCAACAAAGTACTCATTGTGTCAACCTCTTCCGCCCTTGTTTTAGTATTTTAAATTTTTAATCGCACTATTTCCCATAATTAATATTTTACCTACATATGTAGCAAAATATTAACACTTTTATTAAAAACAATTGACTATTGAGGGGTATAGCTAGTTCCTATAAGCATTTCACTGTTGCTAATGCAGAACATCAGGGAACTTTACCCAAATATTTCATAGAACAACTGGAGATATTATATTAAACTTTCATTAAAGCAAATGAAAAGTTTAAAGAATATCAAAGTTACTGCCCTTACTTTAATGTCAGTTGAAAAAAGCAATGTGTAACGTACAAAGGATTCTATGTGCCTCGGCCTTTAATGAACAGTGATTAACTTAAAAAGAATTTGATACGTTATGAGTAGAATTTATTCTCGTTATCAGAAAAAAATTGATCGTGGAGTTCTCACTACCGCAGTTGAAAAAAATTGTGGTCCAAAAATATAAAACAGAATCGCCCAAACAATGATCCCTTTTCTATGATCAAAGTTTACATTGACAAAGTCTTTTCAATTTTCTTTTAAACTTTGTTTCGCTTCTCGTAAACGAAAAGTTTACTTTGACAAGTTTTGTGTTCTTTTGTTGGATGAACATGCAAACCAAACACTTACATGCAACCAAATAGAAGTATGTGTAAACTACAAACGAAGTAGAAAGCAAAGTAAACTTTGACCGTGGAAAAGAGCTCAATGGATTAACTCCAGAATTAAAGTGTTTAATGCGATGTACTCAAACAAAACCATCGACACCAGAAGCAGAGAGCGTAAAACGTCGGCATGTTTCGACAAACTTTTGATTCGTTACTCGAAAGAAAAGAACGACTTCGACTCAGCTACAGTAGCAAGGCGTACGATAAGAAATAGACTATGAGAGCTTGAAGTTATGGGTGGGAGTCCAAGTAGAGTACCTCTACTCAGTAAGCAAAATTTATAATAAAGTTCGGAATTTGCCACACAAACAATGCTCTGTGGTCTGATGAAACTAAAAGATTAATATGTTTGGAGCAGATGGCCCTGCCGATAGGGCATTTAGTCCAAAGTACATACAGAAAAGACCATCAAATACGGAGGCGGCTTAGGGTATTTTTCAAACTAAAAAATTCAGCTTAGAATCTTTGGGGAGATCTCAAAGTGTGGTTTAGAAAACTGTTGTGACCTGCCGCAACATATTCGATCTAGTTGTTAAAAATAATGGTGGATTGAATACGGGTGCAATTTATCTAAATCAATATTATTTTTCGTGTTAAATGACTTAGCGCTTTTATTTTCTGCATTTCCTTTTAAGTACCTATTTTTATGGCCAAGTGAATTTCATCTTTTATTTGAATTCTTTTTTCATCTTAAAATATTCACTTTTAATTTAATTTATTATTTAATAAAAATGTAACCAAGAGTGAATTTTTGTTCATATAAAATTATATAATTTTTTTATGTAATTTATAGGTGGTACCTATTTTAATGGTCACTTGTGTATGTATTAGTTTATAATTAAGAAACGAAATTTTAAAGTTTAAAATTTAAACATAATGCTAATATTCTTAATATTCTTAAATTCGTATTCAAGGTCAAACAAGTTTTCAAAGTAATAAATATATACATACATACATACACACATAGATTATTCATACTTTTATAGATCCCAAAATTATCGAAAATAAAATAATAAAAAATTAAACATGTTTTATGACAAATATGTATATATATATGTATGTTTATGTAAGATGTAGTTCGATAAAAAATTTTATGGAAAAATTTTGGTAACTCTGCCTGCATTAACACGTGCAAAGTGCTTTTTTGTACATTTTTTCGATTTTAAATTAGTTTATACAAAAATGATATTTGCTAGGGCGAATTCATTTGCGACTACCTGTTATGGGTGCTGTTGGCTGAAGTACAAGTTAGGTACTCCAATAGCTATGAGCACATTTATTTTCCAATTTTCGTTTGATAAGTATTGCCAGAAAGAAAGTTGTATTATGGAATTCGTTTCGTGATTATTATGAACCATTTTTAAGCAAAATGTGATAAAGTTGTATTAAAAAATTCGAGTTAACTTGGAAAGTATACAATTTCACTTTGAAGAAAATTTTTGCAAACATTTTTTAGAAAAAGCTTAAAAATGGATGAAGATCCTTAAACAAAAAGCGAACGAAACGAAAAATTTCGAAAATCCGCAAAAAATTGCATAATTGGCAATTTTTTCACATTCCTTACATTTTTAAGTCTTTTTTAGAAGATTTTACGGCTTTTTCAAAACTTTGCAACTTTTCGCGGAATTTCGCGTTTTTTGCTTTTTCAAAAATTTTTTTGCAATGTGGGTGACTTTTTCTATTTTTTTTGTTTCATCGACTTTTAAACGATATTCAACATTTTAATATTCCCAGTGATTGGAAGTTATAGCCAATATTCGTAATTTTTGCTGGTTTTTACGAGTTTTTCACATTCCTCGCATTTGTAGCCCGTTTTTTTACGGCTTTTAAAAATTTTGGAAAATTAGGCGAACTTTCGCAATTATCGCGATATGATTTATCGCTTTATTCATTTTTTAAGATTTTATAAAAATATGAACACAGAATATTTATCCAATATGCATGAATTTCATTGATCTTACGAGTATTTTTATGCAAAAATTATTTTTACTTAAAAAGTCAATATCAAATAAAGAAGTGCAATTTTTGCCTAAAACAAATTTAAGTTGGAAATAAATTGTTCTGCAAACAATTTTTTTTTTCAAACGCTACAACATTGTCTCTTATAGTCATATTTATGGATACCCATCGATAGATATCTGTAGATATTTGTACGTATTCCTAGCAATACAAAAAGCATTTTCTATTTATTTATGCTACACCTATCGATATGCGCACTTACTCGTATCTATAATGGAACCCGTTGGTACTCATAGCTTTCTGTGAACGTATTTGTTTTTACCCCTACATTTTAATAATCCTACACTTTTAAATATCATTATGTGCTATGTATTGAAAATTGTATACCTTTGTCGTTTACTGTTTGGGACGACGATATGCACATGCGTATGTGAATATGTATGGATGTCGTTAAGATAATGTTATCCCTGAACAAAGCTGAAAATTGTGATGCTATTGAAGGTTGCTTGAAATATCTATCTATATAATTCATAGGCAAACACTTTTTAGATCCATTTTAAGGCCCGTAATATTGAACCGATTTTGGAAAGATTTATATGTTTTCAAAGGGTTTTTTACATAGATGCGCACAATCTTATTTTTTTTTAATCGTTCCAGTATTTTGGGAGTTATAAGCGTTTCAAGTTGCTACTAATACATGCTTACTTATCACACATGCATGTATAAGCTTCAAATTGAAAAATAAACAAAGTGTGCATTTGAGTTTCTTCAATTTGCTTTTTCATAGAAATTATTTTTAATTAAAAAGACCAACTAAAAAATGATATAAAAATTATTTTTTTAAATCTTGTCACACAATTTGAATGCTTCCTTGTGATAATTTTTTCCGGAATAAATGAGTAAAGGAAAAGCTAATTATTCGAACTACATCTTTTCATTAACTTAACAAAATCATGTGTATTTTTGGCCCTCCACAAATTTGGACTACGTCAAACTCTTTTTGATTAATTTTTATTTTTCTTGTCATGAGTTTTCAACTTGTTCGCATTTCTCCTTTCCAGAAATGTAGCAATATTTAAATAATCCAGCCATGAATATGTATAAAAAACGTGAACGTACTCAAAATTGGAATCATCAAGAGAAGAAATTTCTACTCGACTTGTGACGCAAAGACACGAGAATAATACTATGCCATTCTATTGTTGTTGTTCTATTTGTTGTTGTTGGACTGTTTAATTGATGAAGGCATAGCACTGGTCACTGAACAGTACCGGCAGCAATTGATACTGGTGTATGCTAGCGGACATCACAGCGGCCTCCTTCGCCGGTATTGTAGCAAAATTCCCGGCGAAGTAAAATAATTAATAAATTGGCTACTCAGCTTAAAACACATTTAATGAGCCTACTTGACATCAGAGGCGCTGCAGTACTAAAAAATAACACAACGCGCAATATCAGAGTTGTAAAAATTAAGCTCTCTCACTTTCACCATCCCTCTCCCAAAGAAGGTAACACATCTACTGGTTGGTAGGCCTGATTGTTACTTCTAGAAGAAAAAAAAATTATAAAAACCGTCCAACCGGTATTCGTAAACGGGATTTTAAAAAAACTTTTTTCGTAAAAATTAGAAATCGGTTCATTAAAAAGTTGGGTTTTGGGATACTTCCGGTTGTACCTTCGAGTTGATATGATTCCTTTAAAGAAAATGTAAATGGGCTTTGATTGTTTACTACAATAATCTTGCCATTAGTTTTGTTATTTTTAGTGGATTTATGATACAATAAACAAGATCACCCAGTTAAAGCAGCTGTCAAGCTCAATATAAAAAACAAAGATTTTTTTATATGCGGAATTTGTTTGACAGTTAGAAAATATAAATGTTTTGATTGTACTAACGGGTTGCTTACCTTGTTTATTATATCATGAGTGGATTCCAAAAATCTACATATAAATAGGCAAAAGCAAATTTTTAGAGCCCTTTTTCTCCTTTGTTTGCATACCGATTTTCTTCCAAATTGTAAATATTGTTGATCTTTAGTGACCCGACTATATATTAAATTGGTTCAGTATTAAAGGAATAAAAGGATCATAAAGTTTACACCACTACAAATGCTAGAAATACACACATACACGCATTCACTTATGTAAGTATTGGTTCAAGTACAAAATAAGCAAAGCAATGAGAGTAATGTACTCGTATATTTTTTTTTTATCTTGGACCAGCACTCAGGGGATGACCCCTACACATGCAATGCATTGTGCTGGAACTAGTGGAAAGGGATAGTGATAGATATGAAAGGAGGTGAAGCTTCATTCGTTGTTTACAACTCTGCTTTTTTTCTGCACGTTTATTCGTAGAGCAGTGTTGCAGCGCCTCTGGTGGCGAGGAGGACATTACGAGTTTTTGAAGCTGTGTTTAGTTTAGTAGCCACTTCTTTTATTAATTTTATTTTACTTCGCCGTTGATTGTGCTACTCAGTACCAACGAAGGAGGGCGCTCAGAGAAATGCGTGGTGTTTTTTTTCATGACTGTCTGACACTGGGTTTGAACCCAAGTCCTTCGGTTTGTAGTCAACGTGCTTACTACCTGAGCCAACGCCACCCTCATATATATATATGTATATATGAGTAATCAAATTTTTTTTATAAATGTGCGTGTTTGTATGCAATTTTATTTCGTTTATTGTTTTATCCACGGGGAAGGGAACAAGTAATTAGGTAATTTTTTCTCTTTAAATAAATGCAACTAAAATAGGTATAGGCTTAAGCCTTAAGCCTACAAATCATACTATACACTGAAAAAAAATTATAATGAGCAATATATGTATATAGTATATATAAATTGATTATTATAATTTTTTTCAGTGTATAATATGATTTGTTATTTTGTTTTATTTTAATAAAATAAGTTGTCAATATAGTAAATATTCAAACAAATTTCAAAATTATAAAAAACAAAATTAAAAATTAATTAAAATTTTCTGTTTTCCGCAAACAAATCAGTAACGTTGAAATAAAATTAAAGGTAACGATTCTCAAGATATTTGAGTTGAAAAAGAAACACATACATACATATGTACATACAAACATGTAAATAAACTGTTGGAAAATGTGCAAATATTTCAAAAGAACTTTTATAAAATTACTCATAATTTTTAAACAAAAAAGAAAAAACAATCGTTGACAATTATGTGTTGAGGGCAACCAGCCCACTGTACGTTTATTGGGTTTAGAGAGTTTTGCGTCTCACACTCTCGCACTGGATTCAAGTTTAGCGTTGGTTAGCTGTACTGATTTACGGTTTCTCGAGGCTCTCCATTAATCACATATAAAATATATTTTAATGAACTGATTTTCTGAGGAAATATACTTTGATAGTTTGGTGGAGAACCAAACAAAATTGGAAACAAATAAGTAGTGGAATTCGGGAGTTCTGGGTTTCTTTAGAAGGTTTAAGGTCGTTTGGAATCTTCTCAAAGGAGTCTCTTAGGCGAAAGCTGTAATTGGTGCTGGCGTTTACGAAAAATTCCCCGATCAAATAAATATTTACTAGGGACTCGCAGCAGTGATTAGTAAAGTAATTTATAAACAAACAAACGAACAAGAAAATTTATCAATTGGTTGCAAAAAATATTATTTTCAATGAAATTGGAGAATTTTTGTGAATTTTAAGTATTTTTCAACATTTAACTGCAATAAGTACAGTGATGGTCAAAACATTCGCAACTGAAATCACATTTCAAATTGCAATAGTAAATGTGTTTGCTTATAGTTTTCGTTTTATCGCCAACCGCTGTTGTCAGCTTCTAGTGTAAGCTTTGAGAGAAAAGTGTAAAGCAAAAGGTGTATGACATAATAAAAACTTTGACGACACTCTCGTGTTCACGGTTGGTAATTTATACATTTATTTATTTGTTATAAAAAAAGTTAAAAATGTTATCGAACGATTTATTGGAATTTGTTCGAATTATGTTCTTAAAAAATTATACCAGGGGGCAAGTTACGGCATTCTATATCAAACGAAATCCCATATAAAATTTTTTGAATTTGTATGGAAATTTCATTCGATATCGAATGCCGTAATTTGCCGCCAGCTAACTGTCAAATCACTTAAAAAGATGAGAATTGCCTAACTTTTCGCTTCGCGGTGCATCAAAAGAACTTTATGTGACATGTTTCGTATAAGTAAATACATTTTATCTTATGCCACCCGCAGACGATATGTTTTTTTATATCTGACGTCAAATTTTACACTGTAAAATACGTACATGTCGTGTGGTACTTTTAAAACATCGTTTCTGTAAAACTATAATGCAAAGTCATCTGTCAAAATTTCAACTAGAGCATGTTTTATTTTGATCTGACATCAGCTGCTTTTTTTTTATAAAAAGTATCAGAAATCTATGCTCTGAGAAAACAGTCATCGGCGATTGGACAATGCAATTTTGTTACGTTTTAAATACATTTCACAAAAAAAAAACAACAAAAAAATCCAATTAAATTTGCGCTCAGATCAGCTGTTGCAAATAAACGTGGTCAATGTCAGACGTAATTCTACATGAACGTTTGTGATCCAATATGATAAATCTTCTGTAAAATAACAATTTTGAGAGACATGCACAATCACATATGAGTCACAAAGGTGAAGTAAGTACACGTAAAAAACACGTCCTCTACGGGTAGGATTGCATGTTAAAGCGAATATGTAAAGCAACGCGAAGCAAAAGTTTTATCTGACATGGTCTTTAGCGTCGTATGGGACGCTGAAACTTCTAACATTCATTCCTTATTTTATGGTCTGCAACAAAATTCCAAATAAGTTTTGCTTTTCACTCCGCCAGATATCAAAATACACTTTATTAAATATGTGTTTAATGTATGGTTGGCATTAAATGTTTTGAACACCACTGTTTATATTTGTTTTATTAAAAAAATTATATCTTTAATTGAATTTCCGTTTGATGTTAAAAATCACTTTTCATCATAATTTCTTAAAATTGAAGTGTGTTCTTTATTCACTTGTGTTTAATTAACTCAATCATATTTTATTATGAAATTCCTCTAGTGATTGTTAAGATTTTGTAAAAGAAGGAAATGTCAAGAGCTAAATATAGAATATGTTTAAAGTGCTTGCACTTCGACTTTTTCATCACCCTAGACTAGACTAGACTAGACCAGACACTTCAACTATTTCACTGTCTGCTGTGCACTTTCTTCTTACAACTCAGTATTAAATTTGAAGCGTAAGAAGACAGTACGAAACGTTATTTACACGGGTTATCATTTTAACTTTGTTCAAAAGTTTTCTATATTCGCTATCTAAATTAAAAGGAAAATGAAATACATATGTGATAAAAAAATAATAATAATTATTAGAAGCAACAACAAATAAGTCTTATCAATCATCAACATCGCACACATTGAATAATACATACATACAATAAAAAAAATTTATTTCTTGTATAATTTTGAAATCTTATCTTTAAAAATTTCTATATCTTTGAAAGCATTTTCGTTCCACACAACGTTTATTAATGTGATAAAGTACGAAAAAGAATTTGCACTCAAATTAAGACTTGTTGTATTAAATCAAATTTAATTTAATTAAACTACGAAAATAAACAAATTCGGTCGATTGGAAGAAAGTAATTTGGTGGTGCTGGATTTCCCCTTTATACAATTTTAACTAAATTTAATGCAGTTTCTTAAAAAATAATAACACAATAATGTAAATAATAACAACAAACTATCTAACCTCACATTTAACATTGAATGTTTTATCATATTTTTACAAGTGTATCTACAAGTCTGAGGGAAAGTCCAGAAGTCTTTGCAAAATTATTCATTCAAACAGCGATCACTAAGAACTTAAAACAAAGTAAGTTTCGGAAAAATGTCAAATTGCGAAAGACGACGGGGATTTTTTTTGGAAAAGGTCGCTTTAATCGTTTGATTAAGACAACTTTAAGTATTTTTTAAAAATGGAAAAAATGTAATTTCATGCTCTGATCAAGCAATTCCAATGATAAAAATTTCAAGCAACGGGAATAAGAGACGGTACAGTGATTTCAATTTATCAATTTGTCGCAAAAAGTTCGGCATGAAAAAGCAATCGGCAAGATGGGTGCTGCGTCTGCTCACAATTGAGAATTAACGCAGTTGTGTGTCTTAACACGTCGCGATCCTCTGCCGATACATAACAGTTGATAAAACATGGAGTCACCATTATAAACCGCAATTGGACTTTACCTGCTGAATAGGTCCTGTGGAAATCGAACACAAGGAAATCGGTTTTTGAGGTGTATGTACGTAGTACTGCCTAACATCAAGCGCGAATTAAAGGGACAAAGTTATACTTAAAATGAAATTTGATTTAACAGTTTGGTTTTTTTTGTCTAGAATATTTTAGCATATTTTTTTAAACTATTTAGCATTTTACATGTTTTATTTCCGGGCAGCACTGATAACGACCAAATAAAATAAAAATAAATATACTCTGAAGTTGTGCACTAAAGTGTCGGGTTATTTCATTGTTACGCTTCTTTTTTTACCGTCTCTTTCACAACGACCATAGTGCCAAGGTTCGAAATATTGCGCCGTTCATCACATTCTTCACATTTATGCCGTAAAAACCAACGATTAGCGTTGATAAATTGTATATGAAAAAAATTCAAAATACCAAAAGAAAACAAACTCAAAGTTTGTCAACGCTTAGCGTTACGTTTCATAAAATAAGGGCCTTAGCTTCCAGCGAGTTTTTCCTGTCTACAAATGTAAAATAATGTTCGGCGGAAATATACTCGGATCAAATGAATCTCAGTTCTGCAATTGAAGCTTTTCAAATTGACTTTTAAAATGACATATAGAGAGCTAAAAACCAAAAAAAAAATTATCTAAATTTTTGCAAAGACTTATTGGCTTACCCTCGTACAAAAATAGAATTGATTAATATTTCAAATAACTAACATAAACAAATGTCAAATATTAAATTATAAGAAAACAACACTGAAGATGATTTAAGAATGAAGTCACTTGATTTTCCTTCAAAAAACAAGAGTTCATAAAATTTCATTTATTTTGCATGCATTTTAAACAATGGATAGACTTTTAAAAGCAATAATTGTGCGTTCGAAAAGCGCATCTTGGTAGCACTTTTTGCATCTAACATTCCCTTGTATAAACAATTGACAACGTTGTGACAGATTGCTTCTACTACGGCGACGTTTTATTTACTATTGCAGTACTTGGGAGACAAGTTAGACAACTGGCACAAATTTACCTAACCTGTCATCCATCTCATTTTAAATTTTATATGCACGACTATTTATTTACCCGCCAAAAATACAAAAACTTTATTTGATTACCTTTACCGAAGATATATAAGATGGCCACACTTTGATTTCAGAGTACCAGTATAATGTTGACGATACTCCGTAATAGAAATTACTGCCGTGTCATAATCCAACAATCTGGTAAGCTCTGGCTAATGTTTTTGAAAATTTTCCCCAAGTTCCACTTCCCTTTTTTATAATTTGTCAGGTGTTTTTTAGTTAACTTAGGGGTTACACGATCAAGTTTTGCCTATCAAGTTTCGATATATTCACACTTTTTTACTAATACACTCATACTTTTAAAACTTGATACGAACTTGCTTTTGAAATTCTTTTTCCATCGAGTGTTTCAATTTACTGTCAAGAAAACATTTTTTGGTTTGTTTTTTAAAAATGTTCTGTCGCAATTCGCAAACTACTAATTAAAATTAAATAATCAAATATTTTTGTGAATAAAATTAATAAATGTAATCATTTTGTGTGATGTATAGAGCAATTATTTGAAGCTGTTTTCTTGACGATGATACAAAGCATACAGAGGTGACAGAAGGGGAAAACTATATAAGTTTATTTTCCTACTCCCTCTATACGCACAAGCATCGAAAAAGAAATTGAAAAAATATTTTGCATTCTTTGTGGTTTTATTTTCTGTATTAACGTATTTTACACAAACTGCTTTGTGGTATTTTATTCTTTTTGCTTTTCCCGCAAACTAATAATCATATTTGAGCTAAAAACTTTCTATTCACAAAACACAAAGCACACACAAACCACAATTTTTCCAAAATTTTATTACAATTTTATTTTTTTTGTTTTGTTTATTTTCCCTTCTTCGCAGCATTAAGTCTTTATAGTTGTCTCTTTCTTCAACCACCGGCACTTTAGCTGATTTGGACCATTATTTGCAAATGTCATTTTTTACATGTCTGTTAGTAGTTTGTGACGATGACATCAAGAAAAATGAAATTGCTTTAAAATTGCGTGCAGCCTACTAGTGCTGGCAAAGTATTGAGTAGTGGGTACCGAGTATCGGGTATTTCCTTTTTTTGGTTACTCAATACTCAAAAGTAGTCACTCGATACTTTTAGAGTTGTATTTTTAAGCAAGTTGAGTGGCTAAAATAGTGCATAAAAATACATCACTGTATAAAAAGACAACTAGGTGTAACATTCTTAAATCGAATCAAAACTAATTATTTTTTGAGAACAATTCAATTATTTCTTATGTTGTTGTTAACGTTAAATTAAAAGTTAGCTTTACATTTATTTTTAATTTAATAATAAAAGACATACAAAACCAATAATAGTTGAAGATCTATTTTTAATTTTTAAAGAAACTACTTCAATTTGTAGATGCGTTACAAATTCAGAAAATCCGTTCAAAGTATCGAGTAGTATTGAGTACCCAAATGAGAAGTATTGAATATTATTGAGTAATGAAAAGTAGTAGAATTTGCCAGCACTACAGCCTACGTCACAACTATCAATTTACATGAATTTTGATAAGCAGTACGTGTGAAAAACTTGAAAGAAAAACTTGAGCGCGTGGCTGCAGGGTAAGTGAAAACCTTGGCACTCTGTTCAAATTTGTGAAAAGTGTTGATTAGCATTGATTTGATTCTTTGACGACCACACAACGTTATATATCCCTTGAAAGGATGATACACAAAATGGCACAATATACAGCTGTTCCTGCAAGTTTCAGGCGAAACAAGTGCCGCTTATATTATTCCGCGTGCAGGCTTAAAATGTTGCAAATACATTTCATACGTTTTTTATCAAAATGAAAAATTTTTTTTTCATGAACGATTCTTGCCAATTTTAAATATTTTGACAGCATTCCGCTTGAAATGTTGAACCAGTACTACCAGACTAAATGATTGAAACTGTGGGATTTTGCTGTTTTTGACGGGAGCTAATCGGTGCTTTCAATTTGTTTTTTTTTAGTTTGAATCTGCATTTGTAATTTGAATTCGTAACATTATTAATGTTTTATCATTATTTCGGGCATGTGGCCGTCACTGCCGGTGCATAAACTATTGGCAAAAAGGAATAGTGTTTCGAAAATATTTTTAATAAATCTTATACAAATATTTGTTATTTAAAATATATGTAATATAGTTTTGTTACTCACTCCCGTATAATAATTATAACAATAATTCTGTATAAGTAGTTAAGTTATTTGGTGTATGGTTCTAAATATTTGCACATGGCTGTGGTTTACATACAAACATCAAATAAATCATCTATAGAGGAAACTAAAAGCAACATATTAAAATCCACCAACATTTAATACATACACATATATATAAATATATATACATACATTTATAAAACACATATTAAGTGATGTATGTATATACATACATAAATACAACTACAAGAATTAAAAAAAAACAAAGTCAATAAAAATTACATTTTCTTTATACCAAATTAGATAGCAAAAATTAAAAAAACCCAAAATTCTACGTGTATCTCCAAAATAATTCAAAATCTAAATTATAAGAAGAACAACGAAAATGCCACTTTTTGCCAAGAAAATACCCAAAAGCTCGTTACCCGACTCCAATGCAACAGTACATGACAATAATAATGGCACATTGGCCAATGGCAAACAGAATAACATGAATGGTTTGAATGGAAAAAGTGGAAATCAAAATATGGCGGAATCAAATGTCACAAAACCCCAATTAGTGTTTCACTGTCAGCTGGCCCATGGCAGTCCGACCGGTTTAATAACGGGTTTTGCCAGTGTTAGAGAATTGTATAAGAAAATTGCCGAATGCTACGAGATACCAGCTGATGAAATATTATTTTGCACTCTTAATTCCCACAAAGTTGATATGTCCAAATTATTGGGCGGTCAGATAGGACTGGACGATTTCATATTTGCCCATCGAAAAGGTCAACCAAAGGAAATTGAAATCGTCAAATCGGAAGATGCTTTGGGACTAACAATTACCGACAATGGTGCTGGTTTTGCATTTATTAAACGCATCAAAGAGGGCTCCGTAATCGATCGAATTGAACACATTTTGGTGGGGGATCATATTGAAAAGTTAAATGGTGTGACCATGGTGGGTAAACGTCACTATGAGGTGGCCAGACTATTAAAAGAGATTCCTACCGGTTCCACGTTTACTTTGCGTCTGGTCGAACCCATGAAAAGTGGTTTCCAGGGTATAGGACCACGATCACAATCACGCATGCCGTCGGGCCGAGGCGGCTATGGCAGTGGCAAAGAGACTTTACGCTTCAAGGCCAATGGCAATGTGGAAATTGAAGAAAAATTCGATGCTTCAACGCAAGCGGGTATAGAGGCCATAAATAATTTGCTCGAATCTTTTATGGGTATCAACGATACCGAATTGGCTACACAAATTTGGGATCTAGGTACTGACAAAACAAATTCCATGGATTTTGCTGAGGCCATAGACAATTCCGATCTAGAGTCTTTCGGTTTCACCGATGATTTCATCATTGAGTTGTGGGGTGCTATAACAGATGCCAGACGTAAAAAAGCCGCCAAAAACTTGTAATGTTAATTAATGGTCATAAAAACGATAGTTTTAAAATTGTTGCAAAATATATATTTATTTACTTGTATTAATTATTTTCATTTACAATATGTTTTGTATTTATAAAAATTTTTATAAAAGTAAAAATAGTAGAAAAATCTCTAAGTAAAATAAATTATTTAAACAAATTTTAACGCACACACAACACAGGCAATGAAAAGACAAATATGTATTTTTTTTAAGAAATGGCGAAACTATTTGATAATTTTATTGTTGATATTTTGCTCAAATTTATTAGCACAAAAAAAAGGAGAAAAAACTGTATATTAGAAGTTTTCATAAATTAGAAATGAGAAAATATTTAAGATATTTATTACTTTCAAATTGTAAAATATTGTTTATTTAAATATAGAAAAGAACGTGATGGCATCTTATTTAAAACTTTATTTCCGCCATTTTGTACTTGCCAGCGTCACCGCACCCGTATGATGTTTCCAAAAAAAAGATCCTCTTTCGAATGTCTGCCACTTATTGATCAATAATCGTGCAGAATTCGAATTTAGAGTCGCCAATTTTCGACGTGCCTGTCAATTTGAGAAAATAATTAAAATTCTGCATTTTCGAAAGTACCTGTTAGACAGCGCCTGCTAAACTTTATTCGCAAAATTTATTCATTTGTGCACCGAAAAAATGCCATTTAACATATAAACGAATTTTGAACGGCATTTTGCGAAATATTTTGTAATTTCGTTCTACGAAATTTTTTCTAAAATATACGAAACTCTTGTGTACAAAGTACAAAAAATTAAAAAATTGTCTAATAGTTGGGCTACGAACTCTCGTTCTTTGCATTTGAACTTTACTCTAACTACGGATTTTCAAGATATAAAAATTGCGAAATTACAAAATTCTGCCTACTAAAACTACGATTTTCTTTTCCTGAAATGTTTCGATACCGATCGAAATTTCAATACTATTCAAATGGAAATTTCGATCGATATCGAATGCCGTAATTTGGCCGCTGATCGTGTTTCTATGGGGTTAAGTAGGCAGATACCCAAATTTATTATATTTCGACTTAGTTATAAAAAAATAGCGGAAGCCAAGTTGTTTCACCAATAAATTAAGCTCTCATAGTTTTATAAATACATGCATTCACAGGAGCGTACTAACTATTGTATCAGTTGAATATGCTAAATTTTTAAAAAATTTATATAAAAAAAATAAAATTTACCATATAAAACCGATACCACAGATAGCACACTTAGATGAACACCTTTAATATTTTGTCAACAAAATGCTTGTAATTTAACATTTATTTAATTGTTTTATTAATCTGCATTATTAGTTATTATTATTTTCTTCTTCATTTGCCAATATTTATTTTAATTTACTATGTATTCAAATATTAAAATAAATTGTATTATTATTTTAATTTTTTAACTTGAAAATTTTGTGTTCCCTGTAAAATCAGTTGTTTTGTGTTTGCTTTTCTTTTGTTCATTTTACAGAACTCTAACGTTTATTTAGTTGTTGTTTAATTTAATATATAAAAATTTTCGTTTTAATTTGTATGGAATTCAACATTTAATTGTATAGAAAAAAGAATTTGAATTGCTGATTTTATTTTTAAATAAAAAATTAAATTTATAAAAGTTTCTTTTTTAATTTATTGTTTTTGTTTATCATTTTATACGTGGTAAGTTATTGTTTAATTTGTAAATATATAGTGGCTTTCTCTTGAAAATATTTTTGAATTATTTTCTTAGTTTAAAATATAAGTACAGTAGATACCGGATATAAGCACATGGTGTTTTTGACCATGTATTTTTTCTGTACTTTCCATACAAATAATTTTCTATAAAAGAAAATCATATATAAGAAAAAACCTGATATAAAATACTTTTCTTTCAAACACCAAAGATGATGAAAGATATGAAAAAAGATTTTATCAGGCATGTTCTGAAAATCACATTTTTCAAATCACATGTGATTTCAAAAGTAATAATGGCTCTCCAGACGTTTTCAAAATCATATACGATAAATTTCTTTCAGAAATGATAATTGATGCTCTGTGCAATAGGAAAATTTAAAAGAAAGAGTGAACAAATATCTGCATGACCATTATTAATTTTAAAATCACATGAGATTTGAAAAATGTGATTTTCAGAACAAGCCTGTATTTGAAATTTTTCCGAAACACCAAAGAAGATAAATGCTATGAAAAAAGATTACATATAAGATTTTTTTTCTTTCGGGCAATACTGAATATACACAAAATATACAACTATGCGTTTGCTGAACCATAGATTTTAGTTCTCGTGTAAGAGATGGTCACAAATAAGAAAAGAAATATGTACATATGTAGGTATGTTTTATAGAATACACACTGATAAGAAAAAAGTTTCTTATGTCCATATATATGTTTATAAAAAATAACTTCTTATAAACAAGTATTGCTTATAGGAAACAATTTTCTGACATTTTTAAAGTTTCTTATAGCCGATATGTACTGCAAATCATAATCTGGGCCAGTAGTGAGACCAGCAGAAATTTCTAGAAATCCTTACATGTCTCAAAAAACCCCTAAACAAATCTTCATTTTTTCATAAATACATAAAAAAATAAATTAGATTCATTTAATAAAAAAATATAAATTAAATAATAATTTAATACCACCTATATCCGTTTTTGTGTCATCTTAAACCTCCGTCGACTGTTCTAAATTCTACTTCAAAAATGATTTAATTTTTAAGGGAAGGCTTCTCGAGAGCTTTTATAAATGCTGAAATTGCTCAACACGCGTATGAAATATATGAAATATTAGTCATTGGCGCTGGTGCACCACATTGTTTTTTGGCTCACGATAATGCACACTCACGCGAGTTTAAAGAAAAGTTACCCACAATTACGAAAAACCGACGCTCACGAAAGAATCAGAAAAAAACAATCAAACAATCAGTCAATCAATCCCGAAAAAATCACACAAATCACATGTTGCTGGCCTAGAAGCGTTTGCGTTCAGAAGTTTATATTTAAGGAATTTTTTATGAGATTACAATAATGTACACTCACTTCGCCTGCTGTTTAGCAGCAGCTCTCTTGATGTGTCAAATTGTGGTAACAATTAAACAAATATTGTATGTGGGGTGAGAAAGTTTTTTGAATAATTGAAATAAAATAAAAAATAGGGAAAACAAATTATTGAGATAATTTGATCGGTACTTGAATTATCAATTCTGGAAAAAAGGCAAAAAATGCCTGTTGTTTTTGTTGTATTACAAAAGAGCGTACTTGACAGCTAACGTTTGTGCAAACGTTGTACCGCTGTGTTAAACAATAAATAATTTAATTAAAAGTTCGACACGAATCATAAAATCGCGTTTGAATAAAACACCTCATTATTAATCGCCCTTTATTTATTTATTTAGTTATGATTAATATACTGCTTATACATTTTCCTCCTTACAGACAGACTGACCTTGTATTTTCCCGGCCGTGCACTACGTTTTTTTTTTGTTAATTTGCGTTTCTTTTTTCGACTGCTCTTTGCTTTCTTTCATTGATGAAATTGTATGTTTTTCGCTTGTTCTTTTAGTTGGATGACAGCGCATTTTCCCTAAAAGCAAAACACATACATACATACATATGTACATACTATATATTCATAATATTTACATACATACAGTTATGTGAAAAATAATAGCGACAGTGATATGAAGATTATATAGTACATGGCTCAGAAAAATTAGTAAAATACTAATATTCGTTTTTGTTATGTTGACTTGTTTTTTCCTTCTTGAGTACAAAATAAAATTCTGTTTCTCTTTTTACTTTATTTTATTAAAGTTATATTTTTAATAAATTTAGGTAGATTTGGTTTGTGAAAAAAATAAAGACACTTCATGTGTTTTTTAATATTTATAAGGATATGAGAAAATTTTTAAAAATTTTGCGATATATTGTCGCATTGAGTTTAATATTTTGTTGAGGATCCCTTACTGTCGAACGCTGCTCGACATCGCGTAGGCATTGATTCCACAAGATTATTGCACATTGAAACCGGTATTGCGTTCCAAGCAGCTTGGACATATTCCCAGAGTTCATCAGAGTTTGCTGGATACTGTTTTTCAATGAAGTTTAAAGAACATGAAAGAGTGTGTCCGTTCCCAATCTTCTCTCCCCTAAGACTTTCTGAAAGAAAACTTTCATAGTGTGAACAGAGATAAGTAAACGTTTTGCTTAAATCCACAATTTTTTCTGTTATTAATGTTTTCGTAGGGCCAATTTTTTAGCCAAACATTTTAAATTGAGCTTAAGCTAAGCCGACTGGAAAATATAATAAATTACAACAATTTTTATAGTTTTTTATGTATGTAATTATTAAATGGGTTTACCTGTTACTGATAGGGTTGCCACATGACCTGGACTCGCCTGGATTGTCCAGTTTTTTTTTATCTTGTCCAGAGTCCAGGAAAAATTACTTATGTCCAGTAAATATTTAGAACAATGCTATTTATAACAATGCTATGTAAATGCGATAGTTGAGCCGCCTACGAATGTATTAAGCAGCTGGCGCCGATTATTATTATTATAAGTTCTGTATCAAAAAGCTCAAAATACCTGTGGAAAAAGTAAGACCAAATATTTTTTTTTCAATTATCCTAAAGACTGAATTTTAAAGATTTTGTTTTGTTATCTTAACTTTTATAATATAATAATCTGAGTATTTAATACATAGATTTCTTTAAATATGAAATATGTATATATACATACATACGTATAAAGACTGAATTAAATGTTACTTTTGTTTTGTTTATCATTAAATGTTCTTTAATAAAATAAAAATATTAATATTACTACTTTTTTATTCGTCCAGGAATTTTTTTAAAATCCAGGCAATTTTTGGTGGGTGTCCAGTAATTTTACTTTTGGGGTGTGGCAACCCTAGTTACTGACGAATGGCTGTAGGTAGGTGTGTACACATGTATATCATCTGGTATCGCTCCAATTCTACTGGGTCCCTTTTCGACTTTCACTTGCTTAAATTGTTTAAAAAACAAAATACTTGAGTAAACCAGATAAATGTATCTTGTTTTGTAAATAACTAATTAATTATACAAAACAAAGTACCTACTATGAAAAATATTTCAAAAGTTAAATACAACACCATACACACACACCTCCTTTTTGTTATTCTTGCAGTTATACATACACTTTTTAAAAAGATCAAAACATCTTGAAGCTTCTGACTTCTCAAACGAGTAAACAAACGTTTTACACAAAAATAAATAAATATCGCTCATTTACTAAAAAAACGTCATAACTCCAAAAATTTACTCACAACTCAATGGAAAAATAAAAAACTTCTCTCAAGAGATATTTGTATGAATATTCTACACAAGATGAAAATACGTATGGAAAATAATTCTTACCTCAAAAATCACATTTTTGAGTTATGACATTGTTTGAGTAAATGAGCGATATGTACATATGCCCACCTAATATTTGTAAGATTATTCCCTGGTATAGATGCATACATATTTATGTATAGATGTTTGCACATACATAGTAGTAAGTGTGTGAACTAATAAAAAGTTGAATTGCAAGAAAAACTTGTTTTTACCTAATTACATACTTATGTTGGAAAGAATACAGATATGTCCATATCTAGTATATATACATACATATATGTGTGCCTGTTTAAGAAAAAAAGCAAAAGCTTTTTGTATGAAAATAATATAGTTATCAAGAGATCTATAAGAGAACACTTAGTCTTCTAAACGTGTAAGAGAATTATGAAAACATGGGAGCTTTTGTAAACAAAAGCGAAATTCCCCCAGTTTTTTCAGATTTTTTAATTTCACCACAAAGCGGCCTGTATAATATCACCAATATACGCCGATATACATGTAATATAAAAGAATGCGATTATAAAAATACCATACGGATATCTCTCGATTTTTTTTTTTTTTTATCTTGGACCAGCACTCAGGGGATGACCCCTACACATGCAATGCATTGTGCTGGAACTAGAGGAAAGGGATAGTGATAGATATGAAAGGAGGTGAAGCTTCATTCGTTCTTTACAACTCTGCTTTTTTTTCTGCACGTTTATTCGTAGAGCAGTGTTGCAGCGCCTCTGGTGGCGAGGAGGACATTACGAGTTTTGAAGCTGTGTTTAGTTATAGTAGCCGCTTCTTTTATTAATTTATTTTACTTCGCCGTTGATTGTGCTACTCAGTACCAACGAAGGAGGGCGCTCTGATGTTACATTGGAATTAGTATCAGCTGAAGTTGGTACTGTTCAGTGACCAGTGGTGGGTGACCATGCCTTCGCCACTGAAACCTTCCGCTAACAACTGACACACCAATGCACATCAGAGAAATGCGTGGTGTTTTTTTTTATTTATTTCATGACTCTGTCTGACACTGGGTTTGAACCCAGGTCCTTCGGTTTGTAGTCAACGTGCTTACTACCTGAGCCAACGCCACCCTCAACAACAGACGCAACAGAAACGTTGCTGAGAAGATCGTGTGAATAGAAACTGCAAGTTTTTTTTTTATGAAAATCGTTTAAATCGAACATACATATGTAAATGTAATTTCGCATATAGAATTCATTGTATCAGCAAATTACACTATCCAACAAAATTAATTTATTATTAAATTCTCACAAATCAAGTATTTTTTATCACTTAAACTTGATGTAATCACACGGATTTTATTTTGAAAATATTTCTTCGACTTTTTATAAATAAATATGTATGTTTAGAACCTTCTATTGAGTTGTACTAAAATTTCAGGCATAATTTTAATACAAACTAACCTTCTAAAATCCGGGCTTGTAGGATATTTCAATACCAATTGTGAATAAGTACGAAAATGTCCTTTAAACTCATTTAATGATATGTAGCTATGCAATAGTATCGTATTGAAAATTACAGAATATGATAAAGAACTACCGTTGTCATGTGCAGTGCAACAGCCACGATAAAACGAAAGAAATAGCTGATTGGAAACATTAGGTCTTGCAATCTCTTTTATAAAAACGTGATAAACGTTGTAAATTGTCTGGGCTAATTCAATGTCTATGCTGAAAACCATCATACAAATAATTTCCCCAAGTCATAAAAAAATTCGCCAATCCCAAATCCAAAATTTTCCCATCTTCGTATCTAACAACTCTATTTAGGTCTTTTAAGTGACTTATTTTGCCGAATGTTCTTTTTCAACAATCATTATGCGAGAGTTAAATTAAATTATTTTTACTCTTTCTTGCTTTTTGTTTTGAGTACTATAAGTTGGTAGCGGGATAATTTGATTAAAAACGTTTTTTGTGTGGTTGCTGTTGTTGTTGTTGTTGTTGTTTGTTATTATATTATATCGTTCGTTTGCTCGTTCTATTATTTTCTTATAACATTCGAGGTCGTCAACGCGCAAGTTTTAGTTTAATAATCGCACTTGTCGGAGTAACTACAAGAGAAACAATATTAACATTAAAAAATTGTAGGTACATTTGCAGGGAAAATCCCTTTAATATACAAAAACAAAATTTAATAAAGAAATATAACAATTAAAACATAAATAAGTTAAACATACATTTTATAAAATGTTTACTAGTTTTGATAACTGTTTACAGTCGTTAAATAAAAATCTTGGATTAAATTAAGAGAAAATAAAAACTTATTGTGAAATAGAGTGAGTTTGTCTAGTGGAAAAAGCTAAAGTAGTAATAAAATTACAATAAAAAAACTCGCTAGTTTTTCAAAAAAAAAAAATAAATAAAAAATAATAATAATTTAACAAAGGAAAAAAATTCCCAGCCGCACCGCACATGTCTAAAGACAATTCAAACAACTATTTCTTAATAAATCACACACTACAAAAGGTAAAATAAATTATTTAAAATAAGTACATAAATAAAAAAATATTTGATCGCAGAACGTTCCTAAAACAAACAATTATTGTTCATATTTTGCAAAGAATTCCCATTTTATTTTAATGTTACTTTTAGTTGTTTTACTAAATAATTTGTTTTGCAAATACACAAACACATGTGATTTGGACTTTGATACATTTCGTTATTTGAAAATAGAAAAAAATGCTCGTCAAGACGATTTCCTGTTGCCTCTTTTTTTCTTAATATAAAAAAACCAAAAACAACAACAGCAATTTATTAAAACATGTTGCAGAAGAAACACACAACTTTATATATTCGTATCCCCATTGCAAACTGCATATTGCATCAGTTGTCGTCATTTTCGTTCAAATTTTTTTTAATTTCTTTTTATCGTTATTTTGGTCTCCCAGCGACAACATCTGTTGTTTTGTTTTTACTTGTCGTTTTGTTTACACATTTCGAAGTTGCCAGATGCAATTTATAGTAAGTCGTCTGAATCTTGTAAAGAAAGACCTCGAGTACACATGCAATTTTTGTTGCTTCAATTCTTAAATTTTCTTCTGTGAATTGCATTTGTTTCCACACACTACAACTTTATTTGTGTAATTTTGGTTTTGATTACATATAATTTGCTATTCTTACCGAGAAAAGAAAAAACTGTGGTGATCCGTAGTTTTTCCATTAACCTGAACTTCCGTGCAATTAATTTTGCCGAGAGCAAGGAAAAAAAGAGTCCTTCGACGCCGCATTCTTCTAGATATACATATTTGGGGCAAATATATACTGGACGACAATGCTTGTGTGTTGCAAGCAGCCACATATACTAACCAACTAGCCAACCATGTACGAGGGAGGATTGATATTAAAGCTACTTTTGTGTTTCTTGAGGAATGGAAAAAAGCGAATTTCGTGCAGTGATTAAACACTATTATTTGAAAGGGAAAACGGCGAAAGAGACAAAAGAAAAGGTCGATAAATATTACGGTGAGTCTGCTCCGTCAGATTACATGGTAAAATATTGGATTGCTGAATTCAAACGCGGCCGAACAAGCACTGCAACAACACCATCAACAGGAAGGCCAAAAGAGGTGATTACTGAAGAAAATATCAAGAAAATCCTCGATATCGTTATGAATGATTGCCGAGTCAAGTTACGTGAGATTGTTGAAATGGTAAACATATCATATAAACGTGTGTTCAACATTTTGCTTGAACATTTCCATATAAAAAAGCTTTCGGCAAGATAGATGCCGCGTTTGCTCTCAATTGACCATAAACGTAAACGTATGCAGTCTCAATGGCAAAGCTCTATGAATTGGGCTACGAATTGGTACCTCATCCGCCTTATTCTCCGGATTAAGCCCCTAGTGACTATTTCCTATTTCCAAACGTAAAGAAATGGCTCGTTAGAAAGAGAATTAGCTCCAACGATGAAATTATTGACCAAACAAATTCCTATTTTAAGGACCTCGAAAAATCCTATTTTTTGGAAGGGATACAAAAACTGGAGAAACGTTGGACTAAGTGTATTGAGCTAAAAGGAGACTATGTTGAGAAATAAATGGTTTTTGAAAAAAATGTTTTTTTCCTACTTAGGTAGCTTCAATATCAATCCGTCCTCGTAGCTTTAATTTGGCTTCTTTTAATTTGGTAGCTTTTATTTGTGAGAATCCGTGTAATACAAGTTTTGTTTTACCCATTCAGGAACAACTTATACTTTTGCAAAATATTGCTGTTTTTATTTGCGGGAAACCGTATAAGTTTACTTGTTTTGCTAACCATCCTGGAACAACTGACTAACTTTACGCGATTTGCATCGAGATTTCGGAGGGATCTCACTATACGCGTCGTAACATATAAATGGGATCACGTGAAATGAGTTCAATTTAATTCAGAAATTCAGAGATACCGAATTCACCTTCTTTGTCAAACTTCCAATTTGAAGAACATTTTCTTTTGACAGCATCATTTGCCATTTGTATTCATTCAACAGAAAGCAAAACCTGTCGGATGTCTTTATGTTCTTATTTTCTGATACGCTGTAAGAAATACTTCACTCTATTCGATCTTTTTAGTACTAAATCAAGCATTTAGAATTCTCATCTGCTGGCCAGTATTTCCCCGTTTAGCGTAATGCGATTTAGTGAAATTAAACAACTCCAATACTTCAATTTTTTTTTGCCTACGACAAACAAGGTATCGATTTCTGCATTCAGAATCTTACAACGCATTACAGGAAAAATGTGTTTCTTAGCCGTACAGTTTATGGGTGTAATGAACTTCCGTCTTTCTTGTCACTTTCAATATGGAAGATCCAGAAGTAGTCTTTGTATTCATAAATCGGTGTAAAGGCAATAAATCATTAAATCTGGCAACAGTGTTCGGTTTATTAATTTGTTGTTATTTTTTTCTTGAACATAAATTGTTTTTGATTATTTTACTATTTACATATGTATGTATGTAATATTTTTTCTAGTTTATTCGTAGACTTTAAACATCCGTTAATATTTAAATTTGCCAAGTATAGACAGACATACATATGTATGTAAGTATGCAAATGTTCATACATAATTTATTTGCAATTAAATTTTTGTTTTGATAGTTCAAAACAAGGAAACCCAACAAACCAAAACAATTTAGAAATAACTTGTAACAAACTTACTAACACTAACATAAGACTTAAGCTTAGAAATAAAATGTTGTGATTACTATTATGAAAGGATTATTAAAATTGTTAAATAATGTTTTTATTTCATAAAATATTGTATTTATAAATTATTCACCCTTATTCCGTGTAGCGTCGTTGTCATCGCCATAAATTTAATATCAACATCAATTTTTATCGTCATCGTCAACAATTCGATACAAAACCTGTATTCCATAACAGCAATGTAACGATGTCGATTGTTTATCGATTTTTAATGCACATCTGTAATAATTTAGACAGTTGGTTTTTTTTGTGTTCAGTTTTTATTAAAAAATTTTCTTGATAACGTTAAACAACTAAAATGTTTTTTGTTCCTGTTAATTTCCTTTAATATCTACGCCGGTTCATCATTGTACTTTTGGAGCAATTCGTAATGGTCGTTAGATGATCCCGGTTTCTTCAATGTAGATTTTTCCTTTTAAAGCGTTGCACTTTTCCATGCTCTGAGAAGATGTTGAAGGTGCCAATATTTGACTTTAATTTTTGTCATTTTCAGGAATCAAATCATTGCTTTCAAGATCTTCTATTTTTAGCATTTGCAGTGGTGTCAACTTTATGAGCGTTTTATTGCTTCAATACTGAACCGATTTTTAAAATATATATAGTCGGGTCACTAAAGCTCAATAATGTTTACCATTTGGTAAAAGAATGAAGAAAATCGGTTGGCAAACAAAGGAGAAAAAGGGATCTAAAAATATGTCTTTGCCTATTTATATATAGATATATCACATATCGTTACATTTATTTAGAATAATGCGTATCTAACTTTTAAGAATATACGCAGAAGAAAAAAAGATCTTAATAGAAACACTTAGAAGAGTCATAGGTATAGTTTTTAACTATAAAAACTATAGATTTGTGACTCCTGCATTTCGTTTAGGTCTAAAACTATAGATAGAATTTTTTTGTAATTCTTTTATTACGTTTTTTGTGTCGAATATATTAAAATTTTTTATATGTTTGATACGCGTTATCTAAACATATGTTCATATGTTGCAGTAATTTTTAGTTAGAGAATGAATTAGACGTGTTCATTTGATTGAAAAATTATATTTAAGAAAACAAAAAAAAACATTAAATTATAGATTAAGTATTTTTTTTTTAATTTATTAATCGAGATTGCCTCGATATCTTCTTTCAAAGATTTTCTAAAACTTTTGTTTGTTGATGGTTTTTTTTATTAATAAATTATTAGAATTTTATAGAAATAAATTCATGCAGTTGAGTCTATATCTCTTAAGAACTAAAATAAACAAACAAACAAATAACAGTATTAAAGTTGTTTTTTTTATAAGTGACTTTTTAAAACCCTCAAAACGTTTAAGGAATCACATGAATGTCTATTTATAATTTTAGTTGAAAATTTTCCTGTGAGAAAAAAACACTCGTTTTCAACGGATGCTGGTCTTTCTGTCTTTTACAGATTGCTTCGAACAGCCGCATTTCTTTTTTAATTTACAATAATACTATCATCAGGCATTTTAACTTCCAATTCATAACTATTATGACCAGAAAGTTGTTGTGCATATAAAATGATTGAATTATTCTTATGTAGGTATTTTCTCGCCATTCCAGTGATCTTCAACGTAGTTTAGCTCGCAAGATCGCAGCTTATATTTCAGAAAAAAATATAGCGAGAAGGCAAATGACTACCATCCTATCCTATTTCATTTGAATTGTACATTATTAAGTAAATGTATATTAATACATGGATTTATATAAATATATACAATATATTCCATATCGTGCCATTTTATTAAAAAAAACCATCACTGACTCACAAAGGCCAACAAAGAAATTGTTGTTGCGTTTCAGTTGTTTTATATTATAGTTTATCGCATTGTTGAATGTAGTGGTTTCTATATAAATAATTTTTTTTGTTAGCTAAAAAATATATGTATTTAGTCGTAACTAGTGAACAGAAAAGTTCAATGTACAATTTACATTACAGACCTGGGAAAAATGCATTGAATGCATTGAATGAAGAATGCATCATTGGCCATCTTTTTTATATTGAAATGAAATTAATAAAAAATATGCAAGGTTAATGAATTGTCGCGAACTTCAAAACTTTTAATGCACTATATTTTGGACTTAATTAATTTCTTGTCAAAGTATTGCATTCATATTTTTTAACACTTTTGCATTATCACTAAAACACATCATCAAGTAATGCAATATTTTTGCAAAAGTGCAAATGAAAAATTTCAGAAAAAAGCACAATTTGCAATTTTGCAAGATCATTAGCATTAAACACTTGCGGTATTCAGTGTTTAGTGCGACCTCAAAAAACACATCGCTACAAAAAATCACCTTCATCATCAACAAATAAAAATTTTTTAAATTCACTGTGCAGACTTCCAAATAATTTAAACTTAAAGATATTTCATTTTTAGTCCACTTTTTATTTGATTTTTCTCTTTTAAATTTTTTTAGTAAATAAATTTTGTTCTTTATAATGACAGCTTTAAAAGTGAGTGATGACAATGCAATGGACATAGCAAAAAAAAAACTATACCATTTTCAATTTGCTAAATAGCAATAATGTGGCAAATGCATATTCTAATATTTTGTTGTTGGATTGCAAAGAAAAGCTACGATATTTTGATTTGCACTATGCAACCCCACTCGCATCAAACACTGAATACCGCTACTGAAACTCCGCTGTTATGGAATAAATTTATTTATACATTTCATTGTTTGTGTTGTTCTTACGGGCAATTATAACTTTAAATAAATTTTTGAAATAGTTTTTTGTTTAAGAAATATTCTTTCTTATGGCCTTATTCACAAACGATTAATAAAGTTAATGTGTGCATTAAAACCGATTTTCCCATATAAAAATCCAGCATTAAACCTACTATAACTTTATTAATCGTTTGTGAATAAAGCCATTAGTATATACATTATATGTATGTATATGTATGATAGTAATTATATTGAAGTATATTTTGCCACAATTAATTGTATGTGGCTTGCCATTTTAAACAACATTACAGTGAAACCTTTACTAAGCGGACATCCATGGGCCAGGCTCAGAATCGTATCCGATAAATTGGCAAGCCTCTGAAAAACAACATTTTACCAAAATTGGTTGGCCATACTCGCTTTGGCAAAGTTTTGTTTAGCGTGTTACGATCTTATTGATGACGTTTCTTTCAGAAAGTCTTAGTTTGTGGTTGAGAGGGGAGAGAAGATTGAGAAGGGGTACACTCTTCCACATTCTTTGAAATTCTCTTATGTTTTGTAATTCGTAATTGTCAACCTGAAATTGGCTTTAGCTTTATTTTAGATTTTCTTTAACTTTTCTTTCATGTTGGTGACAGCAACAGTTTTTGTACAAAAAAAAATTATATAATTGAAATAGGTATGTTTCGGAAATGCAGAAATCTTGAATTTCATTAAAGAAAATTCAATGAAAGTTTAAAAGAGCATTAGAGAAAATTTCAGATAGAAAACTCTCATAATGTGAACTGAGGCGAACGATTGCTAAAGCTAAAGTTTGAATTAAAACCAATTTTCTTCTATATAAGTCTTACTATAACTTTATTAGTCGTTTATATAGTAAATGAGGTGATTACTATATCGAAACTTTTCTCTAAATATTGAGATCGAAACAAATTTTCTCTCGTTACAGTGGCCAGAAAAGTTAGGTTTCACTGTATTTATTTATTCCTTATTTAGGTTATCTGAGGTTTTTGCTCACAATCGGGCATGTTCTGCAAATCTCTAAAGTTCAAATCACATGATTTCAAAAAATAAATTGAGAATTATTGTTGTTTTTTGCATGTTTAGCAAAATATAACATTGCATTCGATCCTCGAATGCTAGATTTCGTACGATCTTCGAATTTCGACCATTTTCATTTAAAGTTTTTGTTCACAAGTGTACCAATTGAATTCACAAGTGTACTGTGAGGATCTGTATATTCAAAACAAAGAAATAAATATTTATACGTAATTTGCAAGTCATTTTAATATCAATCAAATAGAAAATAAAAATAAAAACATAAATATGTAATGGAAATAATTAAGTAGGAAAAACATAATGTTCATTTTTGCAAACCCAGTGTAAACATTTTAAGGTATTAAATTTTTAAAAGAAGAATTTGCTACATTAAAGAAGTAAAAAATTAAATTTAATTTCTTTTAATACGAATATGTAATTTTTACAAAAAAAAGTGCACGCAATAATTTTTTTGAATTTATATATTGCGTTTATTGCACACAAAGTAGAATGATTAGTTGATAATGATTCAATGATTTGCTAACTTCATTCATATTCATTAAGAAGAATAGCTTGAAATGAGTTGTGTGTCGGCTGTATCTGTTGCGTGTGTTTGTTGTTAGTTGACTTTTGTAACCAGCGTTGCCGTTGTGCCAATTACACTTTTTATGCTCATTTTTTAAATTTATCCCTTTTTATAATTTTAACAAAATTTAAACCACTTTTCGACCCTTTTTGAAAATGAGTAAAAGTTTCAATATTCCAATATTAATAAACCGGAAAGCGTATGAAGATATACGTAAAATAAATAACGTAGAAAGGTTTTTGTCCGAGATAGGAAATTTTAAAAATAGATTTGATGAAAATACATCTTCAAATTTATATGAAATTGTTACTTGCCTCATAGTAGAGCTTCCGGTGAACGAATTTTTTCAAAACTATCACTGATTAAAAATAAACTTAAAATAGAAACTTTTGAGTCTATGCTTTCCTCCCTCTATTTGCTCGAATTGGAGCTGGAATAATGGACTTCAAGCGAAGAATTAATTGCATAATGTAGAATAGGTATTTCTAAAAAGTGATAAACATTTTCAAAAGTTTTTGTAAAATTAATTTCTGTTTTTGATAATATGACTAATATTGGAATGCCCCTGTGAATTGTTTTTAGTTTTAACATCGATTTATAATTCTAGTATGTATAATTAGTTTTATTTTAGTCTAATATATTTAATTAATTCTTAAAATTCGGTTTTTTTAATTGAAGTAAGTATAATTTTTTTGTTCACAAAAACCACTCTATTTTACTTTAAAATACACTTTTTACCCTTTTTTCTTAAATAACCTTTTTATGACACTTTCTCGAAATTTTCAACGGCAACCCTGCTTGTAACATGAAGTTATCAGCCCCTAAAGTAAATACAATCAAGTCTAACAACTCTGGTTTTAATATTTTGTATAAAATATGAGTTTAAATTGAATTCTTGTGTAAGTCATGCTTTGTGGGAATTATTTTCCTTATTTTAATCTATAATACTCGTATTATTGTTATATTTTCGTTAATGACTTAATTTTAATGAGGCAGTTACAAAGATATTAAAATGTATCTGAACAAAGTCACTAAAATATTAAATTAGTGAAATCATAATAAAATAAAAGGAATGCAAAAATAAAATGAGATAAATTCAGGGCCAAACAAAACACAATCAAGATATTACAAGCAAAGCAGTTCTTAATTGTTTTGGCATACAATTGTCATAAATACACTGTCGGACAGAATTAAATACATCAACATAAATCTATTTGAAATCTCTGCTAAATAATTATTACTATTATTTCCTATGGCCGATGCAATCGACCATATTTTAGACAACCACATTGGACATGCATGCTTTGTTTATTTTTCAACTTGAAGTTAATACATGCATGTGCAATAAGTGCGCTTGTATTAGTAGCAACTTTAAACGGTTCCAAAATACTGAACCGATTTTATGGAAATGTAGATTGTGCACAGTTGTGAATAAATATCTTCAAAATGATATAAGTTTTATCAAAAACAGCTGTACAATAATGTTAACTTAACAGTCTTTAAATGAGAAATTTTTTAACTTCACAGTCTCTGAGCCAGATGTATATAAACTAAGACAGGGCTGTTAAAAAAGAAGTTAACTGACGGAGCAATGTTCACACACATGCCGAATCAGGGATGCATAAGTTGGTACAATTGTACAATTTTTATAGCACTATTTGAAAGTAAAAAGTAATCACCCATGCCTAATTTAGTACTATTTCATAAATTACATAAAAATTCTTATTTGTCAAAATTAATATTTTTGGTCACTTTTAGTATGTTTCTTTATGTTTTCTGTAAATAAATTATATACAAATGAATTCTTATTTTTCCTTTTGGTAATAAAAATTAATTATATAAATTGTATATATATAATTATATATATACATTTATGTATTGCGTTTAAAATTTTATTTTAACTGTAGTCTGGACGATCCACTAATCCGGGCAGTAGCTGAAACTATATCTGTCCGTATTATGGAGGTTGTACTGTACTTAGTACAAATGAATTTTAATGTACCTTCTTGTTAATTGTTAAGTTTTTTATATATGTATGTATGTATATGTACAAATGATTTTTTATGTACGTTAATTGTTAATAAAAAATATTTAGAAAATAAAAAGTACAATCAAACTGAAAAAAGTACACTTGTTCTTAAAATAAGTACAATTTGAAAATTTCATATTGCTTCCCTGTGCCCAATACTCGGTATATATTCATATACATACTTCTTTATACACTATCCGGTTAGTTCCTCGTTGACTAACATAAATACTAGTGCAGAAATCTTGTATGCTCAGAGCGTTTGTAAAATATTGAAGGTCAGGATTAAATGTTCAAGGTTAAATGAGACATCGAATAAAACAGAATTTACAAGAGTTTGCAAATAAAACAACACAAAAAAATCATTCAATGAAAAAATTTAACTCTTGGCAAAACACAAGAAAAAAAACTTGGTATTCAAATAATTTAAGAAAAGAAAATCTGTATAAAGAATTTTTTTATCATTTCAAACCATCAACATTTTCTTATTTGGGCAAAATAAGAAAATGCAATTTATCAGCCGCCTTATCGTCTTTTCAAATTCGTTTTACCCAAAAATTCTATAATTTCTTTTGCACTAATTTTTACGTTTTATATTTTTATTTAAAACTTTTTTATAAATAAATTTGAAAGCATCAGATCTCTTTTGTTTACGTGAATACCGGTCGTGCAGGGTTCACGTTTTACGTCAGTCCCCAAAACAAAACTAAACGAACAAAAAAAACACAAGGTTTAGTATAAATAAACAAATGCATCTTATACAACAGACAATTCAAAGTATAAAAAACAAATTAGGCATCCAAATGCTTTAGTCAGCAATAAATCTGTACAAATTGTGATTTTACAGCTGCATTGAAATTTGAATGACAACAAAAAATAAATTATAAAATTAAATAAATACGTACTGTACGTACATACTATACATGGTAAATTGTTATAATCTAATATTTTAGATCCGACAGAAAGGCTGAATGGCAATTTTCTTAATAAGTAGTAAAAACAATTTAAACATTTTTTAACACAGGTATTACTATTTATTTTGAAAAATTCTTCTCGATAATGCACTCATTGAAGAAATATGGTCCCATAGACTCCGCCCGGCATGAATTCTGGTAATAAATTTCCTGTTGGACTTTAAATTTAAAATCTGTCTGTCACTATTCTATTAAAATCAAATAATAATTATTATTGAATATGTGTAAACAATAATAAAATTAAATGAAAAATATCGATTAAATGTTTTCAATAAATTATAGAATTCTTCTTATCAGTTTAATTGTGTAATAAAATTGATAATAACATTCAGTTGGAAGTATCATGTGTTTTCTGTGAAGCCATTGTGAAATTCTAATTCCAATTTTAAAAGGTTCAAAATCTATTTCAGATAATAACAATTGCAATTTGCGGACCTCTTTAATCGCAAATACTTACATGGAGAATATGTTTATTTTAAAACTCCCAGATAACTGCTAAGGGACATAATTACAACTTGCGGTAAGTTAAAGGCAGGATTTTGTCAGACCGACAAATGGCTTTGCGTTATAAAACATTAATTTATTATTTTTTTTATCCATTTAATATTATTATTGCTTTTGTTAATAATAATAAAAATAAAAAATGGAAGTTGCAATAATGCAAAGCTATTTAGCGAGTAGACAAAATCCAACTTTTAACTAACAGCAATTTCTAATAATGGCCCTAAATCTATTTGCTTTTCAGTACTTTTAAAAAGTCGGCTACAGAAAATCGGTTCATAAATAACTAATTGAGATATACACAGAATACAGAATAAGTCACGGTTCACACTATGCAATTTGTCTTTCTGAAAGTGTTAGTTTGTGGTTGTGTACGGGAAGAAAAGATTGGGAAGGGTTCCACTCTTTCATGTACTTTGAAATTCTCTTGTGTTTTGTTATTCGTAACGTTCAACCTGAAAATGGCTGCAGCTTTATGTTTGATTTTCCTTTCTTTCATGGTGCTGAGAACAAAAATTTTTTATGAAAACAAAGAATATAAAGGTAAAAATGCAAAAATCTTGAATTTCATTACAAAAAAATTTCAATGTGTAGACATGAATGAATTAGAAAAAATTTTAGAAAGAAAACTTTCATAGTCTGAACCGTGACTAAGCAAAGAAACATGACTGCCTCTTTTTGTTAATTTTGTTTCATGTTTATGTAGGAAAGCGGGAAAAAAATAAAAATCAGAAAAGCAAAAATAAAAGAAAAAATCGCTCAAATAGCAAAAATATAAAAGTCATATGAAAGTGCGTTTTGCTCTAGTGAAAGTTATTCAGCTATTACAAACTTGTTTTTTTCAATGATCTTGCCACTTAACAGCAGTGAAGAAACATGTGAGTGGCGTGATAATAACATATTAACGTAACGCATAACACGCGATTTGCGTCTATACACAGCCAGATATTTATTTAACCAATAAAAGCATACAGTCGTCATTGTGGTTTTTATTTTTGCTGTTAAAAAACGTACGATTTTAAAGTTAAACACGAAAACAAATACAAGATAAAATGTATGGCAAAAATATTAATGAGTATTTAACGAAAGCACTCGCTATAAGAATATGCGGAACTAAAAGTACAAAAATATAAAAAAAAGAAACAAACTAACAAACAAACTTATTGCTAATTCAAAATCAATTGTTGTTACATATAATTTTGTTATTAATTTCCACTTAAACATGTTTCTAAACAAATGTTTATTAATAAATTAGCAACAATATTGGAAGAACTTACTACATACTTCTACAATAGGTTGTGAATTGAGCAATTATTTTTATTAAACCATCGAATATTGAAAGTTTTGGCTTATAATTAAATCAAGAAAAGGACCTAAAGTTTTTCGTGTTTTTAATAATTTTTTATTTAAAATTGAAACACGTGAAAGGGTTAATTTATATATATATTATTGTGTGTATGTATTTGATAATAAATAACCTTGAAAAAATTGTGAACAATTGTGTCAGGCATGGAAAAGTGTTTTTTTTGTATGGGGAATATTAAGTAAAAAAACTTACAATTTAAAATTTTTGAAATTTTGTAGACGTATTAAAATGGCTCTAAAAAATAACTCCCAAAACAAAAACGCCGAAAAAAATTAAATAGCTTCCAACAAATTTTTGATACATTTGAGAGTTACTTCATATTGGGGATTTATTTATTAAATTTTTTGGGAATAATTTAATTTTTTTTGGAACCATTTCATATCGATAAAAAAACAAAAAAAGAAATGAGTCCAGAAAACATATTTTGTGTGGTGTTATTTTCCTTAATTTGGTCTGTTCTCTTTATTATAAATTCAAAAAAAAGAGTCGCTTTGGGGGTTTGCATAGCTGGCCCTCGTTCGAATGAAAAGCAGTTCTTCTCAGGGCGTAAGGATTGTCTCTTTTTAATTTGTGACTTTTTCTGGGGGTCGAACTCAACAATTCTAGACGCTGTTAAACACGCACCGGTAGACTGACACACAATTCACCCGCCAATGGTGACCACCTACTGGTCTGTTAGAAAAATTATAATAACTTTATTCTCTGTCATTGTTTTTTTGTTGCAATTTCGAGTAGCTGTCGTCTGCTGACGTCGAAACTGCTTAGTGGGCACACGTAGTGTACTTTTTTTTACTAACCCAGTGCGTGATACCGTGTGTCACCGTGTATGTAAGTAAAATAATTAAGAATTAAGTAAGGATAGAATTTTTTTATTTCGTAAAAGTTCCGATATTCGGAACGCTATTTTCTTTTATGAATATGAGATTTTTTATTTTTTTCTTAATTAAAAAAAATGATTACTAAAAACATTTTTATTTTTAATGCTATAATTAAAAAACGTGAATTTTAATATTAAACTAAAAGAACTCAAATTGATTAAATATCTTTGTTTTATTGCCAAAGCGCATAAATTGAAAAAAAAACATAAACTATTAGCAACACGTTTCGAAACATCTTCAGTTGAAAACCCCTGTGCGTGAGACCTGCGTCACCATTGACAAATGCCAAATTAGCTTCACCATTTGGGGGGTTAATAGCCAATCTAACACATCCCAGGGTGCTTATAAACCAATGATTCTACCACGCTTTTTTCATATAAATATAAATGAAAATGTTTTTCCAGCTAGGATACGAATCCGCGCTCTTCAGACTTTAAGGCATGCTCTCTACATTTGCACCATATTCCATGTGCTGATCGTACTTCTTTTTTGTGTGCCTTTTTTCGCTGGATACTTAATAAAATATGTTTATCAAGCAAAATGTATTGCTTTTGCCATCAGTACAAAAACTCTTGCTTCGTTAAAAATTACGATGGCCTTATGAATGTATTCGAAGAAACGAGCGCTTAAGAAATCACGAAAACACTATTGTATTTTGAACTCGTTCACTACTTTTGTTCTGGGATATTTTAGATTGATTGGGTGGCCCCCTGGACTAGATAATGATGTGCTAGACTATTTGTCTGGGTATCACAGGTTCGATTCCTGGCAGGACCCTGAGTGTTTCTACAGACAAGTCAAAAAGACTTAAGTAGTTTGTGTTTGTTTATAACAAAAGTAGTACCTGTCGCCCACGGTGGTACCGCAATTGAATTTCCCATGCAAAAACAATATCTTATTTAAATGAATAATAATAGTTGTGCGAATAATCATCTTTGAATTGCTCTAGACAACACTAAATAAAATAAGTTTAGAAGAAAAATTATTCTTTTTTGAAAATTTTCCATTTAAAATTTCTAAGATTAAAAGAAATAATTATTATATTTGTTGTATACATACTCGTATCTACATAAATACATGCATACATATGTATGTATCTATATAGTTAGTTTTGTATACATATTTTGCTTGTTTTCATTTCATTCATTATCATTGCCAAAAAATGTTTTTTTCTTTTGTTGCTTATTTTTTTATTTAAAATGTTTTATTATTTTGCAGACATACAAATATGCGGCCACAATCGACATAACAAACAATTGAGTTATACATACATGCATATCGCACCTTCACTGCAACATCGTCATAACTCAAAAAACTTGTTTTTGAGAAAACGAGCTAAAATTTTTCAATTTGCATACAACAACATAATGGAAAAGTAAAATACATATTAGCAATATTTGCAATTGTAAACATTTTCCATCATTCATGGACGGCTTTAGGGGTTTAGTTTGCAAGACTTTTTTTTGGAAATATGTACACGAAATTTACTCAGTTGTAAAATTTCGATATTCCGTTTTGCAATTAAGTGTTGCAAATATATACTACTAAACTATGTTTCATATTTATAAGAACACTTTGAATTATAAGGACTCTCATTAATTATAAAACTTTTCTATAAATTAATTTTGTAATGTACATAACTCATCTTTGGACCTTCTCTTCAGAGATATGTTATTTCTCAGTATTGTTGTTGTATGGTAATATTCTTAATAACAAGAAGTTGTCTGTGTTTCAGAAATATAAAAACATTTCAATCACTTTTAGGAAAATAAGAAAATTTATTTAATTATTTACTAATTAAGTCAACTTTATTTTTAATTAAATTAAATATTCTAGAATTTATACTTTCCATTAACGATTTTGTTAAATTTTGGTCACATTCGTGAGAAATTGCATTTTTTAACATAACCAAGTTTTCAAATTGCCCATTTCCCCAATAAACTCTATTGGATAATATTCCCCAAAGATTTGCGTCAGGTGAACACGCTGGCCAATCTAAAATTTTAATATTTTTTGAACTAAACCAGTTCTTGGTAAATGTACTTGTGTGAATAGCGGCATTGTGCTGTTGTAGCTTTTTGTGGGGCTTTGGGCCATAAAAGGAAATAAACTCATTTCTAAAATGCTGGTATAGTCTCTGCTGTTAATTTTTTATGAACTAAATTACATCTCAAGACAGCCATCTCGAAAAAAAGGTGCCCAAACCATCACCGATCCACCACCAAAGTTTCTCTTGTAGGAGTTCCTTTCTTAAAGCTCTCCAATAGCCTCTGTTTCTGTCTGGACCGTCAAAATTTCAGTTTTTTTCATCCGAAAAAATCACCTTAGATAAAGTTTATGGTTAATTTCGAAATAATAAATAACTTAATTATGAAACACTTGGTTCCAGTTGATTTGCATGTTTTCTCTTGCGAACTGTAGTCTTGATATAACATGTCGTGTTAGTAAACGAGGAACTTGGGTCATTGTGGAAAATCTGATATTTTCGTTTTTAGAAATCGTCCGCCAAATGTTTTTTTTTTTTTTTTTGATACAGAAACTCCCTTCTCCGCCTTTATTTTTTTTAAAGCTAAATGTTGAGTTGTTGGCTAGTCTGTTTATGTGCCATATTTCTCGTTGATACAGAATTTCCTTCCGCCCTGACCTCTTAGTCTTTCCATATCTTTAGCGATTGCTCAGAAAATTTCGCACAACATTAACGCTTCTTCGCGATTTTCTTGCAATTCCCCTAAATTTTAAGTCTTGTTCTTTAAAAGCCTTTAATTTAACTTTAAATGCAAGAAAGGTTACTGCTCTACTAAATTGCATATTAATCTTTTCTTCAATAGTTTTTATAAACAAATGCGTTTTGTGTATTTTAATAATTTCGGTTGGTAGTCAATCTGTAAGTTTTTATCTTTTATTGGGACGTGCTTTTGGGCTAAAGGTAAGGGACTAATGCAAACCCCACTGAGGTGCCACTGGCAAGCCGAGCGCTCCCTCTAGTGCCGCATAAGAGACACGTAACAATATGGCATGTCTCTAGCCGCTATGGATGTGTTGCCAGCTAGCTCAACGTGGCATCAGCTGGGCGGGCTCAAACCGACAACCACAACAGAGACAAGAACAAATAAAAGAAAGTAAAAAAAAAACTAAACTAAACCTCAAAACGCATTACATAACACGGAAACATTTCGGAGAGAGAACCGGATGTTAAGGCTCCCTACTTGCCCTTCCAACCTAGGACACTGACACTCCTCTCACATTTTCTAGTGTCCCCCAAAATCCACACACACTTACCTCAATACACTGACTACATCAAACCTCACCCGAACAAAAGAATTAGAACACAAACATATTCGTTACAATATTTCAAAAATTACATTTATATTTATTTAAATAATGATCTTATAACTAAAAATAAAGGAATTCTTCTGGAAAAACAACAACAATAAAAAAGTTTTTACATATAGAAAGAGTAAATGTTAATATATATTACCACTAAAAAAAATAGGATCTGTTGTAGATTTGAAGAGAATTTGTAAAAAAATAAGTGTTCTTATAATTATGAAACACACTTTATATTTAGGTGTTGCTTATTTAAACAAGAGTAGCAAGTGCATATTTTTGTATTTTGTTAGTGTAGACTCAACACTGTAGAGTAAAAATATACTCCATCATTTTACAAATTCTATGATGCAATAACAATTGCACAAGATTGTGAATAGAGATAATATTTTTCCCTTAACAGGTGATTACATCGTGGTACTGGCAGTAAATAATAATGATGTGTGCTTCTAATAGCATACGAGTAGAATAATAGGCTATTATACTACACAATAGTCTAAGGGGGGGGTGGAAAACAAAATCAAACCAAATTGCATATCTCCCATTAATTTACGTTAAAAAATTTAATCGATTAAAAAATTTTTTTTAGCAACAAATTCTGTACGGCCTTATGTATCTTAAAAGCCTTAAAAAATATTGGAAGTTTGTCTGACAAATATTCTGTCTAGTTGCCAACTTCTGAAACATCAGAGTTCATGATCAGCGCCTTCCATTACCTGAGGCCATTTACCCTCAGATTGTATAAAGAATGCACTTGGTTTATTTTTTCGAACCGTCTGTAGCTGGTGCTATAAAATATTCTACATAGTTAAGCCTATCCAAATAATTGTTAAAACTATTGCGAGACCTTCCCGCAAATGCTGATTAAAAATATAACACATTCAAGAAATTAAAGAGCGTTCGTTGAATATACTGAAATTAGCCGTGAGTATGAAAACCAAAATCATTAGTCATCCTTTGAAAAAGGATCGAACTACTAGTTTGTATTGGCAATGGAAACAAAATTAAAATATCGATGTAATTTGTAAATTCCCAAAGTATACAAAACAAAAAAGATCCCAAAATTTAAATCATATTTAAATAACATTGCAGAGGATATTTTTGTGCGTTTCATTTTGCTCATTATAACTTGACCGCCAAACCCTAAAATTACTTTAAAATAATTATGGTCACCTTTGCAAACAAAAGAAAAAGAATTCAGTTATTTCAATCGGAACAGCGGAATCGCAAAATAAACAAAAACCCGGTTGCTCGCTATCAGCTAAGAGATGATTTCTATTTTCTTGATAAATTAAAATAAAATAATTAAATTAATTTATTTATTTAATTTATTTATTTATATCTATACACAATTTTAAAAGCTTTCTTTTAAATATTTTTTAACTACATATTGAAATACTTCTCGCATCGTTTTCAAATGTGAGAAATTTTGACGGCGTTGCTATAAAACTTTTCAAATAATAATTGCAAGTATACACTTTTAAATGAAAAAGTTTTTTTTTTGTCAAAAATCGGCCTATAAATGAAGTAGTTATGCGCTAATCAAAATGGAAAAAAAAAGTGAAAAAATAATTTTGAAAATCGGTTCACAAATTATTTTATGAGTTAAGGCTGGTACTGTGTTCAGTTATCCAAGCGGAATGCTGTCAAAATGCATGCATAAAAGAATGTGTGGAAAATTCGGGTAGTACTGTGTTTTCTTGTGAAAAAACATATGAAATGTTTCTGGCAACATTTTATCAAAGCTGTGGAATAAAGCAAATGGCCTTTATTTCATACGGAATTTTGACAGCTGATCTAAATACATATGGACATAAAATACTAATCTAAAATAAATTGATAGAAATAAATACATATAAATAAAAATAATAAATGGCAAATATTGAAAAAGAAAAGTTTAGTGAAGTGGAGAAGAGAAGAGACAACTTATTTTAATCGTCAACACTACATTTTAAATGTCAAAATTTTCAAGTGAAATAATCAATGTTGCTCAACATTTTTCACAAATTTGAACAGAGTACTAAGCTTATTAAGTTTTATAAATATTGTTGGTAATTTCCATATAAACATGTTTCTAAACAAAAGTTTATTTAAAAATGTCCAACAATATTTATATGACATAGAACTGGGGGCAAATTACCGCATTAGATATCCGTATTTTGCCCCCTGATCCAATAGGTTGCACAATGGAATTACACATTTTCTCAGTTAAATTATATAAACTTTACCATAAAGTCTGTTTTTTTTTTAAAATGGTGTCATATTGAATAAATATCGATCCTAAACTGAAGCGTATGATCATCATTTTGCTAAGCAATTTAATTTCATGTTATTTTATTTTTTCACTTGGCATCTAAAAAATATGTTAGACACATTATTTTAAAATAACCTCTCAAATATAAGAAAAATAATATTAATAATAATAATAATAATTGGCACTGACCATTCTTTGTAAATAAATAAATTTTTATTTTTAAAAACAATTTGCTCATTCTATATTATATTTGTAGCATAATGTTCAGCTGGGATACATCTTCTAGTCACGTGATTAATGTTTTGAACAAAAAGAAAAGGTGACAGGTTGCAAAAACATTAAAAGCCATTTGTATAGAGAGATATGTACGAGTTGTACAATGTACATTATAAATACATAAATATGTATGTATGCATTGGGTGTAAGCATTAGGGAAACCCATCTTCGGTATGGATTGTTTTAAAATTTCGATTTTTCGGTATTTTATATTTTCCTTGAAGCAAGCCATATACTGGCAATATAGTTGTGCAATTTTTCATATTGTACAATAATATCGCTTATATGTAAGTATGTCATATTATCAGTTGGCCACTGTATTGACGAAAATTAAAAAGCTTTTAAACCAATAGTTGCGATATAAAGTGTGAAATGTCGAATGTTTAGATTTTTTGGAATATTTTATTTGAAAGTATTGTTCCACTTATTGAATAATATGGAGCAAAACGACAATAATATTGTATGTATGGTGGTATAAACAGCTTAAAAATTAATTTTTTTTGAACAAAGACTATTTTACAACTTTTTTTATTTATATATGTATTTACAAAAGGTATTTTAATAAATGATGGCGCCGTTTGTTTACTTGTTTTTAGTAAACGGGAAATATTTTTAAATTTTGTCCTCGATAGAATAAAACTATCAAAATGTGAATAATTTAAAAGTGTAAATATAGTAAAAAATATTGATAAGCAAAAAGGATATGATGTATATATAAAATTAGAGAATATGTACTTATTGTCATATGCAAATGGCCTAACATCATTTACAACAGAGTTAAATAACTCGATAAAATGCAAACACTTGTGGTTGTAACAATGTGTTTTAGGCCAGTATCATTAATTCAGATTTCTTTAATGATACTCTCGTTTGCATTTTATCAAGTTAATAAACTCTGCTGTAAAATTATAAAAATTATGTTAGGGTCTTTTGTATTTTGTATGACGATATCGCTTCATTACTACAACGTAGTCATATCTAAAAAAATGTAACTTTTGAGCTAATAATGCAGAACTATTCGTCGTATCGTGCTTCATCTTGTGTAATAAATTTATATAAATATTTAGGCGCACGGTAGCGCGCCAGGCCAAATTCTGGTCACACACTATGTATTATTACACGAAACCATTCGAGCAGTTTTTATCCCCCCTCATAACTTTGCTCCACTTTATCATAAAATAATGAAACTTGAAACATAAGGTCTCCCTACTGAGGTAACCTCATAGGTAAAAGCCACCGTAGGTAACCTCCGTAAAAGCTTCCCGAGATATTAAGGTGTAAAAAATGCATATTTTAGTACATATTCACTGACTCACTCACTCGCTGACTCAATGACTCATCAATATTATTGGGCACTTCCACTATAGCCAGAGAGCTGAAATTTAGTATGAAGGTAGGTGCTGGGATTCGCACCAAGGTAATAATAGTTTTAGAACAATAATGAAAATCTGCTGCTACACTTTTCAAATATTTAAAAAAAACTTGTGAAACGATTTATAATCTGCCAAGAAAAAGAACGTTTAGTAAAAAAGTTTGTTACGAAACGCCAAAAACATCCTGTATGACTTTATAGTGTAAGACATGCATTCATACTAGAAAAGATTATCAAAAGCAGTTAAAAATACGGATGAGTTTTATTTAAAATTTTTTTTATTATAAAAGATATTTCATACAACAATTATTTTAATAATTTTTAAACTTATTTCCCATCACATTTGACGTCAGTGTTGATTAAAAAATGTAAAAAATTAAGATTACTGTTAATTAATTTAAAATTTTAAAAACTATTCTATGACACACCACACACACCAAGCTTAGGTGATCAGGTTTTGTTAAATTTTCTTTTAAAATTGCCTTAATGATCACCCAGAGATATCAGTTTCAACTATTTTCGATTTCTTTTGCTTCAAAATCAACTTTGTCTAATATTACGGATGACAAACGAAAAGCAAAAAGTAAAAATTGACTGGGACGGTCAAGTCTGCACCCCTCTCCATTCTCTTTCCTAAAAACTCAAGACTTGACGAGTCAAAGCTGACGTGTGTGAAACGGCACTTAATAAGAGATCCCGAAAAACCGGGAATATATTTTTACGAATCCCGGTATTCGGGATTTATCAATCCCTTAACTTCGGGATTTATCAATCCCTTAACTTCGGGATTTATCAATCCCTTAACTTCGGGATTTTCTATTTGGCATCTTCATAAAAAGTAAACAAACAACATAATAATGCTGAGATAGATAAATTAAATGAAGACATTGGCAAAAACGCTAATAAATATTTATGGATTTTTTTGCCAGCCTTGATAACATTTTTTAAAAACACCCGTCTGTCCTTCGCCACAATATTCGTGAATATTCGATAGTAGATATTAGAATATTCCAAAAGCTTCCCAGTTAAATATTTTGTACGCAAAAATAACATCTGTAATTAAAACACTCTGTGAATAATTAATTTTCGGCTAATTACTCTATACTAAATTCAATTCTTTTTCGTATTGTATAACGAGGAAACGTTATAAAAATTTCATAGTGTACGGAATGATTCATTTAGCTTCAAGACTTTATATTTATATTTATACTTTCAAGAATTGTTAAGCATTCAAAAATGTTTGAATACAAAAATTTCAAATGCATAAAAATATTTTTTGTTGCAAATTACGAATATATACTATTAAATAATTATTTCTTTTTCAATTTCCTTTTATTTACAGATAACTTGAGTGGCGGGGCACAACAGGCAAGAAATAATTTTAATTGATTCCCTGATAACCTGTCAACAGTGTTCAAAAAAGAAGTACTCATATGTACAGTAAGTAGATTTAAAAAACAGGCAAAACAAAAACGATAAAATGGCCAAGAAATAAAAATTTATTTTCAATAAAAAAAAGTAAATTAAAAAAAAATAACACCAATAACAACTATAAAGGCCATAAACTAGCAGTACAATACCCCGGGGCATTGGTAAAGAAAAATTAACAACAAACAACTAATAATATGAGTCAATGTTGTTGTGTTATAAAATAATGAAAATTTTTTAACAAAACAAAATTAAACAAGAAAATATAATAAATAGTTACGGTCATTTATTGCTACGAAAGCCATTGAAATCGCCAAAGTTAAATCGGAAAAAAGAGCCAACGATCACAATTGGCTGGAATTGTTATCTAATAGGTATTACGAACAACCCCATTGTAGTGGCATTCTTCATCTAGACAACAACCGCTTTAAGCACTCTTTCTACACATTTCAAAATGAATAGTTTAGTTAAAGTTTTCAGTAATTTTAAGGAATTCTATAGTGAAATCAATGGAGCGACTTTAACAGGTGCCATTGATGTTATTGTTGTGGAACAGCCAGATGGTGAATTTCAATGTTCTCCTTTTCATGTGCGCTTCGGTAAATTGGGTGTCCTAAGGAGTCGTGAAAAAGTGGTGAGTATCTTGTTTTATTTTTATTTTTTTCAGAGATAACAAGTCAGCAAATGTTTAATGTTCAATGTCTGGCGATACTCATAGATTAAAGTTCATTGTATTTTTTATTTTTTTATTAAAAGAATTTATTAAGTTGTTCTTTTTAATCTGTAATATAATCTTATCCCTGATAAGGTTATAGAAAGCTTATGGCTTTATTTTTTGCGTCAAAGGAAAACAAATATGTAATGGGGAAATTCCATAAATGACTTTCATCGGATTATCAACGAACGGAAACTAACAGGCCAAATGAAAAAAATGACTGATTGACACTATTCATATAAATTTTTAAATTCGTGTCATCCTTTTGACTGCATCATGCAGGCTTTTGAGAAATTTAAGCCCTCCACATATTGATGTGCAGTAGTTTACGTTAACTTCGTTATCATGAATGTGGATGTAAGACGCCGAGGCCGAGTCATCAAGTGGATCTTGAGAAATTGTGTTTGGAAACAGTAATCGAAAATAATAGTTGTGTTCGCTTTATTCTAACGAATTGTAAAAACTACCCCGAAAAAGGGGTAGGGCGGGAAAGAAACGTTCTACAAAAACGTTGGTCATAATATTTTACTATATATGTCAGAACACACCAAAACCCAAAACAAACACCAATAAATAATCAAATTCAAGATTTCTTGTTAAGGGTTGAATTACTTATTGTTCAATTAGGTACGTCATCCCATCTCTTAGGAGAAGGTTTGACACTCAAATACCGCATACTTTTTTGCTGCTTTTTGGTGTTTGTGTTAAGTTTTGGGTTTTGGTGTGTTCTGATATACATATATAGTAAAATTTTATGACCGACATTTTTGTAGAACGTTTCATCCCCGCCCTACCCCTTTTTCGGGGTAGTTTTTACGATTTGTTAGAATAAAGCGAAAAAATACCGTTATGAGGGGGAGTTAGGAGTTTAATATGTTGCACAAAAATATTTGCCATAACATTTTCTACAAAGTTGCTTAACACACGCCACACCTCAGATGTAAAGAAAACATAGTTTTATGTGCCGATATGCTGCAAGAACAGCAAAAGCTGGGAAACTTTAACCGCCTCTAAAATAAAATTCCGATGTGATCTTTGAAAACGCCGACACATGCATATTTTTTTTGTCTCCTCTACCAGAATCTATCATCAGAACCCCGTAATTTTGTTTCGTGTTGTACAGGGTGTCCGCCGGGAAGGTCAGTCGTGACAGTTCATATTTGGCAGTCGTAAAGTAGACACGATAAACCAACGTGTTTTAATCGTTAAAACATTTTATCAAAATCAATCATCGATTACTGTGACGATGAGAAAGTTACGTGAAATTTTTGGGAAAAACAACATATCCAACAAAACATTTGAATGGATACATATGTGAATAAACAGAATAGTCGGTTCTGGGCAATGGAAAACCCTAAAAAATATCGTGATATGATTGAAAACTTTTTAACGCCACAACTGCATGTTTTGGGCTTGATTAACATGTGGTATCAACAAGACGGTGCCACATCGAATGTAGCTAGGATCACAGTGGTATTACTGCGAGACCTCTTTACGCAACAAGGTATTTCAAGAAATGGTGATGTTGATTGGCCTCCACGGTCGCCTGGTTTAACTGCTCTGGACTTCTTTTTGTGTGGATATCTGAAAAGCAAGGCTTATGCAAACAAAGCAGAAATGCTTGAGCAACTCCTCGTGAAATGTGTGAGAATGTAATGAAAAATGCGCTCAAAAGGCCTCGTCGCATTTGTGAGGCTAACAGAGGTGGACATTTATCTGATATTGTATTCCATACATAATTGCCGACATTAAATAAAACATTTATCAATATAAGATCCATTCTCTTTCATTTAATCAAAAATTATAAACAAACAAAGTAGTATACCTTTCCGGCGCACACCCTGTACTTTGTAATGAGTTGATATGAATATATTCGACTTCATTTGTGCATTTCGCTGAGTTTTATGCATCTTTTTGCAATTTGCTTATTTTAGTTATGTATTTACTTCAGCATTCAAAATATATTTCACACATAAATAATAAATTTGAACAGTTTGTCGAAATTATAATTAGAGTTGTTGGATAACAATATGACGAAATTTTTGCAATTATTTGCCCTATTCAGTATATCAATAGTAAAATGTTCAATAAAGCTAACATTCAAAACTATCCGATTTAATTGATACTAGATTAAATTAATTTTAAGATTAACTAATTATAAAAACTACAAACAAACATTAAACAAACTAACAAATATAGTTGATATTTTTTTATTTACTGTGTAATAGTTGATCTTTATCTGAAAAACTAGCCCTTAATCTAAATTCAATTTAAACTTAATTTAACAAATTTGCAATAGTTTTTTAATATTACTTTCTTGTTTTTAGGTTGATATTGAAATCAATGGAGAGCCCGTAGATATACACATGAAACTGGGTGAGTCTGGTGAAGCTTTTTTTGTAGAAGAATGCCCCGAAGAAGATGTTGAAGAATTACCTGCTAATTTGGCAACCTCGCCAATACCATCAAGTCATTTTCCTGAAAAATATTTAAATAGTAATACTGTCGAGACTAACAATGAAAAAGAAAAGTAAGTTTTTATTCGAAATCAATAAAATAAATTAAAAAAAGTAGTTAATAATAAATTTATTGTTAAATATTATTGAGTTCATTTAGACGGATATAAAAAATAATTTTCATTTGAAATGTATGTTTTAACAGAAATTTTTCATAAAAATTTTCTTTAAAATTCATTTCAAACTGAAATTGTTTTTTTTTATGAATACAGCAGTTAAATCATTCATAATTTTGATTTTGTTTAGTAGTTCAAAAGGTGTAAAGAAGCAACTAGAATTTCAATGCATTTCGTTTCTGACAATTATGCCACTTGAAGTCTTTTGAATAAAAATAAATCGGTCTATTAAAAAATATAGCGCATAAAAAACACTTGACTCAGAGACACTTTTAGTGTTCGAGATCAGAGATTAAATAAAATTTAGTCTTTGTTTTAATTTTGACTTGAAATTTTTTACTATTATTTGCAATTTTTAGCCTCTAAGGGCCACTTTTTGACTTTGAGATTAGAGATTAAATTAACCTTAATCTTTATTTGTGGTTTTTGGGTAGTCAATTATATGGTTTTGCTTGCTAGTTTAAGCGGCCAAACGTGGTGGTTTAATCTTAAACTAGAACTGTCAACATACACATGCTTTACATAAACAGTTATTGAACCAATAAAAACAGAATAAAAATACCGAATTTTAAGAAAACCAAATAAAAATGGATTATTCTAATGTAGAGGAAGATTTCGGTGATTTCCGAAATATATAAAAACCTTATTCCGCCTCACTAGTTGTGAAATTCGCCGATATTCTTGAATCCACATTCATATCACTTGCAAAAGTAGTTAATTCATTCAACAATCTAAAATTGTATATATGAGGAGCAAATTCGCGCATTTTCTTCTTCTTCTGTAAAATAACCAATTTGCTCTGATAACAAATTTGAAAGTTGCAAGAAAATGTTGCCATCTTATGTTATTCAATATGGTAACACTACAGGGTTTAAACCACCACCCAAAAACATTATATTCATTTGATACTAGATTAATTTAATTGTCAGATTAGCTAATTAGAGATTAAAATTAGGTTTAATCTCAAAGTCCAAAAGTAGCTCTAAGAGTTTAATCTTACATTAAAACTGTTGACATACACAAGCAAATATATTCCAATTCAAATATTCCAAAATGTTCGAACATCTTTTTTTATTTTTTTTAAATTTATTTACGAATTTCTTTCAACACCAAAACACTATATTTCACTTGTAAGCCATAACAAACTAGACAATTTCTTCTTCTTCTCTGGTATAAAACGAGTTGTTTGATAACATTATAAAAAAAATATTGCCGTTTTTTAACAACAATTCGTTGTCACATGCAATTGCAAGTTCAAAAAACTCAATACTCTCTAAATTTTTTACTATGTTCTCTTTACTTGCTGTTCAACTTGCAAGAGATTTTTTAAGACAATAATTTTTCGTCACTTGCAGCAAGTTAGTGTTAAAAAGATAAACAGTGTTGCCAAGTAAAAAGATTTATGCAAATTTGCTGGATTGTGGAAAAAATAATTAATTAATTTTTTATGTATGTATATTTGAAGAGAATCGTGATTGTTTTCTTTAAATATACACAGATAAAACAACTGGGGGCAAATTACGGCATTCGATATCGAACGAAATTTCCATACAAATTCAAAAAATTTTGTATGGGATTTCGTTCGATATCGAATGCCGTAATTTGCCCCCTGATCTCAGTTTAAAAGAAGTAATAATAATAATCACCCTTATTCTAGTTGTCAACATCGACGTCACGTCAACACAATACCAATAAATTGGGGCTTCTCTAACCGTTTTCGAAAACAACTGACAACAATTGACAGGCTAATGTTATTTTCTGGACCTTAGAGAACAAAAATAGACTGCCAGTAGCACAAAATTGTTTTCGAGAGCGAGCAGACAAGCTCCAATTTTTTGGTATTGTGTTAACGTGACGTCGATGTCGCCAACTGGAATCAGGATGAACTTTTTTTTCGGAAATGTGGCCTCGTTAAATTCTTGGCAACTAACTGATGTGGATTTAGCAAATAAAACACGAAACTAATATTTAATTGGTTTCTTTATTTATACAAAAAGGAATTCAATTGTTCATTATTCAAAAGGCAAGCAAAAAGTAAAAAGAAAAGTAAATTATGTATATCATTATAATGATGTTCAAATGTTAATAACTTGCAAATGAACTTTTTCACTTGAATGTGTAAACATTCAAGCAAATTGCAATACATTCGACTGTTTCTTCGGCATTTTCGATGTTAATACTTACACTCACTCTACTTGCATGTGGTAACGGGGGATTAGCTACCATTCGATATTATCAAGTTCATTTGATAATGAAGTAAATTAATTATCAGATTAACTATGTAATTATATAATGAAGAGTGGCCCTTAGTCGTATTAACTATTTTAGTTTATTTTCTTTGTACTATTTCTTACAATACATAAATAAATGTTAAATGTTTTAGTAGCACATTGAACTTTAAACGCATTTTTCACAATCATTAATAATTTATTTCATTTTATTATTTTAATCTAAAAACTTAAAACTAGATTATTTGTTATGGAAATTATATACGTATACTTATACGGCGTAATTTTTGTAGTTGATTTTTTATGTGTTTAGTTGCATAAAAAAGAAAACATTATTTTTAATTAGATTTTAGTTTTTTAATTTTATTTAAAATTTTTATTTATTTATTTATTTTTTTCAACATCATTTAATCAACATAGAATCGCTAGTGATGAACTACAGTTGCCATTACCATTGCCTAGACGCAATTCCATAGATTTTTTCAAAGACTCACCCAAAGGAAACGAAGCTTCAGATAAATTTGAAAACCTAATGTCTGATTACAGTCACAGAAGGTAGTAAACATAATTAAATTTTATATATGTATGTATAATGTGTTTTTAAAATGTATGTATGTAAATAGCATGTTTAAGTTAAAAAAAATGGAATGTGTTTTTGTGCAGCAATTTGTATTTAAATTTAAATCTTAAAGAAGTATTTTTAAAGAAGTGTTTTAATTTCGTTGCAGACATACCGATAATACTATGGAAAGACCTAATCTGAGTAAGAAACTCAATGAATATACCACACAAAAGTTACGTCAAGAATGGGCTGAGCATGAAGAAATATTTCAATTTGATGCTTTAGATAAAGACAAGGTACAAGTTTTTAATACACTACCGATAAAGTACATAATATATGCTTTTAATTTTTGTTTTAGGACTGGAGTAATAGTACTCAAAATGAAGACAAACCCATAGAATTTGTTGCCAAAGAAGAGGCAACATTGCAAGAAATCAACCAAACTAATCAAACTTCTATGCTTGATACTACTTTAACCAACCAAACTCTGGAACACACTAAAACTCCTTTAATTGCTATAACAAATACTGCTAATCAACAGCAGATATTATCGGAACAAATAAATTCAAATAACAACAGTCTGAAGGAGGAATCGAAGAGCAAAAAGAAACGCCGCAAGAAGTCCCAAATGAAAAAGAAAAATGCCCAACGTAAATCCTCTTCCAGCAGTTCGGTGGGCAGCAATGCGCCTCAAGATGGTTTTGCCACAAATGAAGACAGCAAACAAGGCGAAGATGCTGATACAAGTTCAATATCGATCTCAAATAATACCACCAATTCATCGAATGATGAAGCTTCACCTAAATCAGGTGAACCAGTTTCTGTTGGTTTGGTTACTGCCATGGGCGGTGATGAAAGCCCTATTTCAGAAACTTGTCAAACATCGGCGGTGACACCTAATGTTTTCCGTATGAATGATTTAGATATACATTTCTTTTCGGATACTGAAGTTACCTCATCGGGTGGTAATGGGCCTTTGGGTGGCGGTCGTGGTGTTGGGCGCCCTTCCACGCCCATACAAAGTGATAGTGAATTAGAGATTTCTATGCGTGAAAAGGAAAGCGATAGTGATTTAATAACTAACTCGGCTTCTTGGAAATGGGGAGAATTGCCCACGCCTGAGCCAAAAGATCAAGACGATAGTCAGGCAGCTCAGGCCCAGGCCAAACGTAACTCTATGCTTAGCAATATGTTTAATTTCATGAAAACTAACAATAAACTTCGCAAATATGGGAATGATGGTGGTATTTATTTATCGGATTTGGACACTGAAACTATGGATCCAGAAATGTTGGCCATGTATTTCCCCACAGCCTCTTCAAAGGAAACTTCTCCAGCCATCCAAGCGTTACCCTGTAATGAGGATGATCGCGAAAGTGGCAATGGCACATCCTTGCCTCATTCACCCAGTTCGTTGGAGGGACAAAAAAGTTTAGATTCCGATTATGAGGATGGTAAACTACAAGACGGAAAGTAAGTTTATTTATTTTATGAAAAATGTGTGAGAACTTTTAAATCCGTGCAATTCGTAGTTACATCTCTTTATTTAACATTTCAGGTACTTAGACTTTGTGGCCATGTCCTTGTGCGGATTGCAGGAAAAGGGTGATCCCTCAGACGAAGAATTTGAACGTCATTCTATTAAATATAAAGATGTAAGTTCTTTTTAATTACTATGTAGAGCTTTCAACAAAAGAATTTTCATGTTCGCTTTTTTATTCGAGAATAAAAACTATTGCACGTTGTTTTTTGTTTCCTTCAACACTTTTTTTTTTTGTAAAAAAACAGTTTTAATAACTTTTTAAACAAACTACCAGCTTATTTTTATGCTTTCAAATAGTGCAGTCGCTAAAAATATTTTTAGTAAAATATTTCACTTATTTTATTTTTATTACATTAAAGACATTCATATTTCACGTCAGATATTTTTTATCTAGCAATTTTGCTAAATTGCCTAGTTGGAGTTATTTGTTTTGATAAATTTAATTAATTTAAATTAAAACTTTAATTTAAAACTCACTAATTAATTACGGATGGTAATTTGAACACTTAAAAATAAAAAATATAAAAACTTTTGTTTGTTGTTAGCTAGTCTATATACATGCATTTCATTGGTGCTAATGCCAAATCATCAGTAGACCTTAAACCATATTTTTGAAAAGTTTCAAACCTCTTATCTTAAGGCAGAATTAGCGGAGCGCAGCCGTACCGTACTGTATCAGCTGTTCGTCTATGTTATGGGAAAAGCAATACAAAAGCTTACCGAATTTAAAAGTACCGTAGTTGCAACGTACCAACCTGTATAAAATAGAAATTTCTAACCAGTGATGGGCTGTTTCTTTGGTACAAGTTAAGGGGTATTTCCGCTCTTATTTTTTGGTACTTTTTGATAATAATATTTGTGTACTTTTGACAAAACAACTTAAAATAATGTATATTTGCATATATATGTATGTACATACATATCGTCATATAAAATGCAAAACGGCCCATCTATTTTTTTTTTAATTTTTCAGGAGAGACAAAAAGCTTAATAAAAAGCAAACTATTGTGATCAAAAAAACTATTTTTTGTAGGGAGTATCATTAATAAAATCGGAATTAATAATACTATGCTGAAAAAGATAATATTTGTTATCACAATAGTTTGCTTTTTATTAAGTTTTTTATCTCTAGTGAAAATTTTGTTATAATGTAGATAGGCCCTTTTGCATTTGATAAGACGATATACATGCTTAGATGTATATAATAAACAAATACATATGTTATATAAATGTGATATGTACGTATATTCATATAAAATAATTTAAATGGTATACATTTTTTTGTATGCACATATAAACACTAATATGTTGTTTATATTTTATATTATAATTTTATAATATAAATGTGAAATAATAAATAATGTTTGTATACATACATACACAAAATAAAGTTCTGATATCATTTAAATATCTTAGGTACTTTTTCTGCACAAGTCACCAATTGAAAATTTTTAATACCCATCACTGTGTCGTAAACTGCTGTTCCATTTTCCTGGCAATAAAACAAAAAATAGAAAACAAACGTACGTTTTTAAATTATCTCTAAGTGGACCAACGTGCTAACAGTACGGTACGCTACGGTACGGCTACAGCAACGCTCGGATAACGGGGCCTTTATACAAAAACTTAAAAAACCAAAGAGAATTTTTAAAATTACAAAATTATAAATAAGCATAGTAGGCTTTCAAACTTATTCAAAAATCCCAAAAACAAATTATATTCGATATATATACATACGTATATGCTTATTTACACTTTTATAAAAATTTAACTTAATTACATATGTATTCTCTTTTGTGAAAATATGTTTTCATGAATTTTATTAATTTTACACAATAAAGGTAAAATGAAATGTTAAATAATATAAACATTATTCCCTCTAATTCCGTAACTATTTGTCAAGAGAACAAAAAACAAATAAGCTGTCGACAATAGTTGATTTTGATTTTAACATTCTCTTATTATTTTCGAGGGTTTAGAGAACTGTAAGTGGCTGCTAAAATAGTAAATAGTTGCCGACAGCAATTAGGCAAAAGCATTTTTTGGCGTTGCTTCGATGTGACGCGGACAAATAGTTACAGAATAAAGGGGATTATTTTTACACATGTATGTATATACTTACATATGTATGTACATACTCAAAGTTATATTATTCTAAAACATCAACTTAAGTTGTTGCCAAAAGAAGACGTCGTTCTATTTTTATCGATTCAGTAAAAATACAAAAATTATTATTGGCCTTTACATAACAACAGCGAGTATCGTTAAAATATGTACTACTGAATAGACATGGTAGAATCATGGTAGAATAATACAGGTAGTGTCGAAGCTACAACAAAACTTCTTTTAGGTTCGAAGCTGTCAAAAAGCACAAAAGAAAAATGGCAAAATGGTTGCATTTTCTGTTCTATAAAGAATTTTGTTTCTTTTCCTTTTCTTATTTGCATTTGAAACAAGTGTTAAAGTGTAAAGTGTGCTTTTTGAGTAGTGTGGGTGTGTGTTAGTAAAGCAAAACCAAATTTTGACACACCCGAACCCAAAAGAATTCCGTTAACGCTTCAACACTACCTGTATTATTCTACCATGTGAATAGCGAATTCGATAAATTTTCTTAATATTTATTTTAACGATACAATTAACGTAATAAAAGTTAGTGAACCGCTCTACTTATTTTAATTTTTCAGGTTCACTTAATTTTTTAGTTTTAGTATAATCGTTCTGTTAACTTTCAATGAAATAAAATTACGTTAAAATTGATTCAAAGTGATGTTATTTTGAGTTGATTTTATAATTGCTTTTTGCATATTTTCTTCAGTTTGAATAAATTTACGTTGATAACTTAGAAATAGTTTTGAAATCTAGTAACGATTCGAAATATTTTTTATGAACTCAACTTGAATTATAGTAGCTAGATCGCGTTGGTTTGAGAATAAGTGGGTGAATCTCCATAGTTTGAAGCTCTAGTTTTAATATTCTTTATCGTCAAACAAACCTAGTATAAATATAAATAGCGCACAAAAACATTTACAACTCTTCGAAGATCATTTCTAAGAGAAAACCAGAAGTACATTTAAATTTAAACAAAATTTTGTTTCTTTAAATTGCACTATCTTAAAACCAGCTTTTAGTTAATTGGAAAAACAGCAATCATACGAAAACAATTAATCTTAACTAACTTAATAAACACTACAACAACAACATACATAAATACATGCTATAATCATCACTTCTGTGTACAATGTCCTAGGTCTGTGAAAATCCCAGCATCTTCTCATCACCTAATTTAGTTGTTCGCCTTAATGGTAAATACTACAGCTGGGCGGCTGCATGTCCAATTGTCATGACAATAATAACATTCCAGAAGCCTCTAACTAATGTAAGTTTGTTTTCTCTTCCTGTTAACATAAAATAAAAATCCATCTTCTAAAACACTTTCTATCCTGCAAAAAAAATTATCTAAAAGCTTTAAAAACTAAGAAGTACTCATATACATACGCACATGTGTATTGTATTGTATATACTTACATATGTATATTTTAATTTTCTTATATATAATTAGTTTATAATTTTAAAAAATAATAATTAAACACTTTTCAACATACTTAAAGGATGCTGTAGACCAGTTAATGGTCAATGCTAAACAAGATGCTGTAGCAGCTGCTGCAGCTGTCAATAAAGCTGAAGAAGTTGATGGTGGCACACCTACTGGTGTACAAAATCAAGCCAAGCGATCTTGGTGGTATTGGAGGCGTTCACAAACTGTTAATAACAATCCGACTGCTATAAACAATGCCTCAAAGGCGACTAAACTAGATGAAAAGCAGGAAGAAAAGGGTAAGTTGAAGTAAAGTTTGAGTTTTTCCATCTGTTATAAAACCCAATTATGTTATTAGATAACGATCAAAACGCTGTGGCCACTCAAACCACACGTCCCAATTCGCCGGATATAAGTGATCGTACTTTAAGTAAAACTGATTCAACAATGAATGCTGAAAATACCTCAGCCATAATGGACAATATGGAAGATTTGTCACAGGCTTCATCAAAAAGTGAATCGGCAGATAATAAAAACAAACTAGAACGTTTCAAAAAATCACTGCGTTTAAGTTCCGAATTAATAGTGAGTAAAAAAAATAGCAACTAAAAGCGATCAAAAATCAGAAAAACAATTTTGTCTCTTTCCATTTCTTCTTTATTATCTAGAAAAAACTTAACTTGAAAGAAGGCATGAATGAAATTGAATTCAGTGTGACCACAGCCTATCAGGGTACCACACGTTGCAAATGCTACTTATTCCGTTGGAAACACAATGATAAAGTTGTCATTTCTGACATCGATGGCACCATTACAAAGTCCGATGTTTTAGGTCACATTTTACCCATGGTCGGCAAAGATTGGGCTCAATTGGGTGTAGCTCAACTTTTCTCGAAAATAGAACAAAATGGCTATAAGCTATTGTATTTATCGGCTCGGGCCATTGGCCAATCGAGAGCCACGCGTGAATATTTACGTTCCATTCGTCAAGGAGATGTTAAGCTACCCGATGGTCCATTGCTTTTAAATCCTACTTCATTGATATCGGCATTCCATCGTGAGGTGATCGAACGCAAACCGGAACAATTTAAAATTGCCTGTTTGTCGGATATAAGAGATTTATTCCCAAATAAGGATCCTTTCTATGCCGGCTACGGAAACCGTATCAATGTAAGTTCCCCGGAAAATTTAAAACTACTAATTGAAATCAAATAATAAAATATGTTTGTGAATAAAAGTAATATGTGTAATGATGTTGTGCGATAATATATAGAGCTACCATTTGAAAAATAAAATTTCGTTAAAATTGCGTGCAGCCTACGTCATAGCTATAAATTTAAATTAATTTTGATAAACAGTTGTTCAATTCACAAGCTTATCGTTTAAAAAAAGACTATATTTGTTTATATGCTTGTGAACAGATAAATTTGTTGTATCGTCGTTTTGTCGCATTTTAAATATGAATTTAATGTAGTCTGTGAAATTAGTGAGTTTGACAACAATTTTTATATAATTATAACACACTTTTGTATGAAAATTACCAATAACAAAAATACAATACTGTATAATTATACGATTACACAACACATGCGACGTTAATACGAGCTTGTGAATTGAACAAGTATGTGTTCAGCAGAGTAAGAATTGTAAGTGTTCGGCCCCTGTTAAAAAAATTTATAAGTGATAATTACTTTCAAAATGAAATAAAAATGTTAAAATTAATCTGTAGCAAAAGCTTATTGTTGCATTGTTGCTTTTTTATAACTATTTTTCATTTCTTTCTTTTTTTTAGGATGTGTGGGCTTATCGTGCTGTTGGCATACCAATCAAGCGTATATTTACCATTAATACCAAAGGAGAACTAAAACATGAATTAACACAAACATTCCAATCTTCGTAAGTACCAATTAGTACCATATATCCTTCCTCATATAAAGCTAAACAGAACTTTACCAAAAATGTATTGTTTGAGCATCTGTATTCAATGTACTATATGGTGTGGTGATGTTCATTTAAACTGTCACTTGTATTGCAAAATCACAAATCCCCTTTTAATAAGACACAACTATATCTATTTATTATACATTATTTAATAATAAAAAGCACACGGTGTATGTCATTATTATTTTATTTAATCATATTGCAAATTTTACAACTTCTGAAATACTTTAAATGGTGTGATATTTTCAATAATATTTCTAAAGTAAAAATCATATAAAACAAACAACATTTATTTTAAACACATTCATTATTTATACTTAATATTTTAATATACATTATTTAATTGGCAAAAAAACGTAATCTATATTAAAAATTACAATCAATTATTAATGTACCAGAAATAACATACAAATTTAATCATGTTCTTTGTATTTAATGTTCATAAGCAAATCGTTTATCTTATTTCAATTTCTAAGAAAAGCATTTTAATAGTTAAGCTTTGTCATTTTTTTATCATGATGGAAATTAAAGTTAAGAATGCATTGATAACTGCCTAAAAGGTGAAGTTTTAAATATAATTTGGAACGTTTTAAAAACAAAGAAATTAGTTTTGTTAAAATAAATATTGCAGAGGAAGACTTATTTTTGAGTTTGTCTTCTTAATTAGCTGAACTATGTAAATAAAATATAGTCGATTATGTAAAAACGCATTTCGTTCGCTTTTCTATAACTTTATGCTGATTTCGAAACCCTTCGATACAAAGCTTGTATTCAGCTAGACATCTATTAAAATAACTTAAATTGAGGGTTTGTTAATAATTTTACGGCTCTTATTTTGTAAAACGCTTTAAGAAATTCTATATGACAAAATTTCAAATTGCGAAAAAAGAAAATAAAAATATATTGGGTGTTTCCACTGTAACGGTCGTTACCAATTTTCGGAGATTTTTTTAAAATAAAATTCCAACCTAAGCAAATATTGCACGATGGGTGCTTAATTTGGGATCTACGAAAGTTCAAGCATCGGTAGTAACCGAAAAAATTCATGAAAATGTAATTTCAATACTTTTTATGACCATAAAAAAGTAACGGTCGTTACTTTATAAATGTGCTGTTTTAAAATTTCGGAAACAAACATCATGTATTGTAAAATTTTGCACAGGAAGTGTTAAGTAAAAACATCTGATTAAATTCTTTGAAATCTTTTGTTTAAGGAATGGGTTTATTTTCAAACCAAAGAAAATGTGTTATCAAAATTTTTTTTTAAAGTAACAGTCGTAACATTATCAAAACGTAACGTTATTAAACGTTTTTTGTATTTGAATTCATTTACTACGGGTAACAAAAAAGAACATAAACGAAAAGCTATATTCTCAATCTTAGTTAATCCTTAGGAAAATGACATAAATTTATTTTGCTTAATATTAGCGGAAAAATAAATTAAAAATAATAATTTTGTTTTTTTTTTTTGGAAAACCCCAATAATAAAATCATTTAATTTAAATACAAATTTTAATTTTACTCTGCTTTCAAGTTTTAATTTCCATTAACTTTATTTGCATTTCTGTAAAAAATTTCATTGTATTTTTTTTTATTTTCAAAACAAATATTGTTTTTATTTCTATTTATCTTTTTCCAAAACTCTTGTTACAATGCGTTAATGTTGTAGTGGTTATATCAATCAGTCACTAGAAGTAGATGAACATTTTCCTTTGTTGGATAATGATGATTACGATTATAAAACGGATATATTTGATGATGATGAAGAGGAGGAGGAACTAAAATTTAGTGATACCGAAAGTGATGAAGATGAAATTTTCAGTGATGAATACCTAGATGATCAAGATGATGGCATAGTAGTAGATGTAGCAGAATCAATAAGTCTTAATGCTTCAGTTAATACACAAACACCTATTGTGAATGGAGTAGATAATGGCAATTCCTCGCCAGCAACGGCAGTTCTCATTAATGCTTCCCTGTATGTGAACTGAATACAAAAACAGCAAACTATGAACAAACAAACAAAATTTATACTCTTTATTAGACAAATTTACGAAATTGTGATATTTATTACCTGGTAATTTGTATGCAATTAAATTGCTTTTAATACTAAAATTAAAAAAATATATATGTGTACATATATATCCATAACAGTTATATTTTGAATGTGTATTTAGCTTATAAGGGTTTTTGTTTGTCTTTTTTAGCATTAAAAATTATTGTCTTCAAATCATTTGAATTTTCTATACTTATTAGTTTTAAGCAAACAAAAGTATTGTTATTATAAATATTTTAAAACAGAGGAATATCCATAATATTCTTATGAAACTATTTCTAAAGTTATTTAATGTTTTAAGTTTGTTTTAATTTTAACTTTCTGCCCACGAAAAAAGCGTTACATTCAGTACCTTTTTTTAATTTTAATTTATAAATTTCTTGAAACAGAAATAAATGTGATGAAATTTAAAAAATATGACAGTTAATATATTTTTGCACTATTTTTTGTATTTTTAGTTGCTTTAATTTGAATTTAATTTTATTTCAATTTTTATTTTACAAGTAGATAAATAAAAAAATTTGTTTTAATTTCGCATTCGCCGTTTTATATATATTCAAAGTTGAAATCTTTAGTTTAATTTCATCATCTTCTACTAAAACTACTTGAAACATGTATGAGTGAAAAAAAATTTCACTAATATAGATTACGTTTTTGTGCCAATTTTAATGTGTTTATATTTTTCGGAAGTTTTTTATTATTATGTGTTTTAATTTCAAACTCCAACTGGGATTACATAAAACAAGTGTTATTGTCGCAAGCCTATTTTTTGTTGAAGAAAGAAAGAGAGAGAGAGAAAGAAATATCGTCATCCCGAAGTTATCTTCAGGTGTCTAAACAAAATTTCTTTAGGAAATTGAGTCTAGTTTCAACATTATATACAAAAAATATACGATCCGAGGTTGCACTACTCTCGGAGCACAAATTCAGGAACTTTGACCCGGTCCACACACGTCAGGTTTGACTTGTCAAATCTTGAGTTTTTAGGAGAAGCCGTCTTATATCATATTTTTTATTTTATATTATACGTGAAAATAACATCGGCACCACGATACGTATACAATATTTGTATTCCTTTCTCCTAAAAAATCAGATTTGCGAGAATAATTAAATTCAGTCTTACGATTGGTTATAAAAAATAAGATTGAAACACTTATGCTCTGTTTCTCTTCCTTGGACTCTCTAGTAATATAAAATACCTGCAAGGTTAAATCAAATTAATAAGGAAAAGTGTTTTTTTTATCTTTTGAAACTGCGGCAAAATTAAAGAAAAATATTTCATAATAATGAATACTGGGGACAAATTACGACATTCGATATCGAGTGAAATCCCACACAAAATTTTTTGAATTTTCATAGAAATTTCGCTCGATATCGAATGCCGTAATTTGCCCGCTTTTCTCTTAGTTTTTGTTATGCAGCGAAATAACCACTGAAAATAGTTAATTAGTTTCAAGAACTGAACTACTATTAATGTTTATTCATAAAAAAAATTAAAAAGAATCGTATCGATAATAAAAATATTTCCGATACCGATATACTGGCAAACCTGAAGTATCGCCGATGTATCGGTATCGCACGCATCTCCAGCTAAAACGTCAAAGTTGACGTGTGAAAAATATCTAATTCATATTCGCATATGATCCACCAGAGAGCATTAATTCGAAATTTTAAAATTTTCAACATTTTAAGTCATGCGTTTTATTAGCACAACGTAAACAAAACAATGCGAATTTTTTACAGCGGGTAAATATGAATATTAGATTGCAATTTTTTAGAGAAAAGTGAAAAAATTAAAATTTCGAGTTACAAGAGGGTATCTCTTGTTGATCAAGTGCGATATGTTTGTTCGAATTTCACATGTCTTCGCCGGAGCTTGAACAACCCACCACCTGTATTATATGTGTTCGCTCTTACTACTGCGTCACCCAGAGAATAATTTCCAATCTCTGAAACTTTAAGGAATGCAACAAATTCAAAAGAAATTGTGAACTGTCGGACAAAAGAAAAAAAATTGCAGATTTGAAAAAAAACCCTAAAATTTATTGAAAACGGCTAAAACTGTAGCAAAGAACAACAATTTCTTTTTTGCGAAAATGAAAACAAATTGGTAAACAATTTGTGGTTACTGTCGTCGATTTTATTTTGGGCTTTTGGTTTTTAGGTCTACGTCGTGTCCTGTTTCAACATTTAATATTATCAAAATAAGTTGTAGTACAATACTTAACTTAAATTGCTTTAAAATTTAAATTGATTTTCGGAAATTTTGGAATTACCAAAATATGCGTGCGAAAACCATTGCGGTCTTGAAATTGTAAACAACCGAAATATAAATAAAACTTATTTTTTTAACGTAAAAGTAAGTAAGTTCTTAAAAGTAACATAAAATTTGTCGTGAGAAAACTTGCTGTGTGTGAACTAGACTTAACGTACTTGACGGACTATTTGCGCTATTTAATATACTAATCAACGTTTTCCCCCCCTATTTACAGATACTGCAGTATGACCTTTATTGTCGATCAACTATTTCCGCCCATCAAACCCGACGAAGTAACTGCGGTTGAATTTTCACATTTCAATTATTGGCGTGATCCGATACCAGAAATTGATTTAAATTTATTCGATAGCCTAAATATGTCTTCAGGTTCAACGACAACCCTTAATGGTAGTAATGGAAGGAGTAACGCTTCAACTGATCAAAGTAATATCACCTTAAATGGATCATATTCAAAAACATTGACAACCATTCCAGAAAATTAAGCAAAACAAATTTAAAATAATAGTTCTTAATAATTTAAAATCAAATAATTCAGACACCAAACATTTCAATAATGGTATTTACTTAATTTGTTTAGATTTTGCATTTGTGTTGAATATTTTTATTTTAATTTTTTTTATTTTTATTGTCATTATCATTATCATTTTACTATAATTGCCTTCATATTCATTTTAGGAAAATATTCATACAAAACTAAGTTTTCGAATAATTATTTTGCAAATTTATTGGGTCGATTACAGATAGATCTACTATAAGTTGGGTGGTTTACCATTCTACAGCTAACAATTTGCGATCTTTAGCAAATGTAATTGACAAAAGTATGTTGTCAGCAGCAATTGGCAATACAAATTGGAGCCCATAATCGACTTATAATTAAATTTCTTTAACTAACATTTTATTTACATAGCTTTCATTTATATGAAGTTTTTTTTTATTAAATATTAGGAAATCAATTTAAATTTTTTGTTTAATTGTTTGATTATAAAAACATGATAAAACCAAAAAATATAATTAATAGATGGAAAATGAATTTCAAAAAAAGATCCAATATTTTAAAACATACATTGAAATCATTATTTTTTAAAATCAATTACAGGTCTTACATAGAATATAAGACCTCATAATTTCGACAAACTAACCAAAAAAAAAGAAAAAACAAAATACATGCCTACATATTAAAATTACAAAACACAACCAACCCAAAAGAATATTTTTAAAACGAATTTTAAAACTTAAAAAATAAGAATGCTAACAGTAAAATCTATTAATGTGTGATACTTATAACTTTTCTTACATAGATTATTTGAAAAAATAAACTTAAGTATGTATAATTTTAAGAAATTTTGATTTTGCTAAATTCATGTTTATTAAAATATACTTTAAGGCCCGGCCCATATTTAATTAATGATGGAGTTTCTTCCAATGGTCTTCATTTCAAAAATCATTGGTTAAACCACCGTCATTAGTTAACTAAAGACTGCGAATTTGAGCCTAAAGCAATTGAAATTTGTAGTCATTTATTCATTACAACAAATTTGCGTTGGCTGCTTTATTTTGTTTATGGGAAAAAGTTAAGCAGCAGCTTCAAATAACCGAAATTGCCACCTTTCAACTTTGTTTATAATTTAAAAGCTACACTATTTCACAGCATATCTTAGGGCGCGAAATATAGAAGCATTTGCCACCCTGTAATTACAACAGCTGATTAAATTTAAATTTTCAAAGCATACTTTGAGGCGGTTCATTAAACAAAAATCAGCTTGCTACCAAATTCTGATCGCCTGGTATTTCACAGGAATTTAAAACTAATGATTTTACTAGCTACCGTAGAGTTGCCAGACTTGTCGATTTTTCATCGTTTTGACGATAAATAAAATGTCTGTTTGACGTTTATTTCTGAAAATAACGATTTTTTCATTGAATGTTAAGACTGAAAGTAGTTGATTGATAACTTTGCTAAACATTTCGAAAGAGGGGAAAAAATTATTGATGCAGCGCATAAATAGCGTCTTTATAAACTGTCCCAAAAAGAAATTAAATATAAATCAGTTTTTTTTAATTTTATTTTTCAATTGAAACCAAGTACACCTATAAATACATGGGATAAGGTTATATGGATATATATGAAATAACATATCTGGTAAATTATCTCTACAGCATATCTGGCAAATACGTAATCTTTTGTCATAATATCAAATGACAATTTTGCATGAGGCTGAATTCCGTTGATGCATCGTTGAGTCTCTTCAATACAGTATGGTGCTGTTAACATACATCTTTGACATCAAATAGAAAGAAATTCAAGTGTTCAGTTACATACATCTCTGTCTTGTTTCAATCACGTGTCGTGTACATCAGTATCATTCAATTTAGGAAGAAACAACTGGGCTATAAAGTGACGATATCCAGAAATTCTTGTCCACAACAGCTTCTCTCGCTCCTTGGTTATTTTCCCTAAGGATACATCATCACAGTAATGGAAATCACAAACCTTACAAATAAATCATGATAATGTTTTCAGCTGATAGAGCTGCACCAATGACAGGAAGAGCGTATTCAGCTGCAAAGTATATAATTCATAATGTCATGAAATATTTATTATTAAATGGAAATGTGTATGCGAGCTTTAAACTGCCCTCGACAACTGAAAAGTTGACTATAGACATTCTAATTACTTTTCTAATACGATTCTCGTTTGTTTTTTTTTTTTTTTTTTTGATAAAAACAAAAAACGTAAACTTTTTTTTTATTTGGATAATTTTTTTTTTCGAAACTGCAACGTCGATATTATTTATATTTTATAGTTTTATAATTGATAATTTTTTTCAATTTGATATAACAGATATTTTGCTGCATAACATTTACGATTGTAGTTAACAAACGCAAAAGGCTAGACGATTTTAAGGAAATGCAATTCTGACCGCCTTCAAAAAAATTACTACAATGAGGCGTGAGTTGTCAACCCAAATCAGCTACAGGAATAATTTTCGTTTTTTTACTTTTTTTAAAGTAACTTTTATAAAAGTAGCTAGTTAAATCCAGCAAAAGCTGTTTCCCTTCCTTGGCGATTGTTTCAGTTCATGGCAAAGTGGTAATTAATTAACTAGTCAATCACGTCCAGAACAATACAAGTCAGCTTAAGTTTAATCAGACGAAATTTTTCTAGTGTCACCTATTGGATTCAATAAAATAAAAAATTGATCGAGCTGAATATATGATATACCTACCTTAATATAGAAAGGCCCTAACTATTTTTTTTCAAAATGGATTTTTTTTAAATTTCAATAAATTCAAGGATCTCTCATCGAAATAGGTTAAACACTCGATTTTCCGATCCATATAGTGATTAGATTGGATCCATATAGTGATTTTACTGTAGCTAATAATCTTGATAAATAAAATAATAGTTTTAATGCATTCATACAAAAAATATATTTAAAAAAGATTATTTTTAGTAAAAAAAATCTTAAAGAAAAATCAATTATGAAGTTAAATTTTAAAAGGCCATTTTGTTTTACAAAAATTAGCTTTTTCAGAATAAATTTAACTCTAAAAATAAGTATAATAATTAAAGAAGCGAAGTAAATTAAGCATAGAGAACATAGAGAGAGACCCAATCCTTGGTATCCCAATTAAAATTTTTTTTGACAATTTCTTGCCAAGGAAAATTCACATGAAGCAATCTTACGATCTCAGGTGGATTTTGATTATAAGGCGAATTCGTTTGGACTATGAAAAAAACATGTTTACACAATTGAAAAAAGTTTAATTTATACTTCAAACCTCTGGGCATACTTGCCTTGATGACAACTGCTTGAGATTTTCAATAATCAAATTTGCCTTCTCTTTCAAGACAAATTCGTGTGCGATTAGCTAATGTGAATTCGCCTTGCTGTTTATGTTTCTGCTTTGACAACGGACTTAGGTTTTTGACGTTTCAGTTGGGACTTCACGTAATCTATGACTAACTTTTTTTTTTTTAAAGTGATAAACTTACAATATTTTCACTTATGTTGCTAAGCAAAAAATTTTTTTTAATTTTATAATACAATAAAAATAAAACATTTTAGCATTAGTCGAATAACTAAATATACACGTAATATACCTTATACATACATACATACATAAATATAACTAAAATAGTGAAGGAATGCAAAATGTAAGGTGGAACAAAATGAGAAAAGATCAGTTTCAATAGATTAGAATTTTTGCCCTGTATTATTCTTATGGGAAGATGTTAATATCTTTGCAAATTCATGAGAGATAAAAGATGTGGCTCAGTGGAAAAAGCCTATAACGGAAAGTTTTCGATTTTTGTTTTGTAATGAAAAAACTGTATAATTAAATAAAATGTAAAATGCTATAAAATTAATTTGTCATAAATTCTTTAATTTTTTATCAAATTTGAAAGCTTTATTTAATTTATTGCATGTCGAAAAACACAACACCTGATCGATATGAAAAGCTGGAAAATTTAATGGCAACCAAGTATGAAGAAGTGCAGGCATTCTGGGATGAAGTTCCAAATGATGTATAGAAAATGAAAATATCACCTCCGGCGCTGCAGGATTCTTCACACTGGAATAGTTTGGCCACAAATACCGCTTACTCATATTCTGGCTTTTTTTAATTTCCGTATTTAACTGATGTGTTTATTTAGTTAAAGTTACCACAATATTTATTTTTTTATATATTTATCACTATTATTTTCACTAAATTTAAATATTTTTTTCTTGATGATTTGAGATTACTGCATTCCCCTTCGATGATTCCAGGGATAGCAGATTTACTTGGCTGATCCTATGGGATATACTGCCACCAAAATTTGATTAGAAGGTTCCTCCAGGAACTCTCATCGACCTACACCCTCGTGCAGGAAGCTGGAATCACAGATTTCCCTCCCGTATTGGTTGAGTTTTGTTTGGTACTCCACCACTTTACAATATACATATTTTTTTAATTTGTTCGTGTGTGATTGCTGGAAAACTGTACTCGGTACCGTTAACCGACGCCAACCACCAATCGCACTCGAGAGAGTGAGACGCAAAACTCTCGAAGGTCAATAAACGACAGTGGCCTGGTTGCACTTAAGGAATAATTGCCAGCGACGCGTGATGTTTACTCTCCCAGAGCTGCTTTACGAATGATTTAAATTTTTTTAGAATTTAACAATTACAATGTTTACAAAATTGCTTATTATTTCTGTTTCTATTTCATACGTTTCATAACAAAGCAGCTTTAAACATACTCTTCTCTTCTTTTTCTTTCGATTAAGTTTTTTTGGAATACCATTTTTTGATTCGAACGTAACTGAATGCGGGAACGTAATCAAAATGCAGAATATGGGTGAATGCACCTCTGTTTCATTTGAGCAATTGGCCAAAGAACTGTACTTTAAATGTGTCCGTTAATAAGTAAATTATTAATTTTTTTTAATTTTGAACTACAAAGAAAATTTGAATGTAATATTTAGAGGGTTTTGCATACAAAGTCAGTTATTTTTGTACAAAGACGGCTGCTTGAGTTAATTATGACTGAAAGACTCTGCACCGATAAATTGAAACCAAATAAATAAATTGGAGAATTTCGGTCCTTGCTCCGCGAGAAACTTTTCCGAATATTGAAATACAAACAAGCAAAATTTTCTTTTAATTTTTTGCATTTTTGAAATTGTTTTCATTTAAACACTTATCAATTGAATTTAATTTAACATAATGAAATTTAAATAAGAATGATCATAAGTGTGGTTGAACGAGTCATGCGACAAGTACTTTAATCAAATTTAATAATATTCATGTATAATTTTGTTAGTTTAAACTAGATTTTTTATTAAAAAAAATCTTGTGTCCAATGGCTTTAATATTGTAATTTATTTGTTTATTTTTTACAAGAACATTATTTCTTTATGATAAGCATTTAATGAACTTATTATTTAAGATACATATACCCCGATATTTAATTAATTTATTATGGGTTGAGCTAGTCTAAGGCAAATGCATAGAGGTAGTCAGTCCCAAATGGATTCGCCTTGGCAAATATTATTCTTAGATGTCAAAATAAGCGGTTCAAGGCGAATTTAAAACCAGAAAAATTTTCCCAAAAGCGCATTTTGACAATAAAAGATGATAAACTGCGCTTTCTAGTTCACTTGGTATGAATTGCCCTTCAGCTAGCCTATAAATGTACATGCATTTCATAACGAATACAACTTGTTTGTTGCTTTTTTTTTAAATAAGTTTCAAAGCCTACTATATGCTTATACTTTTGTAATTTTTGAAAGTTGTTTTATATGTAACTTGGGGTCACACTTTCAATGTTTGCCTTTCAATTCCTTTCAATTTGTAATACACTCACACTTTATATTTAAATTGACAACTACATATTGCTATTAATTTCACCTATCCATTTATTTGGCAATTTTATGCTCAATTTCAATTTCTTTCAAAAATATACAAAAAAAATTTGTGTTTAAAAAATATTATTTTTTTTAAATAATTTTTTGGTTTGTTTTTTTACAAATATTCTGCCGCAATTTAAAACTTCTAATCAAAATAAAATATATTTGTGAACAAAAGTCATAAGTGTAATGATGTGCGATGAGCATGAAGATGTTTTCTTGACGATGACATCTTGAAAAATAAAATTGCGTGCAGCCTACGTCACAGCTATCAATTAAAATGAATTTTGATAAGCAGTATGTGGGAAAAACTTGACAGAAAAACTTGAACGTGTGGCTGCAGAGTAAAGCAAAAGGGTTGAAAGTCAAGGCAAATTCATAACAGGTAGACTCGCCTCAATTCGCATTGAAATATACCTGCTTTCTTTGTCAAAATCAGTTGCAAGGCAAACGTCAAACACTATATAAATCAAATATAAACAAATTTTGACAAACAAAACAGATCAAAATGCAAGGAAATGCAAGGAGCTAAAAATAATCACCTGAACTGTCAAGATCACCTGTTATGAATTCTCCTTGCTTGAAAGTTTTCCAGAATACGTTTTAAGATCTACTGATGATTTTGCTTGCATAAGCACCAATGAACTGCACGTACATAAAGTAGCTCAACTCACAACAAATAAAAAATATTCTTTGCAATAAGTTTAATATTTATTTAATGTTCAATTACAGATTTTTTTAATATGTATTTAATAAAAAATATACGGCCGTAACTTAATATAATAAATAAATATACAATAAATAATAAAATAAAAAAAGAATTGCATTTAACTTGGCATATAAAATACATAAATAAATAAACACAAAACATACAAACATGTATCTTATGTCGCTTATAATAAAAATTACTTAATACTTATGACAAAATAAAATCTGTGTTTGATTTGTTTTTTTTTTTCAACTGTTGACAGACAATACAATTTGAGTAGAACAAATTTATAGGGGATCAAAACGTAAAATTTTCTTTACAGTAATTCCATTTTAAAATTAAATCTGAGTAAGTATGAGGTATGCACATATTATGAGTTGATTGAAGTATGTACCATTTGACTAAAGGCTGGCGTTGAGTGGCATCAAAATCAAATTAACTTATGAAAATTTTACCCACTTCTAAATACCCTGCACTGTGATATGCTATTTTTTTAATTAAAAATAAAAGGTTTGCTACATATGCATATTTGTGAAGTTGATGATTTTATTTTTGTAAACTTGGCAATTCTCATAAGATAATACCCTTTTTGCCACACAGTGTTGCGTGGTAGTCAAAAATAGTAAAATGAAATGTTTGAAATCTAAATACTTATTTATATCATTTAATAGAAAACATTTCAACTAAGAAAGTTTAAAAATATTAACTATTGTCGAAGTTATAAAGCTTGAAATTTGCATTTTCTAATCTAATATATATATTCAGAATATGTTAATACAATTTTTAATTCTGCAATAATAATCGCAATCATCATACATGGCAAAAAAAATAATTGAAAAAATTGTTTTTTAGTATAATAATTTTGGCAGAACTTTTTGTAAAATTGAATTAACACAAGCAAGTAGAATACAAAAAAGTAAAATTAGATGCCGTTCGATGACTTCCAAAACTATTAATTTATTCCATATTGCTGACAACTGGCATGAAAATGAACCCAAATTCTCCGCGAATTGTGAACCGAATGGAGAAAACACCAAAATTTCTTATTTTTATTATTTAAAATTGCTTTCTGGGAATTTATCTCAAGACCGTAAAAATTAAAATAAAAATTCACGGTTCCTACAATATTAAAACAACTAATATTTGTTCAATTCAAAAGCTCGTATTAATGTCGTATGTGTTGTGTAATCGTCTAATTATACAATATTATATTTTTGTTATTGGTAATTTTCATACAAAAAAGTGTGTTATAATTATACGTTTGAATTTTATATTTTTTTAATAAATATGGTTGTATTGAGGACAGGTATGGAAAAATTCCATTTGTAAAGCTAAGATTAGACAAGTCACCTACATTGCAAAAAACGCGGAATTCCGCCAAAAGTTGCAAAATTTAGAAGAAGCCAGATAAATTTGTAGCCATGTACTCGTGTAGACTGCTGTCGTGAATGTGTTTATATCTTAATTTATCTCGATTTTGTACTTGGTTAGTATTGCAATATTTCCTCCGGCGACATCGTTTATGTTTATTTTTATTTTTTATTTATATTAATAAATTTTATTGCAAAAATTATACGTATAATTACATACGAGTAAATTGAATAATAATTAAAAAATTGTCAAACTCACTAATTTCACAGACTACATTGAATTAACATTTAAAATACGAAAAAATGACGATACAACAAATTTGTCTGTTCACAAGCCTATAAACAAATATCGTCTTTTTTTAAACGATAAGCTGAGCTTGTGAATTGAACAATTATAACAAGTTTCTTCTTCACTTTTATTTATTCTTAAGGCACATTTTTTTATATGTAAATTTATTTAATTTGATTGGTTTTCGAACTAAATTGGTTGAAAGTGCTTGTAATCCAAAGTGATTATTATTTGGCTAAAGTTCGTAAGGTTTTTTTTAATCAGAAAGAACTGGATATGATACAATATTCCAAAGGAAAAAGGGAAAAATTAACATAAATTAATTTCAACACACACGGCAGAACAGAAACAACGTTGTTTTTCGAGAGCCGCTACATTTCCATCATCAATGTTCATGTGTGTTTCTGTTTATAATAATAATTATAATAATATAAATATTCTTTTTCGGGTTATAATTTGTATAAATAAAAATTTCAAATTATATTCAATCGAGTCACCCAAACAGTGGCAGATATATGGAAACACACATGAACACTAATGTTGGAAATGTAGCGGGCTCACGAGAAAGAACGTTGTTCTGCCGTGTAAGTTGAAATTAATTGGTGTTTTCTTTTATTTGACAGTCCACAGTTAAATTCCCAGCCAACAACATACATGTTTTATCTACTGCAACTACCTGGTAATAATTGTACCATACACCCACCATTTCAACAAAAAAAAAATACTCAAAATAAAAAAACAGAATGTTTAATGTTTTCTTGTTTAGAATTAAATTATAATTGCAACAATTATTTTAGCACACATACTTAAAATGTACATGTATGTACCACATGCATTTTAATTGGCTGGAGACCTATAATTTAATATAATTTAATTTTTGGGTTCATGGACATTCGAGAGCTGTATTCATTCGTTTATTTTGAGAAGTCACACAGTTCTAGCCAAATATTCGATAATTATTATTTTTCTTTTGTTTATTATAGTAAATTAATAACTAAATTTTAAACCCATTCTTGACATATCTATATTATTAATAGGCAAACACGTTTATTTAGATCCCTTTTAGGGCTGTAATACTGAACCGATTTTGGAAAAATTTATATGTTTTTAATGGGGATTTTACATACAATGTTAATACAGTTTTCCAATTGAATAACGAGCAATATTAGCAATATTTCGCTAATCCTTTGAGTAGCTTCCTCAGGATGACAAACAATTCGGTTAACAATTAAAAGAACAATTAATTAAAAAATGTTGTAAATGAATTGCTTTTATTATAGTAAAAATATTGAGCATATGGTCGTTATTTTTATATAACATTTTTTTATATTTCATTCTCGATAATAAATTATTTTGCTGAAGATCCTACACAATGAAATAGCGAAATTCGAATATAAAATATAGACAAATTTTCACATAAGAAATAGAATATTCCGCCCTGCTCTGTAAACCACGATGATTTTAAATCGAGTATGTTCTCAAAAACGAATAAGTTTTAATTTAGTGTTCCGTATATCGATCCATTTACTGAAGATGAAATTTGGTACAAATCAAAATTTGAAACTTTATAAAATACTTTAATAAACTGGGAAAGCAAATAATTTGTAGATGGAGAAAAGGATAAAAAACTAATAATTAAAAAAATGCTTTATTTCATCCAATTTATTTTTGTTCATGTTAGCAAATAAATATGAATAATTTTGAACCCTTTTTGAAAAATTCTTCTTTTTAGAATAAATTCATATATTTTTTAATAAAGTGATTTTTTATTGTTTAGGGAACTGCTTGCACGTTCAACGATATTTGGATCGGGATACATTTTCCGGATTTCAAAATATTAAGTGATCCTTCAGTACATGCGTGAATACTGCATGCTAGACGTTCAATCAATATCGCGATACTGGATAGCAGTCAATATATCGACCCCTGTGCGCGATATTATCGTATGTTACAAAAACTAAAATTTACAGGAGACCGTTTTCATTACTATTTGTACTGCTTTTATATACTACAAAACTATAAAATGTGCATTGTATTATCTCCATAAATATTATATTTATCGCTATAATATTTTAATTAATAGATTTAGAACCGATTTCGAATCGAATCAGCTCGATATCGAAAGCGACGATTGGACCTGAGTTTTGTTTACTCTATTTTAAACCGAAAAATTTATTTGGGTTCGGTTTACAGAAAACTTTTATTGGGTTTTTAAATTCGAGGAATTAGATTTACTGAATACAAATTTACAGAACGTTTGCTGATATTGAAACTTTGACAGTTCAATTTTTCAGAAGAATATTCAAAGGATTTTTAAAGAAGGTAAGACAGCAAAAACATTTGCGTTTCGCAAATCTCAAGCAAACTCCATTCATCAATATTTTTGCTTATGTTGTTTTATATGGAGCTTGATTCAGATTCAGCTGTGCTGAAGGCCATACCAGGCATATGTGCAGCATGAAAATGCTTTATTTATTTTTTTTACTTATGTCGTTTTATTTTCTAAAAAAATTTTAAATATCTTTTACTTTTTATCAAAAATATTGCTCTTCAGAGTTTTATTAAGACAAAAATGTTGCCTCGTAAATGATGATACAATAACTTCAAATAAACTCAATATTTCAATAAATCATTAATATTAATATTGCAAATTTTTAATAAAAATGTCAAAAATATTTTTAATTTTTTTTAGATAAGAAAATGTCATTAAATTAAAGTAAAGAATAAATTCGTAGCTTCAGCTGTGTATTTGTACATATTCAGATATGTGATCGATCGATGGAAATCGATGTATTTCAAAACAATCGTTTTGAAAACGTGACAAATTTCGAAAGATTTTGAGAATAGTTTTTGAGCTAATCAAATTATTGACTTGAAGGCAGACAAACATAAAAGAAATTTATCAAACGTTATCGAAAAATGTATTAAAACATATTTTGAAATATGTGTGTAATAAATATGAAAATAATAAGCACGTCACACCTTTTTTCGTTTTTAGATCGATTCGCATTTAAAATTGATTTCCATCACATGCCTGATTATTAAGATTTATTATTAATTAAAAGCACATACCATGAGAGAATTTCAATTGTCTGCTTCTTAAGGTACACGAAATAGATGCCAGTTACAGACGAACATCTTTGCGAAAACAATAGGATCCTTTGCCACCGTTTGTGTACAGAACCCTAAAAAGTAGCACATGTGCCAACAAAGCCCAGTGCTTCCAGTCCCATGCACAAACATGAAGTGAGTGAAAGTTTTTAAGAAATTTCCAAAATAGTAATTTTCTGCTGCTCGTGTTTTTTTTTTAATATTTGCTATTGCTTCAACTTGATTTAAATCTGCGTTATGTATCAGATTTCTTGACTTATGATTAAAATAAACGACCTCAATGTTTAAATTTTTTATGATATTTTTACCCCCGTCGTGAAGCGCATAATTGAGACAAGTGCTTGTTGCTCTTCATACAAACAAACAGTAAATTTCGTACATTCTGGAAATTTTTAATTTTTGCTCATTCTTATTATTTGAAAAGGAAAGTAAAATCATAAATCATTTATTCAGACAGAATTTTAAAAGAACCTAAACATCTATGTAGTTATAAAAACAAAATTTATGAAAAAAGTTGATATTTGTTGTGGGTTATAATAGTCAACCATACACAGAAAAAACTACGTAGTATAAAACCAAACAAAGGTGTAGTTTTTCTGAACATTTCTTACGTTTTCTGCACCATAAATGCTTGTAGTAGGAAACTGAATACGTCGTTCAGACTCGTGAGAAACGAGCATTCAGTTTTTTATTTTCTAAAGTTCAGCTTACCCAAATGTAATCGCATGTTCAAGAATATACTACGGAGGTTCAGTTATAGTATTACTAAATGTGGGTTCAACAAATAAAACCACACATTAAATTTTTAGCGAACTAAACGCATGTTCAAAAATCAATTATGAGCTTTCAATATGCTTATTACTAAACGCGAGTTCGGCTATTTATCAGATGCGTTCAGTGAATTAAATAAAAATAACCATTTGCATATTTTTAATTCATTTATTAATATTTTTCAAATTTTGTAAAGGTACGGTCACACTTTGCAAACATTTGCCCAAAAAAATGTAACCAATACTTTTGCTTATGGTCAGTGTGATTTAATTTTGTTTTTATATCACAAAATGAAGGCGCACAAATGAATAGCAAAATGCTATTTTTATACTATTTTTAATAAATGCGAACCCATATTTAATGCAAATTTAGCTTGTCTGTTGGTCACGTTTTTTCGGCAAATATTTGGCAAGTGTGACCGTACCTTAAGACTTATACATTAGTGCTGGCAAAGCATTGAGTAGTGGGTATCGAGTATCGGGTATTTTTTTTGGGTTACTCAATACTCAAAAGTAGTAGTTACTCGATACTTTTAGAGTTGTATTTTTAAGCAAGTTGAGTGGCTAAAATAGTGCATAAAAATACATCACTGTATAAAAAGACAACTAAGTGTAACATTCTTAAATCAAATCAAAACTAAATAATTATTTTTTGGGAACAATTAAATTATTTCTTATGTTGTTGTTAACGTTAAATTAAAAGTTAGCTTTGCTTTTATTTTTTATTTAATAATAAAAGACATACAAAACCAATAATAGTTGAAAATCTATTTTTAATTTTTGAAGAAACTACTTAAATTTGCAGATAAAAATTATGCGTTACAAATTCAAAAAATCCGTTAAAAGTATCGAGTAGTATTGAGTACCCAAATGAAAAGTATTGAGTATTATTGAGTAATGAAAAGTAGTAGAATTAGCCAGCACTGTTATACATATAAATCCAAAAAGTTGTTGAGGGTTTTTAGCTGGTCTATGCATATATGCATTTCATTGGTGCTAATGCCAAATCATCAGTACGCCTTAAACCATATTCTTGAAAAGTTTCAAACCTCTTATCTTATCAGTTTTTTTTACTTTTTTTTAGCAAATCATTTTGTTGAACGAAATATTTTACATTTTCTATGAGAAAAATGACTAAATATTCCATTCAGTTTTTCTGAATGACAGTTCAGCCAAAAATGAAGTAGATAGTTATAAATATCTGAACAAAGCATTTAGTTCGCGTATTGAGAAGCATACTTTTTACGTTCAAAATTTCTATTTACGCTCGGAATGCGCATATTAAAAAGCAACATATGCGTTCGGTCTTAAAATATTTGATCGCATGTCTAAGTTTGACTTTTTCTGAACATTGCGTTTCGCTCATTTTGTTTTTTCTGTGTATGTACGAGTACGAGTTTATTTCGTAACTATTTCTTGATCGTGAGTTTTTATAATTGTGATTAAATTTTTTTCTACTCACCTGAGAGTGCATAAGCGGGAGCTAAAATATAAGTTCGTGCATGAGTAAAATTTATTTATCATGAGCGTGAGTGAAAAGTTACTCTCCATCCCATCTTTACCTTAACCCTTAAGCGAACACCAGGTTCTGGGCAGGCATTTTTGAGATTTTTTTTATTTTTTACATAGCAAGCCCACTGATTTTTTATGAATTCCCCAATAAAGGTGTTTGTACAAAAAAAAAATTAAAAAGTTTTAATTTCTTATCTGTGTGCGTGGCAAACACTCTTAAAAAATTTTTGTTCACGTTTGAACCACCAGGGCCCAGCCAGGCCCTATACCATTATGTATAAAAAACATTGCATAAATTCAAAACAAAACGATTTAAAAACACACTAAACACAAACGAAGTCTGTGTTTGCGTTGACAACAAAATGTTTCTTCTGTGAGTGATAGCAAAAGCAATTTGGACACCAACGATTTTGGAAGAGCTAGAAGGTTTCCGAGGAATATTGATTTCTACTTTATTTCGCGCAACAATATCATTGAAGAAATTGGAAGATCTCTGCGGCATATACGATTTGAGGAAAGCCGTACTAGGAAACTGCCAAACATAAACCTTAAAAATAATTATAAGCCGTATGAAAATATTACGGTGGATGAGCACTTTTTCCGTTCAGAGGGAGAACGAAGTTTACCCAGTCTATTCCCTCGAAACCTGCAAACTATGGTGGGCATGTGACGCAAAAACTCATTTCCCATTAGAATGTAATACCTAGTATAATGGCAGAGAGCAGGGCCAAATTCGAGCAGAAAAGCAGGGAGAAAACGAGCTTATGCGCCTTGCAATGAACTACAAAGGTTCTAGGAGAACAATCGTTGCTGATAATTGTTTTTGATGGCACCCTCAGAAGCAACAAGCGATGTATTCCACTGGAAATGAAAAAAACATCCAAAAAGGGAAGTATTGTCTAATGAATGTGGGTTCCATGACAATATTGCGATATTCTCTTATGTTCTAAAGAAAAATAAGGCCGTAGTATCAACAGTTCACTATGATACATATGAGGCATAAAGAAAAAAACCGGAGGCAATCTTGCACTGCAATAAAACCAAAACATGTGTAGATGTTATGGACCAAATGCTTGGCAACTACACAACCAAACGAAGAACAATAGATAGACACTTTTTTACAACATGATTGACGCAATGGGTTTAGCTTCATACATAATATATGATAAAAATATGTCTGTGAAGAAGAATGAAGGAGCCAGAAGAAAATTTATATCTCGACTTTCGGAATAGCTTGTTTGCCCTTGCGTTGAAAAGCGAAGTAAGACCAAAAAAGTTACGGAAAATTTCGTTAGTAGATCGGAAATAGAAGCATTTTTAAATAAAACCATTCAGGTAGTGAGAAACAAAATAAATTATTTAGAATACACACATAAAGGAACCTAAAGACATTTTGAGTCAAGATAGCGGCCCTGAGCTGTTGAAAAACAAATCAAAGTACGCTATTTGTAAAGAAATAGACAATGTAAAACGTAACACTAGATTCTTCTGCAAATTTTTTAAAAATCCTGTTTGCCTTCAGCATTCCAAATGTGATTATACATGCTTTAAATGTAACCAAGAATGTATATGATTTTATAAATATGCCCCCCATTTTGAAGATTCGACTGAATTTTGTCTTTCTTTTCTTTTTTAACTTTGTTTTTTTGAATTGTAATATTTTTTTGAGTATGAATAAAAAACTATAGTTTATTTCAAAAATCTACATGTATATTTAGTTAAGTTGCATGCAGCAGCAGTTAAAGTTCATACAAAATACAAGAAGTCCCCGTCGTTTATGCAGAATCATTTTGGTGCTTAAGGGTTAAACCATATTTTTGAAAAGTTTCAAGCTTCTCAACTTAAACAACGACTTTATAGGACGAGGCACATAGAATACGTTACACATTGTTTTTTAACTGACATTAAAGTAACGGCGGAGGAGGTTGACACAATGAGTACTTTTTTAACGGATGTTAAATCAGCTTTTTTCATTTTATGATTTTACAACCAAATTCGATTAAAGTACACTTTTTCTTTTAATTGCAATTTTTATTTAATTTAATTTTGCCACCACACAACGCAAAAAGTTAAATAAAAACAAAGCAAAAAATCTGATAGCTGTCAAACTACTCAACATACGTTAAAAGTTGCCCAACTTTAGTACTTTGAGTTGACGGAGACGCACGGAATGGGACAAAGCTCGTAAGAAAATCTTTATTTAAACATATTTATTAGTTGAAAAAAGAAACTATTAAGGCACGACGGATTCTATGTGCCTCCGCCTTAAGAAATCAAATGAGAATACCAAAAATGACAAAAGTATAAGCTTAGTAGGTTTTACTTTAAATTAAATCATGTTATTCAGGGTTTCGTACACAAAGTGTAACAAAGGCAGTGCATTTCTTTCGTTCATTTCGGATGCCAGTCCGTCTGCCACAAGCTTCTATCTCGTGAACCGTAATAGATAGACATTAGAATTGAAACAATTTCGAGCAAAGCTTATTTCCGTTTGTTATACTTTTCCGTAACGGATTCTATGAACAGACAAATTAATTAATTTATGCACTTTCTGCAGTAACCACGTAATACATACGACTTCAATCGTTAATTTTATATGTCCATTCTATTGTTAGCCAACAGTGTTTTATTTATTATTAGCTTAATCGCACGGCTTTGCACGAGAAGAGTTTTAGTTTCTAACATGTTGCTTATTTTTCTCGCAGCTGTATGGAAACTACCACGCCCGCTTTTTCAATCGCAACCAGTGTTGCCACAGACTAACATTTTTTGGGACCAAAAAGTTACAAAAATGTTACCAAAAAGGTACCAAAATTTGTCTTGCTATATTTTTGTAAAAAAATTAAAACTGTAAAAGTTTTTAAATAATTTTTATTGTAAACAAACAATTCGTACATATTAATTATTTTAATTTTCAAAGTACTTTTTTTTTTAAATAAATTACATTTTGATAAAACTTTTTGAAAATTTATGTAAAATGACTACACAGTAAAAAGTTTTGGTTTACTTTTAGAACTTTTATAACTTAGCAGTTTTCATTCTAAACTACTTTGGAATTAAATTTACAATTAATTCCGAAAAAGTTTATTGTTTTAACTCCATTTAAGATTACAAATATACTATTTTGGAATAAATTTAATTCTTTTTTGGATTTGTTATATATACACACCGGCTCGGCATTAAAATCAAACCAAAACTTTTTACTGTGTACGTAAATTTATTTTTTTAAACATAACGTATTATAATTTATAAATAATTTTATTTATATTTATTGCTTATCGCAACATGTTATGTTGGCATAAGGTACTTCATTTTGAAAATACTGAGTAATGGTTTTTTGTTCATAACAAATTAAATGACTTATTTATTTTTAAGAAATATATATATTTATAGAAGTCTGAATTTCAGACACAGTCTTAAGTCAAGCACATTGCACTAATTAAAGTTCATTTTTGGCAGACCAAACATAAGTTCCTTCTATTTTTCGATTCATTAACTCCTTGGCTAGCATTAAGTGATTGTGATTAAGTGATCGATTTAAATTGAATTACGAAATATATATGTATTTTTCATAAGAAATATATTTTAAATATAAAACAACAGTTTACGTACCTATCCATTTACAAATTGATTAATAGTAAACACCAAAACACGAAAAACCATTTGCCGTAAAGAAAAACCAAACAAAGCTAAAGTATTTACGCAAAGTTAACAAATCTCAAGTAAGAATAGCAAAATGTTGCCAACAACAATGAAATATGCGCGAAGTTTGCATATTCATAATGAGAAATCTTAGGAATAAAACTGTATACGAAGTTGTGAATAAAATCACAATAAAATATGATCAAAACAATGAAACATTAAGGAATTTTTTAAATATTTGGAAAAAGTAGCCAAAAGTTACCAAAACGTAAATTAGCTTACCAAGTTACCAAAATTCTAAATGTCTAAAAAAAGGACCAATTTTGGTCCAAAAGAACCAAAACGGCAACACTGATCGCAACTTTTTTATAGCAAACTGCGGACGGACATTTACATTATAGTGCCTGGCAAAATATGTCAAGGTTCTCGCAATTATAGTTCTTTGAATATGCGCTAATATATTTATTTGGTGTGGTAGGGCTAACCATGCCCAGTTAAAATATCCAAAAAAGTTAATAGACTATTTTCAGCCTGAAAATTTATTCTAAGTAATGGTGAACAAATTTTTGGAATTCGATGAGTAGTTTCAGAGATTACCTGCTACATATAACTTAAATTTAAAATTTTTCCTGTTTTTGATGTTAGCAAGGCCTATTAAAATGGCCTGCTTAATAGCCCGAGTCATCGTGAAACAAATTGTACTAATTAATAAACTGTTTTACTAATAAACTGGCATATTATTTTTCGCCTAAATTTTCTTGAAATTTTTTTTTACCTGATGAGTCGAGAATAAAATTGCTTTGTTATTATGAATTCACCTTATCAATCGGCTCTGTAATATTATGGTGTTTTCTTTTCTAGAAAAAAGTGCACCATTTTTGCTCTTTTTTCTGAATATTTGCAATATAATGAAATAGTGAGTTTATTAGAAATTATTATATCATCACTTACAATAAAAAACTTTTGTCTTAAGAAAACATTGCATTGCAATTCTTTTTATAAAAAGTAAAAAAAAATGTATAATTTTTTAGAAAAGAAAACGCCACTAGTAAAGCAAACAAAAAAGATTTTGAATAAATTATTGTTTTTTCCAAACAATAGAAAGTCGATTTTTTCAGTATTTTTATTATGTGTTATATTAGTACTAAGTTAAGTTAAGTTAAGTTTATTTGAGACTTCAACACAAACATTACAAAGTAAATAATTAAAAATAGTATTATAAAGAAAACTTAAATCTATAATGTTTTGATAAAATGTACTAAATGTTAACACATTTCTATAGATTATATTACTTGAAGGGACTGCTTGAAAATACGAGTACATACTCCCACACTGGCTAAAGAAAATAAAAGAATCTTCCGTGGAACTTGTTTTTCAATTGTGTGTGCAAAAATAGTAAAGTGCGTTAATAAAGACTAATTTATTTAGTTTTATATGTATGTATGTTTATATTGTTCTCTTCAGTTTGATTAAGGAAAATTACCAATTTCTTTAGATGTTTTTTTGGAGTTAGATTTCGTTATGCATTTTGTTTGTATGTATGTACATATATGTGGATTTAAAGCAGTAAGCAGCTTTTGTATGGAATAATGTAACAGGTGTTTTTTAGGAATGAAAAACTTTAAATATGAAAAAATATAAATGAATTTCATTAGTTGCAATCAAATTGAATTAAGTTTTTATTAAAGAATTAAGAATATTCACTAGATTATTCATAATAATTTATCAAAGGCTTGCAGCAGGTTTATAAAACAAATTTTCTTAAAAATTCTGTTTTGTAAACTGATTATAAAATAATATTTATGTATTAAGGATAAGGACTTTTGGTCTTATTCACAAACGATTAATAATGTTATTGTAGGTTTAACGTTGGATTTTTATATAGGAAAACCGGTTTTGATATACACATTAACTTTATTAAGCGTTTGTGAATGAGGCCATTTGAATATTATTCTTGGATAAAGCATGGTACTCTGTTCATTATTTCGTGCGAACTGCTGTTAAAAGTCCATATAAAAAAAATTCATGAGAAATAATTGCAAAATAATATGGCCGAAGTTGTACTCTGTTCATCTTGTGAAAACATACCAAATTTTTCTGGCAACAAATTTTTCAACTGCGAAATAATGTAAGCACCACTTATTTCGTGCGGAATTGCAAACAACAGCTGATCAGATATTTCTGGGCGTTGTGGTTTTAATTTTAAGTTTGCTGCCCAGAAATAATTAAAATAATGGAAAATAATGTAAATATAAAAATGAAGGTGGTGAGTGCTTTTTGCAGAACGTATGTCTTCAATGAGCTCCTCCGCTGCAGCTGCGATTTGCATTAATTGATACGTTGCAGTACAACCTAAAATAATTTTGTTGTCCTTTTGTTTTATTTTTTTTTAAATAAACACATTTTTTTGTTTTTAAAAGAAAAACCATGTTGCTCATTTCAAGGCGATAAACCCGATAAATCTGTTATAAATCGTGGTATTGTCGCCACTGTTCAGTTGTCAAAATTTTCACACGAAATAATCAATATTGCTCAAAATTTTTCGCAAATTTGAACAGAGTATTAAGCTTAAGAAGGAGAGAAAGAGCTTAGAAGCATAATACCATTAAAATGAAAGGGTTTCTTGTACTTAAATAATGCGCCCCTCGTGAAACTTATGATGAAATCTAAATTTTTTTTCTCCCGGTTAATGACTTTCATTTAGTTTACACTACACTATGGAAGTCAATCTCGAAATCCCGATACAGAAACACGATACTAATTTAAAAAATTCCGTGTAACGCGAAATTTTTGAATTACTGTTCTTTTTTTTTGTAATTTTATTGTTCGCATTCAATTTCAAAAAGTTTTTAATATTAATTTTTTTATGAAAAAGTTAAACTTTTGATATTAAAATGACTGCGAAAAATTTATAACTTACCCGTGATGGGTTTTCAGTCCTAATAATAAATGCCTGTTGTGAAATTAATTCAGTATGCCCCTTAAAGAAACTTTGAATTTTTATTATATTGATATTTATAAGAATGTATATTTTAGTTTAAAAAAATCAGATATGTGATGGAAAACGATTTCAAACCGACAAAAGGCGTGAATATTTCCATTTTGTAAATATTCACGAAATATATTTTTAATCGAATTTTCAATCGTTTTTGATAAATTAATTTCCAAATTTATATTATATTATTTGTATTTTGTATTATCCGTGTTCTTTTTGCGGTTTTTAAAAGTGAATAGTTTGAGATCAATAAAATAATTCTCAAGATCAATGAAGATTCAACACACCTTTTCAAAACCATCTCCCATCAAATATGTACATATCTGAATGAATTTTCAGCTGATAATTTTAGTTAATACAGAAAATTTACTTTCTCCGATTCCCGTAAATGACGTTTTTAAATTCCTGTTCACTGGGATGTCAAAAAGTCCCAAAAATCACAAACTCTAACATATTTAAAATATATTCTGCTTCAAGAATTGCTCAAATTTCCTTTTATTAATTTTTGGTTTGTTCAATAATAATTATACAGTTATAATTGTGCACAAATTAGATTTGAAGAGGAGGCTTTTGAAAAGTGTTGACTTTGTACTAGAAAACTTTTTGTTACTAAACAAATGAAATTAATTATAATTATTTACTTTAAAACATTTCAACTTATTTTCTTACGTGCATTTTACTCCTGAAAATGTATATTCGGCAATTCTTCAGAATTTTGCAATCACGATACGTTTGGAAATAAAACATTATTTGATTCAAAATATTTATAATTCATTTATTTAATTACTATCAGACAATATTTATTGATTTGTGACAAATATTTTTTCATAATAAAATGTTAATTTATTAAACAATTTTAATAATCAAATTGTTTTTAAATTATTGTGAATGAAACAATAATATTTTAAAAGACATCGATTGTTACATAAAAAAAACTTACACCAACCGAATTATATTCTTAAAAAAGATCACAAATTATTATTTTTTTTTGTATCGGAAATAGTAGCGAAATTTCACTTCTTATTCTTCGTCACTCATGTCTTCACTTATTCCTTCGTCATCAGAAATTTCACAGATTGGAAATCTTATCAGAAAATCGTTTATACTTTCCGTTTCTTGTTGCATGCGGCGGCAGCGTTTGGCTTTTGCTTCCAACAAATCTGCTAGATACATCTCCCACTGTCTCGCACCACTGGGTATACGATCTGAATACGTTGACGGCAACGGCGTTAAAGAAGATGAATCATCTTCTGTGTTTGTGTTGAAATCATTTTTAGGTTTTTCAACTGGCGCGGGTTCACTTCCAGTTGCAGCTTCTTCGCTTGGCAAAATTATGTCCTTGGCTTCGGGTAGCATTTTTGTTTAATTGTTTTGTTTTCACGAAATGTTAACTTTAAGACACTTTAATAGCGAATGATACTCCTTTCAAAAATTAATTAATATTTATAAGTGAACTATCCTTTCTTATAATTTCGCTAGCAGGTAGAGCAACAAAGTCCTTAATGTGTGAGTAAAATGTAAGAGAGTCGCAGCTGCATAAAAATTAATCCGTTTGCGTAGTAGTTAATAATTTTATTGCACTTATTAGGAATTATTAGGAATACACAGCAGTGAAATCCTGTAATAACTGTTGCATTGTTTTTATTAGAAAAGGTTATAAAATTGTCGATATTGTTTGGAAGAATGACTTTTTGGCGTTGCAAGTTTCTAGGAATGTAAATGATCATAATTATATCACAGGCATGTCGCACATTCTAATGGGAAAAAAATTCACAATTTCTAATAAGTGCAATAAAATTATTAATTACTACACAAGTGTAGATGATTTATATTAGAAATTCCTAATGACGGATTAATTTTGATGCAGCTGCGACTCTCTTACCTGTTACTCACACATTAAGGACTTTGTTGCTCTACCTGCTAGCGAATTTATAAGAAAGGATAGTTCACTTATAAATATTAATTAATTTTTGAAAGGAGTATCATTCGCTATTAAAGTGTCTTAAAGTTAACATTTCGTGAAAACAAAACAACAAGTCGAAAATGCTACCCGAAGCCAAGGACATAATTTTGCCAAGCGAAGAAGCTGCAACTGGAAGTGAACCCGCGCCAGTTGAAAAACCTAAAAATGATTTCAACACAAACACAGAAGATGATTCATCTTCTTTAACGCCGTTGCCGTCAACGTATTCAGATCGTATACCCAGTGGTGCGAGACAGTGGGAGATGTATCTAGCAGATTTGTTGGAAGCAAAAGCCAAACGCTGCCGCCGCATGCAACAAGAAACGGAAAATATAAACGATTTTCTGATAAGATTTCCAATTTGTGAAATTTCTGATGATGAAGGAATAAGTGAAGACATGAGTGACGAGGAATGAGAAGCGAAAATTTTCCAATATTTCTGACACAAAAAAATCATTATTTGTGATCTTTTTTAAGAATATAATTCGGTTGGTGTAAGTTTTTTTTATGTAACAATCGATGTCTTTTAAAATATTATTGTTCCATTAGCAATTAATTAAAAATAATTTCATTATTAAAATTGTGTAATAAAATAACAATTTTTATGAAAAAATATTTGTCACAAATCAATAAATATTGTCTGATAAAAATTAAATAAAAGAATCATAAATATTTTGAATCAAATAATGTTTTATTTCCAACGGTACGTGATTGTAAAATTCTGAAGAATTGTCGAATATACATTTTCAGAAATAAAGTGCACGTAAGTAAAATCAGTTGAAATGTTTTAAAGTAAATAATTATAATTAATTTCACTTCTTTAGTAACAAAAAGTTTTCTAATACAAATTCAACATTTTTCAAAAGCCTCATCTTCAAATCTCATTTGTGCACAGTTACTGAACAAACGAAAAAATAATAAAAGGGAAATTCGAGCATTTCTTCAAGTGTAGAAACTATTTATTCAGCTAAAAATTTTCCGAACGCCGAACATCAACCGAACGTAGGTTTTCGCCGAACTCGAGCGTTCGGTCGGACTAAAATATTTGTATAGATTCCTTAAATGAATAATTTGATGTGTTCTTTATTATATTTTACAATAAAATTGGTTATTTTATAACAAAATAGTAATAAAATAAAAATAGGAAATATTTAAAAGCTGCCTTTCGATGGCCAAAATTTTATTTAGTTTTAAAAAAGTTTTTGTAATTTTCTATTTTAGCTGAATTAGTTTTGAATTTAGAATGTTTCGCCTGGCCAATAAATAACATTTCTTAAGACACTCAGTTCTCTTTAATTCCATTATTGCTAATAATTTAGCTTTTATTTCGTTAATATTTTTCTCTTAAATAAAACTAATTAAGGCAAGATTAGAAAGTAAAATCAATCGAAATGTTTTCGTAGGATTCTAGAAATTTAAAATTACGCCAAAAATATAAAATCTTATGACTTACAGAACGTGATTTCAAGACGGAAAGTGATTTGAAATCGCAGACGTGTATGTAGTGAAAGAAAGCTCAAGTAGAAAGGCCCTAATTCGGATTTTTTACGAAATTAAATTTTTCAGTGATTAAAATACATGTCACAAAAATACACCTCACAAAAATTTATTGCAATAGTGTAAAAAATGATGCTCTTACAAGCAGTTCCACAAAGTAGCTGTAAAAGTTACAATTATTTGAGTTTATGGTCTTTCTACTTGAGACCAATGATATTAACTTTAATAAATTTACAGAAAGGAAAATCAGTTAAGGATTGTGGCACGGATTATTTATTTTTTATTTATTTATTTAAAAATTAGTCAATGGATATAATCTTTACAGACTAATAACAAGATACAAAAATTATATTAAATTACATGAATTATAATAAAAATTTATAAGTTATGAATTAAGAAAAACAATGATTTTATGTTTTATAATATTCGAATTCAAAGAAAAATCAATAAGTTCAGACAAATAATTATATTGACGACGATCGTGAAAGGATCAGCCATAGCATAATTAGAACTACAAAACTTAATAACAAGAGGATTAAAATGGTGAGTACTACGGCAAGGAATATTAAATTTAACAGAATTTAAGAGAAATTCAGAGCAAATGTTGCCATTGATAAGGTTTATCATAAAAGAAACATTTAATATTGTACGACGACTTTTAAGAGTAGAAAGGTTTATTAATGTTAGTATATAAAGGCAAATTTGTTGAGGAACTCCATCCAATGCCACGTAAGCAGAACAACAAGAATTGTTTTTGCACAGATTCAATACGAATATTATGAATGTTGTAGTATGGATCCCATATGATTGATCCGTATTCTAAGATAGGTCTAACTATAGACACGTACAGCTGCTTCGTAATGTAAGGGTCAGAAAACTCTTTAGACCAACCCTTTATAAAGGCAAGAACACCTCTAGCTTTATTTACAGCCAAAGTAATATGAGAAACAATATTTCATTTTCGATCCAGTAAAACTCCAAGGTCAAGAAATGAATCAACCAAATCCAACTAATGACCTCTTAAGGAATAGTTAACAGCAATAAGATTTCTTCTTAAAAAGCGAATGCATTTAATTTTTTTTTAAATTCAGCTCCATCAAGTTGTGTTTGCACCATTCAAAAAAGTTATTATGGTCACTTTCAAGATAAACGATTAAACGAATAAAAAATTTTACCATCGTCCGCGTACATCAATATATTGGTGAAATTTATAACTTTCGGAAGATGGTTTATAAATAGAGAAAACAGAATCGGACCAAGATGACTGACTGCCTTGGGGAACACCAGATGAGACGTATATGTACTCGTACTTCGTAGAAGAAATGTGATTTTATTGCTATATAAAATTAAGCTTTTGAAAGTTTTTATTGAAGTTTTCTTTAGACAAAGCAGGATTACAAGGTAATTTAATAACTGTAACTGTTTGGATGTTGTTTTTTTTTTGGATGTGAACAGCTACAACTTTGTTTCTTCTCTATGAAGAAAAGTCGTCTCGCTGAAAAACCCCAATGATCTGAATTTAATTTAAGATCATTTAAAGTACTGACGTCTCTAACAAATAATTACCCCCGATAATATTTAATCGTATTTAAAAACAGACGTGGATGGAGTGGCTCCACTGCATGCACATATTCAAAACATAAATTTGTTATTATTAAACAATAAGAAGAGATTTAATATGAATACAAAAATAATAAAAAAAAATAACCGGCAAAATAGAAAAATTAAATTAAAAAATATCACATGATGAGTGATTATTATACAAAAAGTTCCCTCTGATGACAATAATAATGCCTATTGTAGTCATTTGAACTCAACATTCCACCTAAAGAATGACCAACCCAACACGCTGTACGATCATTATGCTAAAAAAAATAATTAATTTTAAAGAGCCGAGCATCAGAAAGTACGGTTAAGTGTTTTGTTTACCCTCTCTATACAACAAAAAATAAAAATGAAAAACGTTTGATTTATATAGGAACTCAAGTTCCATTCCCTCAATTCCTCCTGCAGTTAAATCTCATTATTGTGATGACATTCAATTAGCTCGAACAGCAAATGAGTGATTAGGTGGATTTTGTTTGAGTGAAATAAATTCGAAATGAGAGATAAATGCTATAAAAGCCTCGTTTTATGTGGGAATTGTCAACAGTTTTAAACGGATCAAGCTTTGATAAACATCAATTCAATCGTATAAAGAAATTTTGTGATTTACTGCGGCTTACTAAAGTTTTACAAATCAAATATGAAGGCTTCACTAGCAATTTTATTCGCACTCTTGGCTCTGGTAAGCGAAAAAGGACAACAAATATTTTGAATCATTCAAGTTAAAAAACTAAATCCTAGAAAAATTTATTATGGAGATTTTAAAAATTGCAAAGAAATAGAAAATTTATAAAAATTAAATTATAAGGAATTTAAAAAGTGCCTTCGAGTAGCAAATTCCATACTGAGAAATTTGACAGTTGCTCTACGTCTCGACGTAGCAAGTTGGCAATAAAACTTGCTACGTGAAGATGCAGGATAACAAAAATTAAAGTCAAACTGAATATCGTTGGCTTAATATAGAGAAGGCGTAACTCGATTTTTTCTTTTCTTCCAAATGCATCCGAAAGAGATGCAAATAAAAATTAGGTTTCGCAAAAAATCGAGCTACGACTTTCGTATATTATGCCAATCGTATGTTTAAAAATATTATATTCAATTAAATTTGTGAAAATGACATCTTAACGAAGCGGAATATTTCTTTAAAAAAAAATTTTTTAATTAAATTAAAATGTTTTCACGAAAATAAACAACCTGTGTCATGATGTTGAACGTTATTATTCGCTGGATTTCTGCCGCAAAACAACTGAGTTGAGTTCCACTATCAAACTATTTCATTTATCATTTTTTGTTTAATTATGTGCAATATAAATCAGACAAAAAAAAATAGTTTATTAGATGTTTTTCGTTTACAGTTCGAGTGAACGACAGCGTTCGACATCCTGTGGCAGAATGTAAGAATTTATTAAAACAAACAATTAAAGTTTCTAGTATTAAATTTTTAATAGTAATTAATTATTGCTGTTGGAAACCACACTTTTTATTTAAAATTTCAAGCTTAATTTTAATAAAAATTAAAAAAATGCAGTATTTTTTTAAGAATTGGAAAATTTCCTCAAAATCTCAAAAAAATATATTTTTATGTTTTCCTTTTATACCCAATTGAAGGTTTCGGCTGAATACAAACTCCGCAATCAAGAAGACTTGAAGAAGGCCCGCGAAGAATGCATGGCAGCAAAAAAAGTCTCTCCCGAAATGGTTGAGAAATACAAGAAATTCGATTTCCCTGATGATGAAGTCACCAGATGCTACATCGAATGCATTTTCAAGAAATTCGACTTGTTCGATCCCAAGGATGGCTTCAAAAATGAGAATCTAGTTGCTCAACTCGGCCATGGTAAGGCAAATAAGGACACCGTAAAGGCTGATGTTGCAAAGTGTGCCGATAAAAACGAACAGAAATCTGATTCCTGCGCCTGGGTGTTCCGTGGCTTTAAATGTTTTATTAGCAAGAATATGCCTTTGGTTATGGAGAGCTTGAAGAACTAAAAGCGTTTCAAATTTCATAACTTTCGCATTTAATTGGATTGTTACGTATGAAAATAAAAGCCACAGCAACAGTGTTCCAATCATCGATGACCATCTTTATGATTTTAGGCAACAATAACACATGAAAAATTTCTTTAATAAATCATCTTTTACGTCCCACAATCATCATTTATTTATAACACGTTTTTTATATTAAAATGTTTAAAACTTTCGTTAATTTAATAAAATAAATCGCAGATTCTGTAAAAGAATATTTTTATGTGTTTTTTGAAATTTTGTTCATTCAGTAGAAGCCAAAGAATTTTAAAATGAGGTGACACTACATCTGCAGTTTTCACTAACTACTCGTACATTAGAGACAAAAAACATTCATTCAATGAAAAAGTTTACAGATGAAAACACTTATGTGAAGGTGGCTGGTATTTGAAAAGTGAAAAAAATATAAATTTTAAATATATTCAGAAATAACAACGTATGTTCATATGCATGTATATGTCATTGTTGGCATTAATCAATTATTTAATTTCATTCATATCCAATCAGATTAACTAACATTAATCGATATCGAGTTAATTAGATCAACAATTTTTGTTTTGGGATTATGGCATTCGAATTTTAAAGACAAACAATAAATTGTGAAAGGTTTTAGTTTTATTTAATTTTTGAATAAAAATAATTGTACTTATGGTGCACAAGTGTGAAAAATATAAATTTAAAGCAAAAAAATGCTTGCGAAATTTATGTCCGAACGCCCAAATTTAGCCAAAAAAGCCTATTGCCAACGCCATTTCCTTGGCCATCTTTGTCAATTATTTGCTAATCGTGCTTTGGCACATTTCAATCGGGTAATCGCCAGCAATTTAATGCTGCAAGGAGCCAGTAGCCAGAAGGGAAAGTGCTGCGACATACAACTGCTTTGGTGGCACTGCCCTTTATATGTGCACAAAGAAATATAATTACAAAATACTTTTGTTGGCAACGAGAGAACGTTGCTCTTATCCCGTATTTGCTTCCTAACACGCACCCAACCACGAAGATAAATATGAAAGCTTCAATATTTGTTGATCGATTTTCTATAAAATAAAAACTTTTTTATATATTGAAACGATTGATTTTGGCTCAAGTTCAAACCCGAATTTACCCATTTATTTATTCTAATTTTTTTATTCTTTAATTTTTATTAGAAAATTTTTTTTTGGATAAATTCATTATTATTTTTTTATTAAGAGAGTACTATATATAGAACAATTTTTATTATTCATCATACTAGCAGAACGGATCAGTACTGATTTCGAGGTCGCTACACCATCTCATCAGCGTTCTTTGTTCAATTTTACCACTTTTGACGGTGGATACTAGTGATCAGGAATATCAACTATTTAACCGTATTATTTAACAAATTAGGATACGAAAAGTACAAACTTATTCATTTTCACATGTCAAATCAATTTCGGTTAGTACGAAATCCCATCTATGATGAATAACTACTCTATATATTTCAGTCTCTCTTGCTTATTCAGCGCCATTGGCTGCAGAGAAATAAGCGGTACTTAATCATGTTGTTAGGTTTATGTCATTTGTAGTTGAATTTCTTTTTTAGTATTCAACCAACTATGACCAAGTAAACATGTAGATTTTGACGCGTGCCATCGTTATTTATAATTAATGTTTATAAGTAATTAGTCGAACTTTTATTAATATTTTTATATATTGAAACGATTGATTTTGGCTCAAGTTCAAACCCGAATTTACCCATTTATTTATTCTAATTTTTTTATTCTTTAATTTTTATTAGAAAATTTTTTGGATAAATTCATTATTATTTTTTTATTAAGAGAGTACTATATATAGAACAATTTTTATTATTCATCATACTAGCAGAACGGATCAGTACTGATTTCGAGGTCGCTACACCATCTCATCAGCGTTCTTTGTTCAATTTTACCACTTTTGACGGTGGATACTAGTGATCAGGAATATCAACTATTTAACCGTATTATTTAACAAATTAGGATACGAAAAGTACAAACTTATTCATTTTCACATGTCAAATCAATTTCGGTTAGTACGAAATCCCATCTATGATGAATAACTACTCTATATATTTCAGTCTCTCTTGCTTATTCAGCGCCATTGGCTGCAGAGAAATAAGCGGAAATAAATATTAATTAAAATAAAAACTTTTATTTAAAATAACAAAAATTCCAGTTCCTACTTACATTATTTGCATTTAGTTTTGTTTATATTTCATGCAAACATGTCGTCGTCCCGAAGTTATCTTCACGCATATAACAAAATCAAAAAACATGAGACAGGACCGCTTCTCCTAAAAATTCTAGACTTGAAGAGTGCGAATTCGGATCATATAATAATTTTTTTTGTATGGAATGCTGAAACTTCAAACTCAACTTCCCAATGAAAACTTTGGGTCGATGATGTCTTGCCACTCTGTTACAAATTTACCAAAATCTTTTACAATTAGTATGAAAACTCGATTCGATAGCGATCGAATGCCGTCATGAGGCAACTCAACAATACAACCATTTAAGATAAGCCTTAATTAAAATTGATTTAAAATCCAAAGGAGTTGTTTAGGGTTTGTCATTTGGTTTGTAATTTCTGCAGAATTCATTTCCGTCCCTATAAAGTACATACATACACACATCAGAGAACGGCAACGGATACAATCATAAATAAATTACTCTAGCATATATTGAATATTTTCAATACAAAATATTTTTCGTATCTGTTCAATTTCATAATTGTATTTACCGATGCGCATTTTGTTTTACATTTGTATGTATTCATGTTCATATTTGTTTATATCCCTGCGCACGTATATTTATCGATAGGTACTCCAATGGCTATGAGCACATTTATTTTCCAATTTTCGGTTGATAAATTTTGCCAGAAATTTTGTCTAAAGTTGTATTAAGGATTTCGTTTTGTAATTATTATGAACCATTTTTCAGAAAAATATGATTAAAGTTGTATTAAAAAATTCGCGTTAACTTGGAAAGTATACAATTTTACTTTGAAGCAAATTTTAAAACATTTTATAGAATAGAAAAAGCTTAAAAATGGATGAAGATCCTTAAACAAAAAGCGAACGAAACGAAAAATGGTAAGTTGCTTGCAAAATTTTCGAAAATCAGCAAAATTGCATAATTTGCAAATTTTTCACATTCCTTACATTTTTAAGTCTTTTTAGAAGATTTTACGGCTTTTTCAAAACTTTGCAACTTTTCGTGGAATTTCGCGTTTTTTGCAATGTGGGTGACTTTTTAAATTTTTTATTGTTTCATCGACTTTTAAATGATATTCAACATTTTAATTTTCCCAGTGATTGGAAGTTATTGCGAATCTTCGTAATTTTTGCAGTTTTTTTTTGCCAGTTTTTCACATTCCTTGCATTTGTAGGCCGTTTTAGAATATTTTACGGCTTTTAAAAATTTTGGAAAATTTGGCGAACTTTCGCAATTATCGCGATATGATTTATTGCTTTATTTAATTTTTAAGATTTTATAAAAATATGAACACAGAAAATTTATCCAATATGCATGAATTTCATTGATCTTACGAGTATTTTTAAGCAAAAATTATTTTTACTTAAAAAGTTAATACCAAATAAAGAAGTGCAATTTTTGCCTAAAACAAATATAAGTTGAAAATAAATTGTTTCTTTTTGTTATAGTTCTGCAAACAATTTCTTTCAACGCTACAACATTGTCTCTTATAGTCATATTTATGGATACCCATCGATAGATATCTGTAGATATTTGTACGTATTCCTAGCAATATAAAAAGCATTTTCTATATATTTATGCTACACCTATCGATATGCGCACTTACTCGTATTTATAATGGAACCCGTTGGTAGCAGTGTTTTTATACGGAGGGAAAAATCCCTAATCGTAAGGATTTTCTTCTACGAAAAATGGCCGTAGAGAGAAAATTACAGATTTATTGAAGTTATTAAAATGTAGGGACTTTTCAATAATTTGACAAAAAGGTATTAATTTTGCAACCTTATTCGATTTGTGACAACATATTAACGAAATTTTTAATACGGGAATAGTACAAATTGTTATACTTTTTTTTAAAAGTAAATTTGTGAAATATTGCCTTTTTTATATTTATATATAATGAACTCTTCGTTTTCACCAGACTTTTCGGCGTGCTTAGAGGAAACCGAAAAGTACTGAAAACAAAAATTCAGCAAAAAATGGCTGGTGGACGATAACTTTAAAGGTTGGCTGGAAGCTTTCTCTGATGAGCCGTTCAAATACAAGTGTTTTGTATGCAATAAAATTTTAAATTGCAGCAAGTCTGATCTTCTGAAACACGCCGCAAGTACGATACACCAAAAATGTGAATTCTGTAAGAGACAAACAATTAATAATTAAAAAAAATATAAGCAGCGAGTCAGCTGTAGGGATTTTTGTAGATGGAAAAATAGGGATTTTATACGGGCTGCGTAAAGACCTCTCAAAAAAGTATATAACATCACTGGTTGGTAGTCATAGTTTTCTGTGAACGTATTTGTTTGTACGCCTACATTTTAATAATCCTACACTTTTGAATAACGATATGTGCTATGTAATCAAAATTGTATACCTTTGTCGTTCATTGATACACATATATTCGTGAAACTTATAGATAGGGAAGTTGATTTTTTTAGAAATCTACCGACAATTAAATTTAAATCAAACAATATAAGTTTATTACATAAAAGTTATAAATGGAATGAAGAAATTATTTTCATAAAATTATGTTCAAAAACTTAAAATTCGAATACTTGATGTAAATAAAAATTATTTACAAAGTTGTTAAATCTTAAAGTATAATTCGAGTGTTCTCCAACGCCCTTCCTCAATCGGATTCAGCGCCAATTAGAGATCGTAATTTAGTAAATGCAACCCTTGGCAATGGTTTTGTCATAATATCAGCTAACATTTCATTAGATGAACAGTAGGCACATTTAATGTTCTTCTTATCAATATGATCTTTAACAAAATGAATTTTTGTGTCGATATGTTTAGTTCTCGCACTTAGTTTCTGCTCTTTTATCAAATGTAAGCAACTTTGGTTGTCTTCATATATCAATGTAGGCTGTTGCTGTGAAAAGCGCATATTATTTAAAATACGTCTTATCCAAATAGCCTCTTTGCATGTTTCGGATAGTAAAATAAATTCAGCTTCTGTTTACGATAAGGCCACAAGTGTTTGTTTTTTACAGGACCAACTTACTGTTCCACCATTTATCTGAAAAACGTAACCAGAATTAGATTTTCGATCTGTTTTATCTTCAGCCCAATTGGCATCAGCATATCCTTTTAATATGTGAGGTTCAACGTTTTTATAACTCATTCGTAAAAAATATTTTTCAGTACCCTTTAAATATTTAAGTACTCTTTTAAGCTCGGACCAATCTTCTTGAGTAGGAAAACTTACTTTACGTGCAAGTATAGAAATGCTCGCCGCAATATCTGGTCTTGAGCAAACACTTAGGTATAATAAAGATCCGATCAATTTTTGATATTCTTGATTATGTAGTAAGTTCACTGACTCTGTTTTACCATATCCAGGATCTAGTGAGTATTAAGATATTTTTGAGCCGTCCAAACCAAATTCTCTTACAAGATTTCCTATATAAGTAGATTGACAAATGCAATAATTTAAATGTTTATCTTGAAATATTTCGATTCCCAAAAAATGTTTAGCTCTTCCTAATGAGCTGATTTCAAATTTTGATGATAACAACTTTTCTACACTTGCGATGCAGGATTCATTCTGAATAGTAACCAAAATGTCATCAAAGTATATTAAGATATAGACTAGCCCTTCCTCGTTGGTGTATTTTCTATATAAACAGGGATCAGCATCCGATTTTTTATATCCCCCTGAGCACAGCAAATCATGTAAAGATTGATTCCATACATATGCAGCTTGTTTGAGTCCATAAATACTCTTTTTCAGCTTACATTAGAAATCTACCGACAATTAAATTTAAATCAAACAATATAAGTTTATTACATAAAAGTTATAAATAGAGTGAAGAAAATATTTTCATAAAATTATGTTCACAAACTTAAAATTCAAATACAACTTGATGTAAATAAAAATTATTTACAAAGTTGTTAAGTCTTAAAGTATAATTCGAGTGTTCTCCCACAGATTTAACGATGTCTGTCTGTTTGTCTGTCCGACGTTGAAATACCTGATCTGAGGGCTTCAGTTTGTCCGAAGATTTAGCTAATGACAGTCAGCTGAATCATTCCTCACATGACGGAGATATTGGCAAAAAAAATTTCCTATATTTATTTTTGTCTTTTTTAATGACCGTTTTCTTAGAATCAAATAGAAAGAAAAAGTAAAAATAATTAAAATTTTTCGACCTTTTTAAAGTATATTTCGCTTCCTCTACAGCAAAAAATCTCATAGATAGAATACTGAATATTATTGATATTGAATTTCATAAGAAGAATGGGAGGAAAATTAGAAATATATTCAAGGATAATAATTTTCCTAATCAACTGACTAATAATTAGATTGGACAATAAAAAAGACAGGGGATAAATAGTACGAGCACTTGGAATAAACATAAAATTTAAAATTCTTTAATTTATGTACCAATCATTTCTGAACGGTTAGAGAACTCTAGAATTTATGATTTCAATAATTATAGGAGAGCTCATAAGACATACAATATATTAGAAAGTTCATTCAACAAAATGAAGAAGACGGAATTACAGAAAAAATAAGAGAGGGTGTAATAAAGTATATAAAGGTACCACCAAAAATAAACTAAAAAATAGATTAGACGGACATACATATATCTGATTAGAAATGCAAAGGCAGATCATTCCAGAAAACTGCATTGACATCGCATTGTGCAATGTTTCACCATACAACAGATTTTGAAAATAAAACAGTTTTAAACACAGAAACTAACTACAAACGTTTCGTGTTAGAAAGGTTACAAATTCTTAATAAAGCAATAGAACAAAAAATTGACTTTAAAATGAATACAGATAATATAAATGAAAACTATTGACATTTAATTTATAAAAATAGAACAGGAAATTTAATAATTTTTATAATATTGTAATAAATAGATTTAAGTAATTTTGTAAAAATGTGTAATTCATTATCAATTTTGATAATTTTTGTTCTTTATAAAATTTAGAATAAGTTTTTCATTGTTTGAAAAAACTAAGCAATTGGTATTATTAATTTCATTCATATCCCTGAAGAAAGTTTCCACAGAAAAAGTGAAATATTGTAAAAAAAAAGTTTTTATTTTGTTATTGTTGACCTTAAGCTTGGAAAGTTTTTTAATAAAATAGAAAGAAGTAGTTTTATTCCAACAACTTTTCTCATTAAAATGCAGTAAAATTCTTTTTTTAATAAGAATTTTTGAAAAATTTTATTTATTTTTATTTTTTGATAAATTCAGATTATTGAATTTTTTAATTAAAGTACATTTTTTCAAGTATATGCAACTCTACAACAACACATTTGTGAAACATCGTGTGTTTGTCAAGTTCCATGTAAATATTAACTTAACAATATTTTTTATATGTGTAGTTTGTTTGACAGTCGGACGATTTTATGTATTTGCTTTAGTGTTGCGTGTAATTTGAATAATTTACTTTGGAAGTAATATGGAATATTTTAATTATCAGAGGTCGCTACACCATCTCATCAGCATTCTCTGTTCAAGTCTACCGCTTGCCACAGTGGAAACTAGTGAGTAGGAATATCAACTATTCAAGTGGATTATATTTAACACATTTGAATACGAAAATTTCTTATATTAATTTGAACAGGTTAAATCAATTTGCCACCTCGGATGATTAATTATTCCATATATTATTACTCTGTTCGCTTTTTCAGAGCCATCGGCTGCTGATAGCAAGTTTTTTTTATAGTCGATTAGGAGAGTAGACTTTCGAAAAATATTGAATTTGTATTAGAAAACTTTTTATTACTAAACAAGTGATATTAATTATAACTATTTACTTTAAAAAATTTCAACTGATTTTACTTTCGTGCACTTTATTCCTTAAAATGTATATTCGGCAATTCTTCAAAATTTTGCAATCACGATACGTTTGGAAATAAAACATTATTTGATTCAAAATATTTATAATTCTTTTATTTAATTTTTATCAGACAATATTTATTGATTTGTGGGAAATATTATTTCATAATACAAAGTTATTTTTTAAACAACTTTAATAATCAAATTGTTTTCAATTAATTGTGAATTGAACAATGATATTTTAAAAGACATCGATTGTTACATAAAAAAACTTAAACCAACCGAATTATTTTCTTAAAAAAGATCACAAATAATGATTTTTTTGTATCGGAAATATTGGCAAAATTTCGCTTCTCATTCTTCGTCACTCATGTCATCACTTATTCCTTCGTCATCAGAAATTTCGCAAATTGGAAATCTTATCAGAAAATCGTTTATACTTTCCGTTTCTTGCTGCATGCGGCGGCAACGTTTGGCTTTTGCTTCTAATAAGTCTGCTAGATACATCTCCCACTGTCTCGCACCACTGGGTATACGATCGGAATACGTTGACGGCAACGGCGTTAAAGAAGATGAATCATCTTCTGTGTTCAAATTCTTTTTAGGTTTTTCAACTGGCGCAGGTTCACTTCCAGTTGCAGCTTCTTCGCTTGGCAAAATTATGTCCTTGGCTTCGGGTAGCATTTTTGTTTAATTGTTTTGTTTTCACGAAATGTTAACTTTAAGACACTTTAATAGCGAATGATACTCCTTTCAAAAATTAATTAATATTTATAAGTGAACTATCCTTTCTTATAAATTCGCTAGCAGGTAGAGCAACAAAGTCCTTAATGTGTGAGTAAAATGTAAGAGAGTCGCAGCTGCATAAAAATTAATCCGTTTGCGTACTAGTTAATAATTTTATTGCACTTATTAGGAATTATTAGGAATACACAGCAGTGAACTCCTGTAATAATTGTTGCATTGTTTTTATTAGAAAAGGTTATAAAATTGTCGATATTGTTTGGAAGAATGACTTTTTGGCGTTGCAAGTTTCTAGGAATGTAAATGATCACTATTACATCACAGGCATGTCGCATATTCTAATGGGAATATTTTTAATTTTTCACTTACAACTCCTTGTTATTCTTAGTAAATACTTATTAGCGAAAAAAATTCACAATTCCTAGTAAGTGCAATAAAATTATTAATTACTACGCAAGTGTAGATGAAATTCCTAATGACGGATTAATTTTGACGCAGCTGCGACTCTCACCTGTTACTCACACATTAAGGACTTTGTTGCTCTACCTGCTAGCAAAATTATAAGAAAGGATAGTTCACTTATAAATATATATTAATTTTTGAAAGGAGTATCATTCGCTTTTAAAGTGTCTTAAAGTTAACATTTCGAGAAAAAAAAACAACCAGTCGAAAATGCTACCCGAAGCCAAGGACATAATTTTGTCAAGCGAAGAAGCTGCAACTGGAAGTGAACCCGCGCCAGTTGAAAAACCTAAAAATGATTTGAACACAGAAGATGATTCATCTTCTTTAACACCGTTGCCGTCAACGTATTCGCATCGTATACCCAGTGGTGCGAGACAGTGGGAGATGTATCTAGCAGACTTATTAGAAGCAAAAGCCAAACGTTGCCGCCGCATGCAGCAAGAAACGGAAAGTATAAACGATTTTCTGATAAGATTTCCAATTTGCGAAATTTCTGATGACGAAGGAATAAGTGAAGACATGAGTGACGAAGAATGAGAAGCGAAATTTTGCTACTATTTCCGATACAAAAAAATCATTATTTGTGATCTTTTTTAAGAAAATAATTCGGTTGGTTTAAGTTTTTTTATGTAACAATCGATGTCTTTTAAAATATCATTGTTCAATTCACAATTAATTGAAAACAATTTGATTATTAAAATTGTTTAATAAAATAACATTTTATTATGAAAAATTTTTTCCCACAAATCAATAAATATTGTCTGATAAAAATTAAATAAAAGAATCATAAATATTTTGAATCAAATAATGTTTCATTATACATTTTCATGAATAAAGTTTAACGTAAGTAAAATCAGTTGAAATTTTTTAAAGTAAATAATTATAATTAATATGGCTTGTTTAGTAACAAAAAGTTTTCTAGTACAAATTCAACATTTTTCAAAAGTCTACTCTCCAAATCTCATTTGTGCACAGTTATTGAACAAACAAAAAATAATAAAGGGAAATTCGAGCAATTCTTCAAGTAGAATATATTTTATATATTTTTGGGTTTGTGATTTCTGGGACTTTTTAACGTCCTAGTGAACAGAAATTAAAAACCTCATTTACGGGAATCGGAGAAAGTAAATTTTCTAAATTAAGTAAAATTATCAGCTGAAAATTAGTGAACAATTCATTCAGATATGTACACATGTATTTTATGGGAGATGGTTTTGAAAAGGTGTGGTGAATCTTCATCGATTTTGAGAATTAATTTATTGATCTCAAACTATTGACTTTTAAAAACCGCAAAAAGAACACGAATAATGCAAAATACAAACAATATAATAGCTATGTTCATTTAATAAAAATTTTTACAAATTTGTAACAATTGTTACTAGAAAGCGTTCATTAATCCAAAAACTTTGCAACGAGAGAGCGTCGAAAGAGCGTAAAAAATCGAGAGACAGAAAAATTCTTGCAAGTTTTTACTTGCAATAATTAATCAAACAGGTGTTTTGTGTTTGTGTTTACAAAACAATATTTCTAAATTAAGTTGAAAATAAAAATATTTTGGAAAATTATGAAATTGTAAGTAAATGTAAACTTTTAAAACGATAAAAAGAATTAAAAAGATAACAAATTTATTTTTGTGTAACTTATGAGCAACAGAAGCATAATAAGATGTCTAATGGAATTGAACTAAGCAACACAGTATCTGGTACATCAGTGGCAAAGTATGTTCCGGCAAATAATTTAATTTTCACAGACCAGCTGTTAATTTTAGTGTTTTAAATATTATGAGTACCTTGCTACTCGGTAATTTACACTAAGCAGGCAAATAATTCAATTAGTTCAGATATATATGTGCAAATAAATTTAAATTAACACGTAATTTATTAAATTATTTTTCACTATTTTTGGGGTTCAATGATGGCAGCAACATGATATTTTATTTTGGATAAATCTTTTTATTCCAATGAAAATGAAATTTCCAATATTTGAAATAAAAGTGCTATGTGTAGGCAAGCTGTTATATATATATGTTACGTATAAACTAAATAAAAATAGATATTTTATTCATTCATTTTATTCCAAAGTAGCTAATCATCCTTATCGTGTTAAGCATATTTCGACTACGCCAAGTGCTAGAATAAATAAAATTGCAAAACTTTTCATTATTCTATTACAAGCCGTACTCGAAAAACGCCAGTCACGACAATGCTGAATATAAATGACCATAATCACATTATTTTTATAATAATATAATTTGTCCAAAAATATAGGGGTAGCTATTGAGTACTCATATATACCTGTACATTACAACACCACTTTAACTTGCAAATTTTTGCTAGTAAAGTGTTCATTTACTTTTTCACATTTTTGAGAGTTATTTTGGAAAATTTCTTATTACTCTCTCGTTGCTAATTTTTACTAGCAAAGTAAATGAACACACCTAATAGAAATTTGGAAATTAATTTTTCAAAAACGATTGAAAATTCGATTAAAAATATATTTCGTGAATATTTACAAAATGGAAATAATCACGCTTTTTGTCGGTTTTAAATAATTTTCCCTCACATATCTGATTTTTTATTAAAATAAAAATTTTTATATAATTATAACAATTAAAATTAAAAAATTTTAAGTTCCTTTAAGCTGCTGTTCAGATATTACGTAACGCCACTTTTGCCGAATTAAAATCGCCCAAAGTTGCGACACGACTTTCTGTTGTTTTCAGATGCTTAAGAGCATTTACAACATAATTTTCGGATCATCCAACTGCTTGAGCTATAAACTTAATTGTGTAAATTTCTTAGTTTTCTAAAATCATTTTATTCTGCAATTTTACAGCAAACCCTAAACTTTTGATTTCGATCCTAAAATTTGCAAAAGTTCGGAGTAATTGCAGTAGCTATTTCATCTGCCACACAGTTTTGGTTCTAATTTTTAAGAATTTCTTATAAGTTACTATAAGCACTATAAAAAAAGGCGGAGTTTTTTTTGAAAAGACCGATTTTCACAAAAAATCGAGCTACGACTTTCGCATATTAAGCCAATGGTATGTTTAAAAATATTATATTCAATTAAATTTGTAAAAATTATATCTTAACGAAGCAAAATATTTCTTAAAAAAAAATTGTAAAATTATATTAAAATGTTTTCCCGAAAAAACAGCCTGTTTCATGATGTCAAACGTTATTATTCGCTGGATTTCTGACGCAAAACACCTGAATTGAGTTCCACTAACAAACTATTTTATTTATTAATTTTTTGTTTATGTATGTGCAAAACTAAACAAATTAAACAAAAAAAATAGTTCATCAGATGTTTTTCATTTACAGTTCGAGTGAACGACAGCGTTCGACATCCTGTGGCAGAATGTAAGAATTTCGTAAAACAAACAATTAAAGTTTCTACTATACCGGGTAGGGTACGGTTTCAAATCCTGAACAACAATATGCTATTTCTTTTTTAAGGATTTTGATACATTTTAGTTATTTTTACTACTTTTACTTTTTATTTGAAAAAGTTTGTTGCACAATTTATTTAAAAAACCAGGCACAATCTCATTTATAAATTTTGTTTTTAATTTTTGCGGATTTTCCATTTTTATGAACGATAAAAATTTTACTTTTCAAAAATACCCGAAATAATTATATAATGAATTCAGTAAGTTGTCGATGTTTTTATTTGATATAATATAATAATAATGCGAAAAATAAAAATAAATTGACGGTGTTAGAAAATATTTTAAATTATAAAATATAACAACATATTTTAATTCATTATTTTAATTTTATTTTTTCTTTGAAACTCGTATGATGTACGTACTCGTATGTACATATGTAAACTAGTGGTATTCTGATAGTTGTGTTTTTAAAATTTTGTTAACTTTTCCATTTACTTATCTGTATTGCGGTTGGACCAGACGATAAATAAAGGTTTTGGTTCAATATAAACTGTATATTTCTGATATAGAATCACAATCGAATATCAAGCACAATTGATTTAAAAAATACGAATGCGGTAATTCATATTCAGCCTGCTTAGGAAACAGATCGATTTAATTAAAAACATTTTTTATTTAAAGTAAGACAGAGAACTAAATATGAAAAATTACGATAAAATCGCAAACAGAATTCTTTTTGCTCTCAAATCCAACCCATAATTCGGCTTATTTTCGTAATATTTTACCATTAATCCGCGTCCAATTCCGTAGTGCGTGCTATCGACAATGCGATATTCCGCAAAAATATGTACTATTTTAATGAATGTAAGAGCAGTTAATTTTATATGAATATGGAGACATCAATTTTTTATCTCCTAAGATCTTAACTTATCATTGAATTGGGAAAATACGAAAATATGCAAACAAAATACAAATATGAATGCATATACCATTTTTAGACGCGCTACAGCTCGCAAACTATTATCGCTACGCCCTACAAAAGTTTTGGAAATTTTCCCCAAACATTCCGATCCAAAAGTCCAAAGTTCATATCTATGTATACGATAGGAACTGATTATTTTAAAAATGTTTGATGAACTGGGAACGATTCTTGGAATACATTTCAAGCCCACATTAAATTATTAACTTGGTAAAGCAATCTAGAAGCTAAATATAAATTTGTGGGAAATATGTATTTGCAATACAAATGCATTTTAATTTTTCTATTCCAACTTTTTCTTTACTCTATAATTTTGCTGCGTTTTAATCAATATTAAATCATGCAATTTTTCTGATGTTCGCATATTTTTAAGAATTTTATGTTTTCATGAAAAAAACAACCTGTTTCATGATGTCGAACGTTATTATTCGCTGGATTTCTGACGCAAAACAACTGATTTGAGTTCCACTAACAAACTACTTCATTTATTCATTTTTTTGTTTATTTATGTGACAAATTAAACAAAAAAATAGTTTATTAGATGATTTTCGTTTACAGTTCGAGTGAACGACAGCGTTCGACATCCTGTGGCAGAATGTAAGAATTTCTTAAAACAAACAATTAAAGTTTCTACTATAAAATTTTTAATAATAATAAATTATTGCTGTTGGAAACTACTCTTTTTATTTAAAATTTCAAGTTGAATTTTAATAAAAATTAAAAAAATGCAGTATTTTTTTAAGAATTGGAAAATTTCCTCCAAATCACAAAAATAGATTTTTATATTTTCCTTTTATATCCCACTGAAGGTTTCAGCAGAATACAAACTCCGCAATCAAGAAGACTTGAGGAAGGTCCGCGAAGAATTCATGGCAGCAAAAAAAGTCTCTCCCGAAATGGTTGAGAAATACAAGAAATTCGATTTCCCTGATTATGAAGTCACCTTGTTCAATCCCAAGGATGGCTTCAAAAATGAGAATCCAGTTGCTCAACTCGGCCACGGTAAGGCAAACAAGGACAGCGTAAAGGCTGATGTTGCAAAGTGTGCCGATAAAAACGAACAGAAATCTGATTCCTGCGCCTGGGTGTTCCGTGGCTTTAAATGTTTTATTAGCAAGAATATGCCTTTGGTTATGGAGAGCTTGAAGAACAAAAAGCGTTTCAAATTTCACAACTTTCGCATTTAATTGGATTGTTACGTATAAAAAAAGATAGCCACAGCAACAGTGTTCCAATCATCGATGACCATCTCATGATTTTCCCACAATCGTCATATATTTATAACACGTTTTTTATATTAAAATGTTTAAAACTTTCGTTAATTTAATCAAATAAATCGCAGATTCTGTAAAAGAATATTTTTATGTGTTTTTTGAAATTTTGTACATTCAATAGAAGCCAAAGAATTTTAAAATGAGGTGACACTACATCTGCAGTTTTCACTAACTACTCGTACATTAGAGACAAAAAACATTCATTCAATGAAAAAGTTTACAGATGAAAACACTTATGTGAAGGTGGCTGGTATTTGAAAAGTGAAAAAAAATATAAATTTTAAATATATTCAGAAATAACAACGTATGTTCATATGCATGTATATGTCATTGTTGGTATTAATCAATTATTTAATTTCATTCATATCCAATCAGATTAACTAACATTAATCGATATCGAGTTAATTAGATCAACAATTTTCGTTTTGGGATTATGGAATTCGATATCGAACAAAAATAAATAACGCTTGAAATGATGGCTTTCGATAGCGAGTCACCGATCGAGTGGTATCTTTGCAAACATTGTTCGATACCAAAATACAAAACAATAAATTGTGAAAGATTTTAGTTTTATTTAATTTTTGAATTAAAATAATTGTAATTATGGTGCACAAGTGTGAAAAATATAAATTTAAAGCAAAAAAATTCTTGCAGAGTTTATGTCCGAACACCCAAATTTAGCTAAAACAAGTAAGAGTGATATATTCGGCTGTGCCGAATCTTATATATCCTTCACCATAGTATGTAGTGACGAAAGAAGTCACAATCACGAAAATTCACGCTCACGAAATACGAAAAATAAATAAAAAAAAAAAGAATATAAATAGGAAAAATTACATTAAAGCAAAAAAAATTGCCACTCACCGTCTCACGGACGCAACCTCACGTGATGAAAACAAAAAATTAATCACGACTATGCATTATTGGTTCTCATCTCTATTCCATAGCTGAATTCATAAACACAGCTTGCAAAGCAACACTGGAAGCATGAGTTTACAAGGCATCCTAGTGTTGCTTTTCAAACTGCCTTTATGAAGTCAGTCATAGATTATGAATTTCGTAACAAACTCCTTACCCCTTCTTGCCTAGAAAGCATTATAATTTTATTTTATTAGCACTTATATCATTTTTCACACATCCAAGAAGTGTTTCAACGTCTTTATCAAAAAGCCGATGGTCTTCGACGAAACAAAGAAATGATTTGAAATGTAAGAAAAGGTTTAATAATGAAGAAATTCTCCCAAAATTTATAAAAAATATCGCCAACTATTTCATAAATCTGCTAGTCTAATGATTAAAATGTTCCAATATTATCTTCATATTGAAAATAATTTAAAGCTATCAAAAATTCTTAAAAAAAGAACAAACTATTTTTTAAATAAAAAGTAAAAGTAATAAAAATAACTAAAATGTATCAAAAATTAAAAAAAAAATAATAAATGGTTGGTCAGGATTTGAAACCGTAACCTACCCGGTGACACGGTTTCGTATCCTGAACAACAATGCAATGCTATTTTTTAAGCATTTTTGATACATTTTAGTTATTTTTACTAAATGTAGGTGACATCTTCAATTTTTTATTGTTTCATCGACTTTTAAATGATATTCAACATTAAAAATTTTTTTACGAGTTTTTCACATTCCTTGCATTTTTATTCCGTTTTAGAAGATTTTACGGCTTTTACAAATTTTGGAAAATTTGGCGAAGTTTCGCAATTATCGCGATATGATTTATTGCTTCATTGAATTTTTAAGATTTTATAAAAATATGAACTCAGAATATTGATCCAATATGCATGAATTTCATTGATCTTACGAGTATTTTTATGCAAAAATTATTTTTACTTAAAAAGTTAATACCAAATAAAGAAGTGCAATTTTTGCCTAAAACATATTTAAGTTGAAAATAAATTGTTTCTTTTTGTTATAGTTCTGCAAACAATTTTTTTTTCAAACGCTACAAAATTGTCTCTTACAGTCATATACATATATGGATACCCATTGATACATATCTATATTATTACGTATTCCTACACTAAGAGAAAAATGACAATCTAAATTTAAGAACAAAATTCTTGATTGTAGATTGCAGAAATCTTCAGATTTCAATCTTGAAATTTAGTCAGTAAGATTTGACGTACCCAATTTTAAGCATAATAAAAATCAAGAACGTAATCTTAATTTTAAAATCTTATTCTTAAATTTAATAATTAATTCTTAGAGTTAAGATTTAATTCTTGATTTTTTTCCATATTTAACATCAATAAAAGCGTGTTGTGTAATAAATTGCAAGACGCCTAACGAAGACGACGTATTTAAAAAAAGTAAAAAGAAATATTAAATTATTGTAAAAGGCAATTAAAAATGGAAAATCAGAACACACTACTAATAAGTTTGCTTTTAGTTTGGAATAGACGAAGATACACTTTCAATGCCATCAAAGGTAGGTGAATGGCTGAAAAATTGTAAGGATACATTTTCTACACCAACTTCTTAAGTAAGCTCGGCAGTCAAAAAAAAGTTTTTGATAAAGTAAGAGCCGTAGCTTCCAGGTTCTAAAAGATTAAACATAAACTATATGTTTGTTTCATATTTTGATATATGTAGGCTTTGCTTTTGTTGTTGGCTGAGTCATTTAGTGGCAATGACATCATAGAATTTTATAACCTGCATAAAAATCTTACAAATGATAAGCGAGACGAGATTATCCGAATCATAGTTGAGGAAGTTTTAAAAAAGGATTTCACACTTCGTGCTCAAGATTTCTCAATTATATTGACAGAAGTTTTTTCTACTGAGACTGAAGTTAAGGTAATTCTAATACTAATAAGTTCTAATAATTACTATTGTCAATAACACAATGTTTTAAAATAAAGGAATATTATTATATTCCACGAATGGGAAAAAAATCCCAGCGGAAAGTTGTTTTCAAAATTTTACTAGCCCGCCTTTACATTTATATCCAATTAATAATGGAAACACATATGTTAGACATAAGTTAATATACATAAGTATGTATCATACATAATGTATGTACTTTTAAGTATTGCATTATCATTGCGTTTTCCTTTTTATTTTATATATTATTTGTATAATTATTTTTTTATTACCACATTGCCGGAATACCGAAACAAATAAGAGTTACAATAAGGCGACAAAAATTCGGTTACTAATTTATTATTACCAAATTGCCAGAATAAGGTTGTAAATGTATTACACACATATGTAAATATTTAAATAAATAAAAATTAAAAATAATAAAAAAATGTTTTTTATTTCGACATTCGAATTCGGATAAAAACCAATAAACCAAATAGTCTATTTTCAAGAACACATTCTTAAAACCGATCTTAAAAGAAGAATTACATTAAGATTACATTCTTAAAATTTAAGAATTTATTCTCGATTTAATAAGAACACAATCTTAAATTCATACTTAAAATAAGAATTTTTTCAAGATTATATTCTTGATTTTTTAAGAATGTGATCTTAATTTAAGATTTTTATTAAGAACAAAATCTTGAATTTGATTTAAAACTGAGAATTTTTTCAAGATTACAATCTTAAAGGCGATCTTAAAAAAATAAAGATTTTATTCTTGAATTAAGAATTTTCGCATTTAACAGACTATTAAGATTGAAATGATTTGATTTTGAGGGTAAAATCTTGATTTTCCCCTTAGTGTAGCAATACAAAAAGCATTTTCTATTTGTCCAAACTAGTTTGGACAATAATAATAAATTAGTTGTAAGTTTGAATTTTTGTAAATTTTAAATTGAATCATATAACTGAAATTGAAATTGAATTATAAATCTAAAAGTATATATATAAATTGTAAATCTAAATTGTACTCTAAATCTAATGTTAAATTTGTTTATACTATTTATATGACGTACTTACCTCAAATTATACTTACCCTGACTTCACTGTATTTATCCATATGTTGTGTAAAGCTGCTCTCACCGCAATGCAGATGCCAACCGGTCAAACCGTTTGACTTCGGGTTTGTTACCGAGATTTTTATTAAGCTTACGGCAAAGCCAAAGCCGACTCAAGATCTGCATTTCGGTGAGAACAACTTACTTACCTTTGAACTCTCCATCAGGACACATCGTATATTTATTTACTCTAAATAACTTTCAATTTTTACCACTATTTATAAAGAATTATTTATTTACTCTAAATAAATTTCAATTTTTTCCACTATTTATAAATTTAATAATTGTCTCCACAATTATTCATGGTCCTTCGAATTAAACAAACCACCCTTTGGAAGAAATCTTTCCAGGAAAACAAAGGAATTCAACATTCGTGTACAGCCTGCTCAGGTCGACCGCACTAGAAGTGCAAGCAACAAGCTATACATACACACATACTTAGGTACACCAGCAGCAAGGTAAATTTAAACTCTAAAGAGTAAATTGAAATAAAAAACTCGAAGTCGTGTTAAAATTGCCAAGCGTAATAAACGTGAAACAAAAACTTGAAAAAACTAAAAATTTAAAATAAAAGAAACAAAATTTGAAAAAAGTGAAAATTAAATTAAACAAGATTGAAAAAACTAAAAAATTTTAAGTAAAAGAAACAATATTTAAAAAAGGTAAAAATTAAATTAAACAACATTGAAAACAGAACTAAAAAATTAAATTAAAATAATTAATCTAAGAAGGAAGTGAACATTAATAAATAATTATTGAAAGAAAAAAACCTGAAAAATAAAGGTAAATTAAATAATATTTGAACAGAAAAATGAAAAAAAAGACGGAAAAGCACAAGTCACATATTTGGCAAGTTACCCTTGGAAGAAAAGATTCAAATCGGTTGACAACAACAACAAAAGTAAAATGGCAAACAGGTATGTACATACATAAATACATATATTGGAAACCGATCGCACGTCTACCTACATACGTACGTATGTACAGTCAGATGCACTTACATACATATGTACAAAAGTCTGGATTTATTCGCGCCGTTTTGTCTTGGAAGTGCGTACAGACATATATAAAGGTACATATATGTACATACGTAAATCAATATGCATGTACATATATATATATATTTCTCAAAAAAAAATTGTGCCGCTTTTTTCGTGTAAGTACGTTTATATTTATGTATGTATATACATACATACATACATAATAAATACATAGTCCTCATTTATTTGCCTTTTTCCTATTAGTGCTTACATACATATATGCATATGTACATATACATATATTTCTCAAATTTATTCCCGCTTTTTTCCTATATACTTATGTACAATATAATGTGTATATATATGTATGTATAAATTTCTCAAATTTATTCCAGCTTTTTTGGAAGTACGTACATGCATACATATATATATGTATATACATAAATACATATATATAATAGTTACAAATTTATTCCCGCTTTTTTTCTCATATATGTAAGTACATATGTACATACAAATATATACTTATTAATATATGTACATAAATTATCTCCCTCAAAAAATTGATCATTATCTCTTGCATTTGTTGCAAATATTCAACACAAGTTCAACGACCATATATGTATGTTGGCACATAGTCACTTTTGTTGAGTAAATAACAATTAAATAAAACGGAGACGGGAATATCAGTACCACTTAAAATATTTTTTACTTAAAACAAAATAAAACAGGATATTTATATTCGGATTTAATAATTGTTCATTACACAACAATTGTAAACCCCAAGAAATAAATTTCACTCAAAAAATAAGATAAAAATCGCTGTATTCCCGTGAACAATAATTTTGTTTTTTCAAGAATGTGAAAACCCAAAGGTACAGCCCTGTATAACAAACTTTCGTATAGTGTGATCAGTGTTGCCGTGAAAAATTTTGATGCATTGCCCGAAAGTAAAAATGTTTATCCCAATATTAAGTAAAATTTTTTCACGTAAAGCAAAATCTTTCAGAAGAATATTTATAAAACAAATTTATAAAACCTCGAAAAAAAAAATCTCTTTTATATTCACCATATCATATACTTTGTCGTATACCACAAGTTACGGTTATTTTATTACTCTAAATATTTTTCAACCAAAAAGTTTATCTCTCTACATAGCTTCACTTTAGAACTGTTTGAATGCTCAATACAGTCTATTAGAGCTCCCAATTTTCATATATAAATTTCTATTACAACGCTAGTGGCTTAAAGTACAACAAAATTGATTTAATTTATATTGTCTTTATACCCCCTACAAAACTAAATGCCTCATATTTAGTGCTAACTCATTAGCCCCTTCTAAAAAGATAATATAGATAAAATAATCTCGGAATAGTATTTAAATTCTTTGGTTTTATCCAGATTACAAATATCTGGCGCTAACTCATTAGCCCCTAATCCACCAAAGAATTTACTATACAACTCGAGCCTTAATTACAAAAGCAGCTATGTGTGAAATAGAAATTCGTGTTATACCATATAACCACAGAGATATTCATCTGAAGAAAGTAACCCTACGAAATCATACCCTAATTATTAGCTGTAGCCTGACCCATAGGCTCGGCGAAACTCTCGTATCAACATACTTGTTTCACTTCAAATTGGAATGATTTGGTTTCAGATCTATTTAAGATAAACTGTTACCATACCTCTTTGGCTCCAATATACACCCTCAGACGAAATGCATGGAATTTATGACGCTCCCAAAGCAGTGTATTGCGCTACAATTTACATTCGTTGCAAAGCTAAATCTCACGCAGGTTTTTACGAACTTGTTGCTAGCAAAATGTAAAGTAGCTCCTACAAACAGTCTGCTTAACCCGGGACTCAATGGCACAGTACGTTGGTAAACCTCATCAAGTACGTACAGTCGTATTCCAATGCTACCCGGAAGTTCCCTCTTTTCTTGACTTTAGCTCAATCATCTCTCGCTTCGTTTGAAGGCGGGGGCACCCCAGTGGGCGGTTAGTGAATAAAACTTGAGCCTAACTCAAAATTTATTTATTCATTATGCTACTCTACGCCTACACATACATTCTCCCATACATCCAGTTCACCAAACCTGTTTAAATCTCTAATAAGATGCCTTTTTTCTATTTAATACTAGGACTAACCGAAGATTAGAATTAACCACTAAAGAACTACGACAACGTCAGAAGTCAAGGGAACAAAAATTAACAACACAACCATCCACCAAATCAACAGCACCAACCACCGCATCAACCACAGCATTAAAACCTGACACTAAAATCCTCGTGGAGGACATTCGGTCTCTAGCCAACGTCTTGTGTGCTGCGGAATAACCGGCATATGTTGCCTGAAGGCAAGGGCGGCGGCATGTCCAAACTAGTTTGGACAATAATAATAAATTAGTTGTAAGTTTGAATTTTTGTAAATTTTAAATTGAATCATATAACTGAAATTGAAATTGAATTATAAATCTAAAAGTATATATATAAATTGTAAATCTAAATTGTACTCTAAATCTAATGTTAAATTTGTTTATACTATTTATATGACGTACTTACCTCAAATTATACTTACCCTGACTTCACTGTATTTATCCATATGTTGTGTAAAGCTGCTCTCACCGCAATGCAGATGCCAACCGGTCAAACCGTTTGACTTCGGGTTTGTTACCGAGATTTTTATTAAGCTTACGGCAAAGCCAAAGCCGACTCAAGATCTGCATTTCGGTGAGAACAACTTACTTACCTTTGAACTCTCCATCAGGACACATCGTATATTTATTTACTCTAAATAACTTTCAATTTTTACCACTATTTATAAAGAATTATTTATTTACTCTAAATAAATTTCAATTTTTTCCACTATTTATAAATTTAATAATTGTCTCCACAATTATTCACTATTTATTTATGCTACACCTATCGATTTGCGCACTTACTCGTATTTATAATGGAACCCGTTAGTAGCAGTGTCGGTATACGTAGGGAAAAATCCCTATTCGTAGAGATTCTCTTCTACAAAAAATGGCCGTAGAGAGAAAATGACAGATTTATTGAAATAATTAAAATGTAGGGACTTTTCAATAATTTGACAACAAGGTATTAATTTTGCAACCTTATTCGATTTGTGAGAACATACTAACGAAATTTAATAATACGGGAATACTACAAATTGTTATACTTTTTTTTAAAGTAAATTTGTGAAATATTGCCTTTTTATGTTTATATATAATGAACTCTTCATTTTCATCAGACTTTTCGGCGTGCTTAGAGGAAACCGAAAAGTACTGAAAACAAAAATTCAACAAATCATGGTTGGAGGACGATCACGTTAAAGGGTGGCTGGAAGCTTTCTCTGATGAACCGTTTAAATACAAAAAATGTAAATTTTGTAAATAATGACAAACAAATTGATATTTTTTTTTAAAAGAAAAGCAGCGAGTCAGCTGATTTTCGCTGAAATAAAGAACTGATTCACGTACATAAAAATTTTTATATTTAAATAAAATTTAAATCTCATAGATAGAATACTGAATATTATTGATATTGAATTTCATAAGAAGAATGGGGGAGAATTAGAAATATATTCAAGGATAATAACTCTCCTAATCAACTGACTAATAATTTGATTGGACAATAAAAAAGACAGAGGATAAATAGTACGAGCACTTGGAATGAACATAAAATTTAAAAGTCTTTAATTTATGTACCAATCATTTCTGAACGGTTAGAGAACTCTAGAATTTATGATTTCAATAATTATAGGAAAGCTCATAAGACATATAATACATTAGGAAGTTCGTTCAACAAAATGAAGGAGAATACGGAATTACAGAAAAAATAATAGATGGTGTAATAAAGTATATAAAGGTACCACCAAAAATAAACTAAAAAATAGATTAGACGGACATACATATATCTGATTAGAAATACAAAAACAGATCATCTCAGAAGACTGCATTGACATCGCATTGTGCAATGTTTCACCATACAACAGATTTTGAAAATAAAACAGTTTTAAACACAGAAACTAACTACAAACGTCGTTTCGTGCTAGAAATGTTACAAATTCTCAATACAGCAATAGAACAAAAATTGAACTTTAAAATGGATACAGATAATATAAATGAAAACTATTGACATTTAATTTATAAAAATAGAACAGGAAATTTAATAATTTTTATAATATTGTAATAAATAGATTTAAGTAATTTTGTAAAAATGTGTAATTCATTATCAATTTTGATAATTTTTGTTCTTTATAAAATTTAGAATAAGTTTTTCATTGTTTGAAAAAACTAAGCAATTGGTATTATTAATTTCATTCATATCCCTGAAGAAAGTTTCCACAGAAAAAGTGAAATATTGTAAAAAAAGTTTTTATTTTGTTATTGTTGACCTTAAGCTTGGAAAGTTTTTTAATAAAATAGAAAGAAGTAGTTTTATTCCAACAACTTTTCTCAATAATAGGCAGTAAAATTAAAATTTTTTGAAAAATTTAAAATATTATTATTTTTTTATAAATTCAAATTATTGAATTTATTAATTAAAGTACATTTTTTCAAGTATATGCAACTCTACATTTGTGAAACATCGTGTGTTTGTCAAGTTTCATGTAAATATTAACTTAACAATATTTTTTATATGTGTAGTTTGTTTGACAGTCGGACGATTTTATGTATTTGCTTTAGTGTTGCATGTAATTTGAATAATTTACTTTGGAAGTAATATGGAATATTTTAATTATCAGAGGTCGCTACACCATCTCATCAGCATTCTCTGTTCAAGTCTACCGCTTGCCACAGTGGAAACTAGTGAGTAGGAATATCAACTATTCAAGTGGATTATATTTAACACATTTGAATACGAAAATTTCTTATATTAATTTGAACAGGTTAAATCAATTTGCCACCTCGGATGATTAATTATTCCATATATTATTACTCTGTTCGCTTTTTCAGAGCCATCGGCTGCTGATAGCAAGTTTTTTTTATAGTCGATTAGGAGAGTAGACTTTCGAAAAATATTGAATTTGTATTAGAAAACTTTTTATTACTAAACAAGTGATATTAATTATAATTATTTACTTTAAAAAATTTCAACTGATTTTACTTTCGTGCACTTTATTCCTTAAAATGTATATTCGGCAATTCTTCAAAATTTTGCAATCACGATACGTTTGGAAATAAAACATTATTTGATTCAAAATATTTATGATTCTTTTATTTAATTTTTATCAGACAATATTTATTGATTTGTGACAAATATTTTTTCATAATAAAGTGTTATTTTATTAAACAATTTTAATAATCAAATTGTTTTTAATTAATTGTGAATTGAACAATAATATTTTAAAAGACATCGATTGTTACATAAAAAAACTTACACCTGCCGACTTATATTCTTAAAAAAAGATCACAAATAATGTTTTAGTAGCAAAATATTGGCAAAATTTCGCTTCGCATTCTTCGTCACTCATGTCTTCACTTATTCCTTCGTCATCAGAAATTTCGCAAATTGGAAATCTTATCAGAAAATCGTTTATACTTTCCGTTTCTTGTTGCATGCGGCGGCAACGTTTGGCTTTTGCTTCTAATAAGTCTGCTAGATACATCCTCCATTGTCTCGCACCACTGGGTATACGATCGGAATACGTTGACGGCAACGGCGTTAAAGAAGATGAATAATCTTCTGTGTTCAAATCATTTTTAGGTTTTTCAACTGGCGCGGGTTCACTTCCAGTTGCAGCTTCTTCGCTTGGCAAAATTATGTCCTTGGCTTCGGGTAGCATTTTTGACTTGTTGTTTTGTTTTCACGAAATGTTAACTTTAAGACACTTTAAAAGCGAATGATACTCCTTTCAAAAATTAATTAATATTTATAAGTGAACTATCCTTTCTTATAAATTCGCTAGCAGGCAGAGCAACAAAGTCCTTAATGTGTGAGTAACAGGTAAGAGAGTCGCAGCTGCATCAAAATTAATCCGTCATTAGGAATTTCTAATATAAATCATCTACACTTGCGTAGTAATTAATAATTTTATTGCACTTATTAGGAATTATTAGGAATACACAGCAGTGAACTCCTGTAATAATTGTTGCATTGTTTTTATTAGAAAAGGTTATAAAATTGTCGATATTGTTTGGAAGAATGACTTTTTGGCGTTGCAAGTTTCTAGGAATGTAAATGATCATAATTATATCACAGGCATGTCGCATATTCTAATGGGAATATTTTTAATTTTTCACTTACAACTCTTTGTTATTCTTAGTAAATACTTATTAGCGAAAAAAATTCACAATTCCTAGTAAGTGCAATAAAATTATTAATTACTACGCAAGTGTAGATGAAATTCCTAATGACGGATTAATTTTGACGCAGCTGCGACTCTCACCTGTTACTCAAACATTAAGGACTTTGTTGCTCTACCTGCTAGCAAAATTATAAGAAAGGATAGTTCACTTATAGAAAGGAGTATCATTCGCTTTTAAAGTGTCTTAAAGTTAACATTTCGTGAAAACAAAACAATTAAACAAAAATGCTACCCGAAGCCAAGGATATAATTTTGCCAAGCGAAGAAGCTGCAACTGGAAGTGAACCTGCGACAGTTGAAAAACATAAAAATGATTTCAACACGAACACAGAAGATGATTCATCTTCTTTAACGCCGTTGCCGTCAACGTATTCAGATCGTATACCCAGTGGTGCGAGACAGTGGGAGATGTATCTAGCAGATTTGTTGGAAGCAAAAGCCAAACGCTGCCGCCGCATGCAACAAGAAACGGAAAGTATAAACGATTTTCTGATAAGATTTCCAATTTGCGAAATTTCTGATGACGAAGGAATAAGTGAAGACATGAGTGACGAAGAATGCGAAGCGAAATTTTGCCAATATTTTGCTACTAAAACATTATTTGTGATCTTTTTTTAAGAATATAAGTCGGCAGGTGTAAGTTTTTTTATGTAACAATCGATGTCTTTTAAAATATTATTGTTCAATTCACAATTAATTAAAAACAATTTGATTATTAAAATTGTTTAATAAAATAACACTTTATTATGAAAAAATATTTGTCACAAATCAATAAATATTGTCTGATAAAAATTAAATAAAAGAATCATAAATATTTTGAATCAAATAATGTTTTATTTCCAAACGTATCGTGATTGCAAAATTTTGAAGAATTGCCGAATATACATTTTCATGAATAAAGTTTCACGTAAGTAAAATCAGTTGAAATTTTTTAAAGTAAATAATTATAATTAATATCACTTGTTTAGTAACAAAAAGTTTTCTAGTACAAATTCAACATTTTTAGAAAGTCTCATTTGTGAACAGTTATTGAACAAACAAAAAATAATAAAAGGAAAATTCCAGCAATTCTTCAAGTAGAATATATTTTATATATTTTTGGGTTTGTGATTTTACGGACTTTTTGACATCTCAGTGAACAGAAATTTAAAAACGTCATTTACGGGGATCGGAGAAAGTAAATTTTCTAAATTAAGTAAAATTATCAGCTGAAAACATTTCATTCAGATATGAACACTCGTATTTGATGGGAGATGGTTTTGAAAAGGTGTGGTGAATCGTCATCGATTTTGAGAATTATTTTAATAATCTCAAAAACTATTGACTATTAAAAATGACAAAAAGAACACTGATAATACAAATTTGGAAATTAATTTATAAAAAACGATTGAAAATTCTATTAACAATATATTTCGTGGATATTTACAAAATGGAAATAATCACGCCTTTTGTCGGTTTTAAATAATTTTCCATCACATATCTGATTTTTTATTAAAATAAACATTTTTATATAATTATAACAATTAAAATTAAAAAATTTAAGGTTCTTTAAGGTGCTGTTCAGATATTACGTAACGCAATTTTTGCCGAATTAAAATCGCTCAAAGTTGCGACACGACTTTCTGTTGTTTTTAGATGCCTAAGAGCATTTACATCATAATTTTCGGATCATCTACATAACTGCTTGAGCTATAAACTTAATTGTGTAAATTTCTTAGTCTTCTAAAATCATTTTATGCTGCAATTTTACAGCAAACCTTAAACTTTTGATTTCGATCCTAAAATTTGCAAAAGTTCGGAGTAATTGCAGTAGCTATTTCATCTGCCACACAATTTTGTTTCTAATTTTTAAGAATTTCTTATAAGTTACTATAAGCACCATAAAAAACAGCGGAGTTTTTTTTGGAAAAGACCGATTTTCGCAAAAAATCGAGCTACGACTTTCGTATATTAAGCCAATGGTATGTTTAAAAATATTATATTCAATTAAATTTGTGAAAATTAAATCTAAACGAAGCGGAATATTTCTTTAAAAAAATTTGTAAAATTAAATTAAAATGTTTTCACGAAAGTAAACAGCCTGTTTCATGATGTCGAACGTTATTATTCGCTGGCTTTCTGACGCAAAACAACTGATTTGAGTTCCACTAACAAACTATTTCATTTATTCATTTTTTGTTTATTTATGTGCAAAATTAAACAAATTAAACAAAAAAATAGTTTATTAGATGTTTTTCGTTTACAGTTCGAGTGAACGACAGCGTTCGACATCCTGTGGCAGAATGTAAGAATTTCTTAAAACAAACAATTAAAGTTTCTACTATAAAAATTTTAATAGTAATTAATAATTGCTGTTGGAAACTACTCTTTTTATTTAAAATTTCAAGCTTAATTTTAATAAAAATTAAAAAAATGCAGTATTTTTTTAAGAATTGGAAAATTTCCTCAAAATCTCAAAAAATATATTTTTATGTTTTCCTTTTACACCCAATTGAAGGTTTCGGCTGAATACAAACTCCGCAATCAAGAAGACTTGAAGAAGGCCCGCGAAGAATGCATGGCAGCAAAAAAAGTATCTCCCGAAATGGTTGAGAAATACAAGAAATTCGATTTCCCTGATTATGAAGTCACCAGATGCTATATCGAATGCATTTTCAAGAAATTCGACTTGTTCGATCCCAAGGATGGCTTCAAAAATGAGAATCTAGTTGCGCAACTCGGCCATGGTAAGGCAAACAAGGACAGCGTAAAGGCTGATGTTGCAAAGTGTGCCGATAAAAACGAACAGAAATCTGATTCCTGCGCCTGGGTGTCCCGTGGCTTTAAATGTTTTATTAGCAAGAATATGCCTTTGGTTATGGAGAGCTTGAAGAACTAAAAGCGTTTCAAATTTCACAACTTTCGCATTTAATTGGATTGTTACGTATAAAAAAAGATAGCCACAGCAACAGTGTTCCAATCATCGATGACCATCTCATGGTTTTAGGCAACAATAAATAACACATGAAAAATTTCTTTAATAAATCATCTTTTACGTCCACAATCGTCATTTATTTATAACACTTTTTTATATTAAAATGTTTAAAACTTTCGTTAATTTAATCAAATAAATCGCAGATTCTGTAAAAGAATATTTTTATGTGTTTTTTGAAATTTTGTACATTCAATAGAAGCCAAAGAATTTTAAAATGAGGTGACACTACATCTGCAGTTTTCACTAACTACTCGTACATTAGAGACAAAAAACATTCATTCAATGAAAAAGTTTACAGATGAAAACACTTATGTGAAGGTGGCTGGTATTTGAAAAGTGAAAAAAATATAAATTTTAAATATATTCAGAAATAACAACGTATGTTCATATGCATGTATATGTCATTGTTGGCATTAATCAATTATTTAATTTCATTCATATCCAATCAGATTAACTAACATTAATCGATATCGAGTTAATTAGATCAACAATTTTCGTTTTGGGATTATGGAATTCGATATCGAACAAAAATAAATAACGCTTGAAATGATGAATTTCGATAGCGAGTCACCGATCGAGTGTTATCTTTGCAAACATTGTTCGATACCAAAATGTCAATCGTAAACAAAACAAATGTTTTTCTTAATTTTAACGACAAACAATAAATTGTGAAAGATTTTAGTTTTATTAAATTTTTAATTGTACTTATGGTGCACAATTGTGAAAAATATAAATTTAAAGCAAAAAAATGCTTGCAGAGTTTATGTCCGAACACCCAAATTTAGCTAAAAGAAGTAAGAGTGATATATTCGGTTGTGCCGAATCTTATATATCCTTTACCATAGTATGTAGTAACGAAAGAAGTCACAATCACGAAAATTCACGCTCACGAAATAAGAAAAATAAATAAAAAAAGAATATAAATGGGAAAAATTACATTAAAGCAAAAAAGAATTACCACTCACCGTCTCATGGACGCAACCTCACGTGATGAAAACAAAAAATTAATCACGATCATGCATTATTGGTTCTCATCTCTATTCCATAGCTGAATTCATAAACACAGCTTGCAAAGCAACACTGGAAGTATGAGTTTACAAGGCATCCTAGTGTTGCTTTTCAAACTGCCTTTATGAAGTCAGTCATAGATTATGAATTTCGTAACAAACTCCTTACCCCTTCTTGCCTAGAAAGCATTATAATTTTATTTTATTAGCACTTATATCATTTTTCACACATCCAAGAAGTGTTTCAACGTCTTTATCAAAAAGCCGATGGTCTTCGACGAAACAAAGAAATGATTTGAAATGTAAGAAAAGGTTTAATAATGAAGAAATTCTCCCAAAATTTATAAAAAAATATCGCCAACTATTACATAAATCTGCTAGTCTAATGATTAAAATGTTCCAATATTATCTTCATTTTGAAAATAATTTAAAGCTATCAAAAATGCTTAAAAAAAAACAAACTATTTCTTTTTGAATAAAAAGTAAAAGTAATAAAAATAACTGAAATGTATCAAAAGTCTTATAAAAGAAATATCATATTGTAGTTCAGGACTTGAAACCGTACTCTACCCGGTTGCACGGTTTCGAATCCTGAACAACAATGATACTTTTTTTTAAAGAATTGTTGATACTTTTTAGTTATTTTTATTACTTCACTTTTTATTTAAAAAAGTTTGTTCCACAATTTATTTAAAAAACCAGGCACAATCTCATTTATAATATATTTTTTTTAATTTTTGCGTTTTTTTCCAATTTTATGAACGATAAAAAGTTTACTTTTCAAAAATACCCGAAATAATTATATAATGAATTCAGTAAGTTGTCGATGGTTTTATTTGATATAATATAATAATAACACTAAAAATTAAAATAAATTGACGGTGTTAGAAAATATTTTAAATTATAAAATATAACAACATATTTTAATTCATTATTTTAATTTTATTTTTTCTTTGAAACTCGTATGATGTACGTACTCGTATGTATGTAAACTAGTGGTATTCTGATAGTTGTCTTTTTAAAATTTTGTTAACTTTTCCATTTACTTATCTGTATTGCGGTTGGACCAGACGATAAATAAAGGTTTTGGTTCAATATAACCTGTATATTTCTGATATAGAATCACAATCGAATATCAAGCACAATTGATTTAAAAAATACGAATTCGGTAATTCATATTCAGCCTGCTAAGAAAACAGATGGATTTAATTAAAAACATTTTTTATTTAAATCTTCTTCTGCGTTTTTAAAATTTTTCTGTGTAAGACAGAGAAATAAATATGAAAAATTACGATCAAATCGCAAACAGAAATCTTTTTGCTCTCAAATCCAACTCATAGATTCGGCTTATTTTCGTAATATTTTGCCATTAAATTGCGTCCAATTATGTTTATTTATATAGGAAAAGAAAATATAAGCGATAAATACTGTAATATGCATGAATAATAGTATACTAATAAACGTACATAAATAAGTTTAAGGAAACAAACAAAAACAAAACAACAAATCTTTGCTTTTCGACTGTTTAGTTATGCACATGGATACACACAATGAGTACATGAGCGCACGAATGCATTTCAGTATTAATGTATGTGTGACAAAAAAGGGCGAAATTACAATTTCCATCAAGAATTTGAAGTTTTAATATTTTCTAATAAATAAGATGTATTATGTACTTAAACGCATAAACTACAACTGTTCTGTGGTGTATGCACAAAGCATACAGAGGTGACAGAAGGGGAAAACTATATAAGTTTATTTTCCGACTCCCTCTATACGCACAAGCATCGAAAAAGAAATTGAAAAAATATTTTGCATTCTTTGTGGTTTTATATTCTGTATTAACGTATTTTACACAAACTGCTTTGTGGTATTTTATTCTTCCCAACACGAAATGATTGATTTTTGCTTTTCCCACAAACTAATAATCATATTTGAGCTTAAAACTTTCTATTCACAAAACACAAAGCACACAAACCACAATTTTTCCAAAATTTTATTACAATTTTATTTTTTTGTTTTGTTTATTTTCCCTTCTTCGCAGCATTAAGACTTTATAGTTGTCTCTTTCTTCAACCACCGGCCCTTTAGCTGATTTGGACCATTTGCAAATGTCATTTTTTACATGTCTGTTGGTAGTTTGTGGTGTATGAGAAGCGCTTGTGACTACCAACCAGTAGGTTGTTGGTATGAATCCCAACGCAACTTTTTCTAAAAATTTTTAAAAGTAAAATTATTTCGAATATCATTTTTTTGCTCATATTTTAGCCGTTTAATTATTTCAGTCTAAACCTTCGAAGATCTCCATACAAGAAATCTGCTTCATAAAATTGACCGTAGGACAGTTGGGGCCATAAAAAAACAACAGATTAGGAAATATAACAAAAAAGTCTTTTGGCTATATCTCGTTAATTATTGGACTGAGTTTTGTTATTTTCAAACCGAACAATTAAATGAAAATTCCAAGAGAATGGTCTCAAATTTATGTCTCTAAGTTCGTGGGAGGAATTAATTCTACTTACACCAAAATATAGCAGACGGACATACGGACATCGCTCTTCGACTTCTCTATTTATAAGGATCCAGAATATATATACTTTATTGTGGTATTAAATGAATAATGAAGAAATTACATACAGAATGACAAACCTATATATCCCCTTTCCAAATTTTTTGGTGAAGGGTATAAAAATGCTTGCGGAGTTTATGTCCGAACACCCAAATTTAGCCAAAAAAGCCTATTGCCAACGCCATTTCCTTGGCCATCTTTGTCAGTTATTTGCTAATCGTGTTTTGGTACATTTCAATCGGGTAATCGCCAGCAATTGCATGCTGCAAGGAGCCAGTAGCCAGAAGGGAAAGTGTTGTGACATACAACTGCACTGCCCTTTACATGTGCCCAAAAAAATATAATTGCAATGAGACATAATTGAATGACTCCTTCGACAATCTAAACTACTGTTTAAATTTAAAACAAATATACAGTCAAGAATTTATTTGATCCAAAATACAAAATCAAAAAACATGAGACAAGACCGCTTCTCCTAAAAATTCAAGACTTGAAGAGTTAAACCTGACGTGTGTGAACCGGGTCTAAGATCATGAACTTGTGCTCTGGGAGTAGTGCGAATTCGGATCATATAATAATTTTTTTTATGTAATGCTGAAACTTCAAACTCAACTTCCCAAAGAAATTTTTTTTCGATAGCGATCGAATGCCATCATGAGGCAACTCTATTGGTATCGCAAAAAATACAAACATTTAAAATAAGCCTTAATTAATATTGATTTAAAATCCAAAGGAGTTGTTTTGGTTTGTCATTTGGTTTTTAATTTCTGCAGTATTCATTTCCGTCCCTATAAAGTACATACATGTACACATCAGAGAACGACAACGGATTCAATCATATATAAATTACTCTAGCATATATTGAATATTTGCAATACAAAATATTTTTCGTATTTGTTCAATTTCATAATTGTATTTATCGGTGAGCATTTTGTTTTATATTTGTATGTATTCATGTTCATATTTGTTTATATCCCTGCGCACGTATATTTATCGATAGGTACTCCAATGGCTATGAGCACATTTATTTTCCAATTTTCGGTTGATAAATTTTGCCAGAAATTTTGTCTAAAGTTGTATTAAGGATTTCGTTTTGTAATTATTATGAACCATTTTTCAGAAAAATATGATTAAAGTTGTATTAAAAAATTCGCGTTAACTTGGAAAGTATACAATTTTACTTTGAAGCAAATTTTAAAACATTTTATAGAATAGAAAAAGCTTAAAAATGGATGAAGATCCTTAAACAAAAAGCGAACGAAACGAAAAATGGTAAGTTGCTTGCAAAATTTTCGAAAATCAGCAAAATTGCATAATTTGCAAATTTTTCACATTCCTTACATTTTTAAGTCTTTTTAGAAGATTTTACGGCTTTTTAAAAATTTTCAACTTTTAGTGGAATTTCGCGTTTTTTGCAATGTGGGTGACTTTTTAAATTTTTTATTGTTTCATCAACTTTTAAATGATATTCAACATTTTAATTTTCCCAGTGATTGGAAGTTATTGCGAATCTTCGTAATTTTTGCAGTTTTTTTTTGCCAGTTTTTCACATTCCTTGCATTTGTAGGCCGTTTTAGAATATTTTACGGCTTTTAAAAATTTTGGAAAATTTGGCGAACTTTCGCAATTATCGCGATATGATTTATTGTTTCATTGAATTTTTAAGATTTTATGAAAATATGAACACAGAAGTTTATCCAATATGAATGAATTTCATTGATCTCTTACGAGTATTTTTATGCAAAAATTATTTTTACTCAAAAAGTTAATACCAAAAAGAGAACTGCAATTTTTGCCTAAAACATATTTAAGTTGAAGATAAATTGTTTCTTTTTGTTATGGTTCTGCATTTTTTTTTCAAGCGCTACAACATTGTCTCTTATAGTCATATTTATGGATACCCATCGATAGATATCTGTAGATATTTGTACGTATTCCTAGCAATACAAAAAGCATTTTCTATTTATTTATGCTACAACTATCGATATTCGCACTTACTCGTATTTATAATGGAACCCGTTGGTAGCAGTGTTTTTATACGGAGGGAAAAATCCCTATTCGTAGAGATTTTCTTCTACAAAAATTGGCCGTAGAGAGAAAATTACAGATTTATTGAAGTTATTCAAATGTAGGGACTTTTCAATAATGTGACGAAAAGGTATTAATTTTGCAACCTTATTCGATTTGTGAGAACATACTAACGAAATATAATAATACGGGAATATTACAAATTGTTATACTTTTTTTTAAAGTAAATCTTCGTTTTCATCAGACTTTTCGGCGTGCTTAGAGGAAACCGAAAAGTACTGAAAACAAAAATTCAACAAATCATGGTTGGAGGACGATCACGTTAAAGGGTGGCTGGAAGCTTTCTCTGATGAACCGTTCAAATACAAGTGTCTTGCATGCAATAAAATTTTAAATTGCGGCAAAAGTGTAAATTTTGTAAAAAATGACAAACAAATTGATATTTTTTTAAAAGAAAAGCATCGAGTCAGCTGATTTTCGCTGAAATAAAGAACAGATTCACGTACATAAAAATTTTTATATTTAAATAAAATTTAAATCTCATATTTCAAATATTTAAAAAACTTTTGTTTGTTGAGGGTTTTTAGCTAGTCTCAATACATGCATTTCATTGGTGCATGTATATAGACTAGCTAAAAAACCCTCAACAAACAAAAGTTTTTTTAAATCTTTGAAAAAAGATATCGAGGCAATCTCGATTAATATAAATTTCATAATTTAAATCTCATAGATAGAATACTGAATATTATTGATATTAAATTTCATAAGAAGAATGGGGGAGAATTAGAAATATATTCAAGGATAATAACTCTCCTAATCAACTGACTAATAATTTGATTGGACAATAAAAAAGACAGAGGATAAATAGTACGAGCACTTGGAATGAACATAAAATTTAAAAGTCTTTAATTTATGTACCAATAATTTCTGAACGGTTAGAGAACTCTAGAATTTATGATTTCAATAATTATAGGAAAGCTCATAAGACATATAATACATTAGAAAGTTCATTCAACAAAATGAAGAAGACGGAATTACAGAAAAAAATAATAGAGGGTGTAATAAAGTATATAAAGGTACCACCAAAAATAAACTAAAAAATAGATTAGACGGACATACATATATCTGATTAGAAATACAAAAACAGATTATCTCAGAAAACTGCATTGACATCGCATTGTGCAATGTTTCACCATACAACAGATTTTGAAAATAAAACAGTTTTAAACACAGAAACTAACTACAAACGTCGTTTCGTGCTAGAAATGTTACAAATTCTCAATACAGCAATAGAACAAAAATTGAACTTTAAAATGGATACAGATAATATAAATGAAAACTATTGACATTTAATTTATAAAAATAGAACAGGAAATTGAATAATTTTTATAATATTGTGATGAATAGATTTAAGTAATTTTTAAAAATGTGTAATTCATTATCAATTTTGATAATTTTTGTTCTTTATAAAATTTAGAATAAGTTTTTCATTGTTTGAAAAAACTAAGCAATTGGTATTATTAATTTCATTCATATCCCTGAAGAAAGTTTCCACAGAAAAAGTGAAATATTGTAAAAAAAGTTTTTATATTGTTATTGTTGACCTTAAGCTTGGAAAGTTTTTTAATAAAATAGAAAGAAGTAGTTTTATTCCAACAACTTTTCTCAATAATAGGCAGTAAAATTAAAATTTTTTGATAAATTTAAAATATTATTATTTTTTTATAAATTCAAATTATTGCATTTATTAATTAAAGAACATTTTTTCAAGTATATGCAATTCTACAATAACACATTTGTGAAACATCGTTTGTTTGTCAAATTCCAAATAAATATAAACTTAAAAACATTTTTTATTTGTGTAGTTTGTTTGACAGTCAGATGATTTTATTTTTTTTCTGTAGTGATGCATGTAATTTAATAAATTTACTTTGGAAGTAATAAGGAATATTTTAATTATCAGAGGTTTCATCAGCATTCTCTGTTCAAGTCTACCGCTTGTCTATTCAAGTGGATGATTTAACACATTTGAATACGAAAATTTCTTATATTAATTATTAATTTGAACAGGTTAAATCAATTTCGGTTAGTACAAAATTCCCACCTCTGACGATTAATTATTCAATATATTATTACCTTCTTCGCTTTTTCAGCGCCATTGGCTGCTGATATCAAGTTTTTTTATAGTCGATTTGGAGAGTAGACTTTCGAAAAATTTTGAATTTGTACTAGAAAACTTTTTATTACTAAACAAGTGATATTAATTATAATTATTTACTTTAAAAAATTTCAACTGATTTTACTTACCTGCACTTTATTCCTTAAAATAATTATGATTCTTTTATTTAATTTTTATCATTTTTTTCATTTTTTTTTTATTGATTTGTGGGAAAAATTTTTTCATAATAAAATGTTATTTTATTAAACAATTTTAATAATCAAATTGTTTTTAATTAATTGTGAATTGAACAATAATATTTTAAAATACATCGATCGTTACATAAAAAAACTTACACCTGCCGAATTATATTCTTAAAAAATATCACAAATAATGTTTTAGTAGCAAAGTAGTAGCAAAATTTCGCTTCTCATTCTTCGTCACTCATGTCATCACTTATTCCTTCGTCATCAGAAATTTCGCAAATTGGAAATCTTATCAGAAAATCGTTTATACTTTCCGTTTCTTGCTGCATGCGGCGGCAACGTTTGGCTTTTGCTTCTAATAAGTCTGCTAGATACATCTCCCACTGTCTCGCACCACTGGGTATACGATCGGAATACGTTGACGGCAACGGCGTTAAAGAAGATGAATCATCTTCTGTGTTTGTGTTGAAATAATTTTTAGGTTTTTCAACTGGCGCGGGTTCACTTCCAGTTGCAGCTTCTTCGCTTGGCAAAATTATGTCCTTGGCTTCGGGTAGCATTTTCGACTTGTTGTTTTGTTTTCACGAAATGTTAACTTTAAGACACTTTAATAGCGAATGATACTCCTTTCAAAAATTAATTAATATTTATAAGTGAACTATCCTTTCTTATAAATTCGCTAGCAGGCAGAGCAACGAGGTCCTTAATGGATGAGTAACAGGTAAGAGAGTCGCAGCTGCATAAAAATTAATCCGTTTGCGTAGTAGTTAATAATTTTATTGCACTTATTAGGAATTATTAGGAATACACAGCATTGAACTCCTGTAATAATTGTTGCATTGTTTTTATTAGAAAAGGTTATAAAATTGTCGATATTGTTTGGAAGAATGACTTTTTGGCGTTGCAAGTTTCTAGGAATGTAAATGATCACTATTACATCACAGGCATGTCGCATATTCTAATGGGAATATTTTTAATTTTTCACTTACAACTCCTTGTTATTCTTAGTAAATACTTATTAGCGAAAAAAATTCACAATTCCTAGTAAGTGCAATAAAATTATTAATTACTACGCAAGTGTAGATGAAATTCCTAATGACGGATTAATTTTGACGCAGCTGCGACTCTCACCTGTTACTCACACATTAAGGACTTTGTTGCTCTACCTGCTAGCAAAATTATAAGAAAGGATAGTTCACTTATAAATATATATTAATTTTTGAAAGGAGTATCATTCGCTTTTAAAGTGTCTTAAAGTTAACATTTCGAGAAAAAAAACAACCAGTCGAAAATGCTACCCGAAGCCAAGGACATAATTTTGCCAAGCGAAGAAGCTGCAACTGGAAGTGAACCCGCGCCAGTTGAAAAACCTAAAAATGATTTGAACACAGAAGATGATTCATATTCTTTGACGCCGTTGCCGTCAACGTATTCCGATCGTATACCCAGTGGTGCGAGACAGTGGGAGATGTATCTAGCAGACTTATTAGAAGCAAAAGCCAAACGTTGCCGCCGCATGCAGCAAGAAACGGAAAGTATAAACGATTTTCTGATAAGATTTCCAATTTGCGAAATTTCTGATGACGAAGGAATAAGTGAAGACATGAGTGACGAAGAATGAGAAGCGAAAATTTGCTACTAAAACATTATTTGTGATCTTTTTTAAGAATATAATTCGGCAGGTGTAAGTTTTTTTATGTAACGATCGATGTCTTTTAAAATATTATTGTTCAATTCACAATTAATTAAAAACAATTTGATTATTAAAATTGTTTAATAAAATAACACTTTATTATGAAAAAATATTTGTCACAAATCAATATTGTCTGGTAAAAATTAAATAAAAGGATCATAAATATTTTGAATCAAATAATGTTTTATTTCCAAACGTATCGTGATTGCAAAATTTTGAAGAATTGCCGAATATACATTTTCATGAATAAAGTTTCACGTAAGTAAAATCAGTTGAAATTTTTTAAAGTAAATAATTGTAATTAATATCACTGGTTTTGGAACAAAAAGTTTTCTGGTACAAAATTTGTACTACAAATTCAACATTTTTCGAAAGTCCAATCTCGAAATCTCATTTGTGCACAGTTATTGAACAAACAAAAAATAATAAAAGGGAAATTCCAGCAATTCTTCAAGTAGAATATATTTTATATATTTTTGGGTTTGTGATTTTACGGACTTTTTGACATCTCAGTAAACAGGAATTTAAAAACATAATTTACGGGAACCGGAGAAAGTAAATTTTCTAAATTAACTAAAATTATCAGCTGAAAATTCATTCAGATATGTACACACGTATTTGATGGGAGATGGTTTTGAAAAGTTGTGGTGAATCTTCATCGATTTTGAGAATTAATTTATTGATCTCAAACTATTGACTTTTAAAAACCGCAAAAAGAACACTAATAATGCAAAATACAAACAATATAATAGCTATGTTCATTTAATAAAAATTTGTACAAATTTGTAACAATTGTTACTAGAAAGCGTTCATTAATCCAAAAACTTTGCAACGAGAGAGCGTCGAAAGAGCGTAAAAAATCGAGAGACAGAAAAATTCTTGCAAGTTTTTACTTGCAATAATTAATCAAACAGGTGTTTTGTGTTTGTGTTTACAAAACAATATTTCTAAATTAAGTTGACAATAAAAATATATTGTAAAATTTAAGAAATTGTAAGTAAATGTAAACTTTTAAAACGATAAAAAGAATTAAAAAGATAACAAATTTATTTTTGTGTAACTTATGAGCAACAGAAGCATAATAAGATGTCTAATGGAATTGAACTAAGCAACACAGTATCTGGTACATCAGTGGCAAAGTATGTTCCGGCAAATAATTTAATTTTCACAGACCAGCTGTTAATTTTAGTGTTTTAAATATTATGAGTACCTAGCTACTCGGTAATTTACACTAAGCAGGCAAATAATTCAATTAGTTCAGATATATATGTGCAAATAAATTTAAATTAACACATAATTTATTAAATTACTTTTTACTAATTTTGGAGTTTAATGCTGGCAGCAACATGATATTTTATTTTGGATAAATATTTTTATTACAATGAAAATTAAATTGTCTTATATTTGTTTCCTTTAAAAAATATATTTAACCCGTTTTTCCTTATTACCGATATTTGAAATAAAAGTGATATGTGTAGGCAGGCTGTTATAACGTATAAAGTAAATAAAAAAAGATATTTTATTCATTCATTTTATTCAAAAGTAGCTAATCATCCTTATCGTGTTTACCATATTTCGACTACGCCAAGTGCTAGATTAAATAAAATTGCTAAACTTGTCATTATTCTATTACAAGCCGTACTCGAAAAACGCCAGTCACGACAATGCTGAATATAAATGACCATAATCACATTATTTTTATAATAATATAATTTGTCCAAAAATATAGGGGTAGCTATTGAGTACTCATATATACCTGTACATTACAACACCACTTTAACTTGCAAATTTTTGCTAGTAAAGTGTTCATTTACTTTTGCACATTTTTGAGAGTAATTTTGGAAAATTTCTTGGGACTCTCTCATTGCTAATTTTTACTATTAAAGTAAATGAACACACCTAATATAAATTTGGAAATTAATTTTTCAAAAACGATTGAAAATTCTATTAGAAACATATTTCGTGAATATTTACAAAATGGAAATAATCACGCCTTTTGTGGGTTTTAAATACATTTCCATCACATACCTGATTTTTTATTAAAAAATAATTAAAATTTAAAAATTTTTTAATGTTAATATTTGGCCACTCTGAGATTTTAGACTATAAGTCTTTAGCTGATTTTGGCCTAACTCGTTCTATGTCAATAAAAAACTTTTATTACATATTTACACAACGTTTCCTCCCTCAATTTTATGTTGACTTTTTCAAGGGTGTTGTCTATTTAAAAATTAAAACTTAAATAATTACAATATTTTCACCAAATAGTATGTTATATATACTTACAATTTTAAATTAAAATATTAATTACATTAATTTTAAAAAACAAAACAAAAGCTCAAATAATTACTTGTATAAAGCTACTTTGTAACTCGTACTTATATTGTCTGTGTCTTCTTTTAAGTTCATGGTTCTGTTTATGTTTTGTTGTATCCGTAAACTTTCTATCGTGTACCTTTTACTTCCTTTGTTTTCCCTATCTAATATTTTGATATTTTCAAAGTCTGGTATATGTCCATTTTCCAGTTTGAGGAGTTTATGTCCGAACACCCAAATTTAGCTAAAAGAAGTAAGAGTGATATATTCGGTTGTGCCGAATCTTATATATCCTTCACCACAGTATGGAGTGACGAAAGAAGTCACAATCACGAAAATTCACGCTCACGAAATAAGAAAAATAAATAAAAAAAAGAATATAAATGGGAAAAATTACATTAAAGCAAAAAACAATTACCATTCACCGTCTCATGGACGCAACCTCACGTGATGAAAACAAAAAATTAATCACGATCATGCATTATTGGTTCTCATCTCTATTCCATAGCTGAATTCATAAACACAGCTTGCAAAGCAACACTGGAAGCATGGGCTTACAAGGATTCTAGTGTTGCTTTGCAAACTGCGTTTATGAAGTCAGCCATAAATTATGAATTTCGTAACAAATTTGTAACCCTTTCTTGCGTAGAGTGCATTATAGAAATATGAATATCCCCTTATTAGCACTTATATCATTTTTCACACATCCAAGAAGTGTTTCAACGTCTTTATCAAAAAGCCAATGGTCTTCGACGAAACAAAGAAATGATTTGAAACGTAAGAAAAGGTTTAATAATGAAGAAATTCTCCAAAAATGTATAAAAAATATCGCCAACAATTACATAAATCTGTTAGTTAATGATTAAAATGTTCCAATATTATCTTCATGTTGAAAATAATTTAAAGCTATCAAAAATGCTTAAAAAAAGAACAAACTATTTCTTTTTGAATAAAAAGTAAAAGTAATAAAAATAACTGAAATGTATCAAAAGTCTTATAAAAGAAATATCATATTGTAGTTCAGGACTTGAAACCGTACTCTACCCGGTTGCACGGTTTCGAATCCTGAACAACAATGATACTTTTTTTTTAAAGAATTGTTGATACTTTTTAGTTATTTTTATTACTTTACTTTTTATTTAAAAAAGTTTGTTCCACAATTTATTTAAAAAACCAGGGCACAATCTCATTTATAATATATTTTTTTTAATTTTTGCGTTTTTTTCCAATTTTATGAACGATAAAAGGTTTACTTTTCAAAAATACCCGAAATAATTATATAATGAATTCAGTAAGTTGTCGATGGTTTTATTTGATATAATATAATAATAATACTAAAAATTAAAATAATTTGACGGTGTTAGAAAATATTTTAAATTATAAAATATAACACCATATTTTAATTCATTATTTTAATTTTATTTTTTCTTTGAAACTCGTATGATTTACGTACTCGTATGTATGTAAACTATTGGTATTCTGATAGTTGTCTTTTTAAAATTTTGTTAACTTTTCCATTTACTTATCTGTATTGCGGTTGGACCAGACGATAAATAAAGGTTTTGGTTCAATATAACCTGTATATTTCTGATATAGAATCACAATCGAATATCAAGCACAATTGATTTAAAAAATACGAATTCGGTAATTCATATTCAGCCTGCTAAGAAAACAGAAAAGAAAGCATTTTTTATTTAAATCTTCTTCTGCGTTTTTAAAATTTTTCTGTGTAAGACAGAGAAATAAATATGAAAAATTACGATCAAATCGCAAACAGAAATCTTTTTGCTCTCAAATCCAACTCATAGATTCGGCTTATTTTCGAAATATTTTGCCATTAAATTGCGTCCAATTACGTAGTGCGTGCTATCGACAATGCGATATTCCGCAAAACTATGATTTCTTATGTGTTTTAATGAATGTAAGAGCAGTTAATTTTATATGAATATGGAGCAATCAATTTTTTATCTCCTAAGATCTTAACTTATCATTTTGTATATGTGGAATTGGGGAAAATACGAAAATATGCAAAAGAAAAATACAAATATGAATGCATATACCATTTTTGGACGCGGTACAGCTCGCGAACTATTATCGCTACGCCCTACAAAAGTTTTGGAAATTTTCCCCAAACATTCCCATCTAAAATTCCAAAGTTCATATGTATGTGATAGGAACTGATTATTTGAAAAATATTTGATGAACTGGGAACAATTCTTGGAATACATTTCAAGCCCACATTAAATTATTAACTTGGTAAAGCAATCTAGAAGCTAAATATAAATTTGTGGGAAATATGTATTTGCAATACAAATGCATTTTAATTTTTCTATTCCAAAATTTTTTTTACCCTATAATTTTGCTGCGTTTTAATCAATATTAAATCAAGCAATTTTTCTGATGTTCGCATATTTTTAAGAATTTTCGCCATTTTAGGGATTTTTTCAAGACTTTTGGCTGCCGATTGCCAATTATATGATTTCTTTCTAATAAATTTTGAAAATAATTTCCAATATTGCAGTTGGAATTTTAAGAATATGCGCTATTTTCGCGGGGTTTTAAATTTTTTAGTTTCTTTGCTAATTACATTTTGCAGCTTGATATCAAATTAAATTCTTACATCAAACTTCATTTTCATTTTATAGAAAAGGCAATTAATTGAAGTGCTTTTGAAGATTAACTCACTGTTGTTATAGAATGAAAGAAACATTTCTTATGGGAAATCATATTGAAAGCAACAGTCAAATACCAAGTTGTGAATATAAAATCCAAAGATTAGAAAAAAGCAAAGTAAATATGTATACTGAAAGTATAAATTAGAAAATATTTGGGATCAGGTATCAAGTTCTAGTCGGGAAGAGATTTTTCTCCTTTGTTATGTGTAACTAAGGATCCAAACAACATTTTAATTGTCAAAAGATTTTTTATCACATTGTACAAATACAATAATAATACCGGGCTCTGATATACTGCAGGTACGCTCTGCACCTGCATATAGAAAATAATTAAAATTATTATTCTGGGCACAGAAGTATAAAACAGGATATAAGCATCAATTTTGCCTTTCTTCTGAAATCACAAATAGTCATAAAAAATGAAATATTAATACATTGATTTATAATCCAAAGGAGTTGTTTAGGGTTTGTCATTTGGTTTGTAAATTCTGCAGTATTCATTTCCGTCCCTATAAAGTACATACATGTACACATCAGAGAACCGCAACGGATACAATCATATATCAATTACTCTAGCATATATTGAATATTTTCAATACAAAATATTTTTCGTATCTGTTCAATTTCATAATTGTATGTATCGGTGCGCATTTTGTTTTATATTTGTTCATATTTGTTTATACCCTGAAGGAAGCATGGGGTTAAGTGTATCCATGTCAATATTTTTGTCAACAATTATGGTGTCTTTTTGGTGACACTGTCAACAAATATGTTTTTTTGCTTTTGGTAGGTAGAGAACATGTTTGACGGTTAAAAACAAATCATTAATTTAAAATGAAACGAAGTTCCTTTTATGTTGCATAACAATAAGGAAATTATACCTCAAAGAAGACTATATTTTTTACCTTATTTACCAGTCTACTGGTAGATTTCGTAGGACAGGCCTGTATTAAATGTCAATAGTAGATAGCATTAGTTGGGTGTACTTTCTCAGTAGTACTGGTGAGTGACATCGTCAATAGAAAATAAGTATAATTTCACTATTGCCATTTCCTGCAGGGTATCCATGCACACCTATGTATATATATCGATAGGTACTCCAATGGCTATGAGCACATTTATTTTCCAATTTTCGGTTGATAAATTTTGCCAGAAATTTTGTCTAAAGTTGTATTATGGATTTCGTTTCGTAATTATTATGAACCATTTTTAAGCAAAATGTGATAAAGTTGTATTAAAAAATTCGCGTTAACTTGGAAAGTATACAATTTTACTTTGAATCAAACTTTTGCAAACATTTTTGAGAATAGGAAAAGCTTAAAAATGGCTGAAGATCTTTAAACAAAAAGCGAACGAAACGAAAAAAGGTAAGCTGCTTGCAAAAATTTCGAAAATCCGCAAAAAATTGCATAATTTCTAAATTTTTCTCATTCCTTACATTTTTAAGTCTTTTTAGAAGATTTTACGGTTTTTTTTAAGATTTTTTCAAAACTTTGCAACTTTTCGTGGAATTTCGCGTTGTTTGCAATGTGGGTGACTTTATCTATTTCTTATTGTTTCATCGACTTTTAAATGATATTCAACATTTTAATTTTCCCAGTGATTGGAAGTTATTGCGAATTTTCTTAAATTTTGCAGTTTTTTGCCAGTTTTTCACATTCCTTGCATTTGTAGCTCGTTTTAGAAGATTTTACGGCTTTTAAAAATTTTGGAAAATTTGGCGAACTTTTGCAATTATCGCGATATTATTTATTGTTTCATTGAATTTTTAAGATTTTATAAAAATATGAACACAGAAAATTTATCCAATATGCATGAATTTCATTGATCTTACCAGTATTTGTATTGCAAAAACTATTTTTACTTAAAAAGTCAATACCAAATAAAGAAGTGCAATTTTTGCCTAAAACATATTTAAGTTGAAAATAAATTGTTTCTTTTTATTATAGTTCTGCAAACAATTGCTTTCAAACGCTACAACATTGTCTCTTATAGTCATATTTATGGATACCCATCGATAGATATCTGTAGATATTTGTACGTATTCCTAGCAATACAAAAAGCATTTTCTATTTATTTATGCTACACCTATGGATATGCGCACTTATCGTATTAATAATGGAACCCGTTGGTAGCAGTGTTTTTATACGGAGGGAAAATCCCTAATCGTAAGGATTTTCTTCTAAAAAAAATGGTCGTAGAGAGAAAATGACAGATTTATTGAAGTAATTAAAATGTAGGGACTTTTCAATAATTTGACAACAAGGTATTAATTTTGCAACCTTATTCAATTTGTGACAACATATTAACGAAATTTTTAATACGGGAATATAAAAAATTGTTATATTTTTTTAAATGATTCCTTGCCCCAATTTCAGCTTTCATTTTAAATTAAATTTGTGAAATATTGCCTTTTTTATATTTATATATAATGAACTCTTCGTTTTCTTTAGACTTTTCGGCGTGCTTAGAGGAAACCGAAAAGTACTGAAAACAAAAATGCAGCAGAAAATGGCAGGCGGACGATAACTCTAAAGGTTGGCTGGAAGCTTTCTCTGATGAACCGTTCAAATATAAGTGTCTTGCATGCAATAAAATTTTAAATTACAGCAAGTCTGATCTTCTGAAGCACGCAGAAATTACGATACACAAAAAAATGTGAATTCTGTAAAAAAGACAAACAAATTGATAATTTTATAAAAAAGAAAAGCAGCGAGTCAGCTGTTTTTCACGTACATAAAAATGTTTATATTTAAATAAAATTTATACGTCTACACCATTTAAAAGTTCTAGGGATTTTTGTAGACAATTTTTTGAGCGCGTCGGGAAAAATAGGGATTTTATTCGGGCTGCGTAAAGACTTCTGAAAAAAGTATATAACATCACTGGTTGGTAGTCATAGTTTTCTGTGAACGTATTTGTTTGTACGCCTACATTTTAATAATCCTACACTTTTAAATATCGATATGTGATATGTACATAATACATAATACGTATTAAAAATTGTATACCTTTGTCGTTCACTGATACACATATATTCGCCAAACTTATAGATAGGAAAGTTGATTTAACGATGTCTGTCTGTTTGTCTCTCCAATATTGAAATGCCTGATCTGAGGGTTTCAGTTTGTCCGAAGATTTAGCTAATGAAAGTCGGCTAAATCATTCCACACATGACGGAAATATTGCCAAAAAAAATTTTCCTATATTTATTTTTGTCTTTTTTAATGACCGTTTTCTTAGGAACGAATAGAAAGAAAAAGTAAAAATAATTAAAATTTTTCGACCTTTTTATTGCATATTTCGCTTCCTCTACAGCAAAAAATCTCATAGATAGAATACTGAATATTATTGATATTGAATTTCATAAGAAGAATGGGGGAGAATTAGAAATATATTCAAGGATAATAACTCTCCTAATCAACTGACTAATAATTTGATTGGACAATAAAAAAGACAGAGGATAAATAGTACGAGCACTTGGAATGAACATAAAATTTAAAAGTCTTTAATTTATGTACCAATCATTTCTGAACGGTTAGAGAACTCTAGAATTTATGATTTCAATAATTATAGGAAAGCTCATAAGACATATAAATACATTAGGAAGTTCATTCAACAAAATGAAAGAGAAAACGGAAAGATTAGACAGATCTAATGTAGTTTACAGAAATAATAATAGAGGGTGTAATGAAGTATATAAAGCTACCACCAAAAATAAACTAAAAATAGATTAGACGGACATACATATATCTGATTAGAAATACAAAAACAGATCATCTCAGAAAACTGCATTGACATCCGCATTGTGCAATGTTTCACCATACAACAGATTTTGAAAATACAACAGTTTTAAACACAGAAACTAACTACAAACGTCGTTTCGTGCTAGAAATGTTACAAATTCTTAATACAGCAATAGAACAAAAATTGAACTTTAAAATGAATGCAGATAATATAAATGAAAACTATTGACATTTAATTTATAGAAGTAGAATAGGAAATTGAATAATTTTTATAATATTGTGATGAATAGATTTAAGTAATTTTTAAAAATGTGTAATTCATTATCAATTTTGATAATTTTTGTTCTTTATAAAATTTATAATAAGTTTTTCATTGTTTGAAAAAACTAAGCAATTGGTATTATTAATTTCATTCATATCCCTGAAGAAAGTTTCCACAGAAAAAGTGAAATATTATAAAAAATAGTTTTTATTTTGTTATTGTTGACCTTAAGCTTGGAAAGTTTTTTAATAAAATAGAAAGAAGTAGTTTTATTCCAACAAGTTTTCTCAATAATAGGCAGTAAAATTAAAATTTTTTGATAAATTTAAAATATTATTATTTTTTTATAAATTCAAATTATTGCATTTATTAATTAAAGAACATTTTTTCAAGTATATGCAATTCTACAATAACACATTTGTGAAACATCGTTTGTTTGTCAAATTCCAAATAAATATAAACTTAAAAACATTTTTTATTTGTGTAGTTTGTTTGACAGTCAGATGATTTTATTTTTTTTTTCTGTAGTGATGCATGTAATTTAATAAATTTACTTTGGAAGTAATAAGGAATATTTTAATTATCAGAGGTTTCATCAGCATTCTCTGTTCAAGTCTACCGCTTGTCTATTCAAATGGATGATTTAACACATTTGAATACGAAAATTTCTTATATTAATTATTAATTTGAACAGGTTAAATCAATTTCGGTTAGTAAAAAATTCCCACCTCTGACGATTAATTATTCAATATATTATTACCTTCTTCGCTTTTTCAGCGCCATTGGCTGCTGATATCAAGTTTTTTATAGTCGATTTGGAGAGTAGACTTTCGAAAAATTTTGAATTTGTTTTAGTTAGTTTTTATTACTAAACAAGTGATATTAATTATAATTATTTACTTTAAAAAATTTCAACTGATTTTACTTACGTGAAACTTTATTCATGAAAATATATAATGAAACATTATTTTCAAAATATTCAAAATATTTATGATTCTTTTATTTAATTTTTATCAGACAATATTTATTGATTTGTGACAAATATTTTTTCATAATAAAGTGTTATTTTATTAAACAATTTTAATAATCAAATTGTTTTTAATTAATTGTGAATTGAACAATAATATTTTAAAAGACATGGATTGTTATATAAAAAAACTTACACCAACCGAATTATATTCTTAAAAAAAATCACAAATAATAATTTTTTTTTGTATCGGAAATATTGGCAAAATTTCGCTTCTCATTCTTCGTCACTCATGTCATCACTTATTCCTTCGTCATCAGAAATTTCGCAAATTGGAAATCTTATCAGAAAATCGTTTATACTTTCCGTTTCTTGCTGCATGCGGCGGCAACGTTTGGCTTTTGCTTCTAATAAGTCTGCTAGATACATCTCCCACTGTCTCGCACCACTGGGTATACGATCGGAATACGTTGACGGCAACGGCGTTAAAGAAGATGAATCATCTTCTGTGTTCAAATTCTTTTTAGGTTTTTCAACTGTTGCAGGTTCACTTCCAGTTGCAGCTTCTGCGCTTGGCAAAATTATGTCCTTGGCTTCGGGTAGCATTTTCGACTTGTTGTTTTGTTTTCACGAAATGTTAACTTTAAGACACTTTAATAGCGAATGATACTCCTTTCAAAAATTAATTAATATTTATAAGTGAACTATCCTTTCTTATAAATTCGCTAGCAGGCAGAGCAACAAAGTCCTTAATGTGTGAGTAACAGGTAAGAGAGTCGCAGCTGCATCAAAATTAATCCGTCATTAGGAATTTCTAATATAAATCATCTACACTTGCGTAGTAATTAATAATTTTATTGCACTTATTAGGAATTATTAGGAATACACAGCATTGAACTCCTGTAATAATTGTTGCATTGTGTTTATTAAAAAAGGTTATAAAATTGTCGATATTGTTTGGAAGAATGACTTTTTGGCGTTGCAAGTTTCTAGGAATGTAAATGATCACTATTACATCACAGGCATGTCGCATATTCTAATGGGAATATTTTTAATTTTTCACTTACAACTCCTTGTTATTCTTAGTAAATACTTATTAGCGAAAAAAATTCACAATTCCTAATAAGTGCAGTAAAATTATTAATTACTACGCAAGTGTAGATGATGATGATGATTAGAAATTCCTAATGACGGATTAATTTTGATGCAGCTGCGACTCTCTTACCTGTTACTCAAACATTAAGGACTTTGTTGCTCTACCTGCTAGCAAAATTATAAGAAAGGACAGTTCACTTATAGAAAGGAGTATCATTCGCTTTTAAAGTGTCTTAAAGTTAACATTTCGTGAAAACAAAACAATTAAACAAAAATGCTACCCGAAGCCAAGGACATAATTTTGCTAAGCGAAGAAGCTGCAACTGGAAGTGAACCTGCGCCAGTTGAAAAACCTAAAAATGATTTGAACACAGAAGATGATTCATCTTCTTTAACGCCGTTGCCGTCAACGTATTCAGATCGTATACCCAGTGGTGCGAGACAGTGGGAGATGTATCTAGCAGACTTATTAAAAGCAAAAGCCAAACGTTGCCGCCGCATGCAGCAAGAAACGGAAAGTATAAACGATTTTCTGATAAGATTTCCAATTTGCGAAATTTCTGATGACGAAGGAATAAGTGATGACATGAGTGACGAAGAATGAGAAGCGAAATTTTGCCAATATTTCCGATACAAAAAAAAAATTATTATTTGTGATATTTTTTAAGAATATAATTCGGTTGGTGTAAGTTTTTTTATATAACAATCCATGTCTTTTAAAATATTATTGTTCAATTCACAATTAATTAAAAAGAATTTGATTATTAAAATTGTTTAATAAAATAACATTTTATTATGAAAAAATTTTTCCCACAAATCAATAAATATTGTCTGATAAAAATTAAATAAAAGAATCATAAATATTTTGAATCAAATAATGTTTCATTATACATTTTCATGAATAAAGTTTAACGTAAGTAAAATCAGTTGAAATTTTTTAAAGTAAATAATTATAATTAATATGGCTTGTTTAGTAACAAAAAGTTTTCTAGTACAAATTCAACATTTTTCAAAAGTCTACTCTCCAAATCTCATTTGTGCACAGTTATTGAACAAACAAAAAATAATAAAGGGAAATTCGAGCAATTCTTCAAGTAGAATATATTTTATATATTTTTGGGTTTGTGATTTCTGGGACTTTTTAACGTCCTAGTGAACAGAAATTAAAAACCTCATTTACGGGAATCGGAGAAAGTAAATTTTCTAAATTAAGTAAAATTATCAGCTGAAAATTAGTGAACAATTCATTCAGATATGTACACATGTATTTTATGGGAGATGGTTTTGAAAAGGTGTGGTGAATCTTCATCGATTTTGAGAATTAATTTATTGATCTCAAACTATTGACTTTTAAAAACCGCAAAAAGAACACTAATAATGCAAAATACAAACAATATAATAGCTATGTTCATTTAATAAAAATTTGTACAAATTTGTAACAATTGTTACTAGAAAGCGTTCATTAATCCAAAAACTTTGCAACGAGAGAGCGTCGAAAGAGCGTAAAAAATCGAGAGACAGAAAAATTCTTGCAAGTTTTTACTTGCAATAATTAATCAAACAGGTGTTTTGTGTTTGTGTTTACAAAACAATATTTCTAAATTAAGTTGACAATAAAAATATATTGTAAAATTTAAGAAATTGTAAGTAAATGTAAACTTTTAAAACGATAAAAAGAATTAAAAAGATAACAAATTTATTTTTGTGTAACTTATGAGCAACAGAAGCATAATAAGATGTCTAATGGAATTGAACTAAGCAACACAGTATCTGGTACATCAGTGGCAAAGTATGTTCCGGCAAATAATTTAATTTTCACAGACCAGCTGTTAATTTTAGTGTTTTAAATATTATGAGTACCTTGCTACTCGGTAATTTACACTAAGCAGGCAAATAATTCAATTAGTTCAGATATATATGTGCAAATAAATTTAAATTAACACGTAATTTATTAAATTATTTTTCACTATTTTTGGGGTTCAATGATGGCAGCAACATGATATTTTATTTTGGATAAATCTTTTTATTACAATGAAAATGAAATTTCCAATATTTGAAATAAAAGTGCTATGTGTAGGCAAGCTGTTATATATATATGTTACGTATAAACTAAATAAAAATAGATATTTTATTCATTCATTTTATTCCAAAGTAGCTAATCATCCTTATCGTGTTAAGCATATTTCGACTACGCCAAGTGCTAGAATAAATAAAATTGCAAAACTTTTCATTATTCTATTACAAGCCGTACTCGAAAAACGCCAGTCACGACAATGCTGAATATAAATGACCATAATCACATTATTTTTATAATAATATAATTTGTCCAAAAATATAGGGGTAGCTATTGAGTACTCATATATACCTGTACATTACAACACCACTTTAACTTGCAAATTTTTGCTAGTAAAGTGTTCATTTACTTTTTCACATTTTTGAGAGTTATTTTGGAAAATTTCTTATTACTCTCTCGTTGCTAATTTTTACTAGCAAAGTAAATGAACACACCTAATAGAAATTTGGAAATTAATTTTTCAAAAACGATTGAAAATTCGATTAAAAATATATTTCGTGAATATTTACAAAATGGAAATAATCACGCTTTTTGTCGGTTTTAAATAATTTTCCCTCACATATCTGATTTTTTATTAAAATAAAAATTTTTATATAATTATAACAATTAAAATTAAAAAATTTTAAGTTCCTTTAAGCTGCTGTTCAGATATTACGTAACGCCACTTTTGCCGAATTAAAATCGCCCAAAGTTGCGACACGACTTTCTGTTGTTTTCAGATGCTTAAGAGCATTTACAACATAATTTTCGGATCATCCAATTGCTTGAGCTATAAACTTAATTGTGTAAATTTCTTAGTTTTCTAAAATCATTTTATTCTGCAATTTTACAGCAAACCCTAAACTTTTGATTTCGATCCTAAAATTTGCAAAAGTTCGGAGTAATTGCAGTAGCTATTTCATCTGCCACACAGTTTTGGTTCTAATTTTTAAGAATTTCTTATAAGTTACTATAAGCACTATAAAAAAAGGCGAAGTTTTTTTTGAAAAGACCGATTTTCACAAAAAATCGAGCTACGACTTTCGCATATTAATCTAATGGTATATTTAAAAATATTATATTCAATTAAATTTGTGAAAATTAAATCTAAACGAAGCGGAATATTTCTTTAAAAAAATTTGTAAAATTAAATTAAAATGTTTTCACGAAAGTAAACAGGCTGTTTCATGATGTCAAACGTTATTATTCTGGATTTCTGACGCAAAACAACTGAATTGAGTTCCACTAACAAACTATTTTATTTATTAATTTTTTGTTTATGTATGTGCAAAACTAAACAAATTAAACAAAAAAAATAGTTCATCAGATGTTTTTCATTTACAGTTCGAGTGAACGACAGCGTTCGACATCCTGTGGCAGAATGTAAGAATTTCGTAAAACAAACAATTAAAGTTTCTACTATACTATATCACCTTTATCCAATGTTATGCGCCAACCAACACCACTTGCAACGAAGATAAGGATGACTTCTACCAACAACTCGATACAGTGATGGGACAAATACATCGTGGCGATATCAAGGTCATCCTGGGAGACTTCAACGCGAAGGTCACTGGAAATCCAACTACAAGCAACATAATGGGCTCCCACAGCTTCGAGAATAGGTGCAACGACAACGGAAACAGGCTTATAGATTTCTGTGCAACACATGCAATGTTTATTGGAGGCACCAAATTCCCTCACAAGGATATCCACAAATACACATACGTATCACCAGGAGCTAGATACCGCGCACAGATCGATCATATCCTTATCGAGAAGAAATGGTTGAAGGTCATGATAGACGTACGCAACAAACGAGGGGCAGACATATTCAGCGATCATGTGCTTGTTAGCAGCAAACTCTCTCTAACTCTTAACTTCTCCAAGAGGAAAAACAGAACAAAACGAATACGATTTAATATCTCAAACCTCAGCGAACCCAATACAGCGGCCAGACTTATTGAGAAATGCGACGATGCTATACGGCAAACCCAAAATAGCGGCGACACCCCAGATTCAGCTTGGTCAAAAGTTGAAAATGCAATAGTAAATTCGACAACTCAAGTCATTGGTCTATCAGCAACAGAAAGAAAGGAGTGGATATCAAATAGAACATGGGACAAAATCACCAAGCGCAAAGAAATTCACAACACCTTATGCAACTGCGATCCAAACTCAGAAATCGCGCAAAACTTACGACGTGAATACTCATCTCTGAATCGTGAAGTTCAACGGTCAGCCAGAGCCGATAAAAGAAACTTCATAGCAACAAACTTAGAAGAAGCAGAAAAGGCCGCACGGCAGAACAATCTACGCAAGACGTACAAATGTATTTCAACGGTCACGTCTAAATCATTTAAAACATCAGTACCACTCTTTGATCTGCAACACAATATACTCACTACCACCGAACAGCAGCTAGACAGATGGAGACAGCACTTTGAAATAAAAAATAACAATGAAATTGGAATCGAATTCAACGAGGATAATACCCTCCCTTTAGCTCCCGCCGACATCTCCGATGCTCCCCCATCCATAAGGGAGATAACTGCAGCCATTACCAAGTTAAAAAATGGCAAATCTGCTGGTCCCGATAACATTCCTCCAGAAATATTTAAAACAAATCCATCTTGGTCTGCTAACATACTTGCGCCCTTGTTAACGGATGCATGGACTAGTCAACTTACTCCAAAGAAGTGGAATGAAGGCCTAATTATAGCTCTACCGAAAAAGGGTGACCTTCGAGAATGCAAAAATTGGCGCGGGATATCATTACTAAACACCATCCAGAAGCTACTGGCAATGATAATCCTAGAACGACTCTCTCCACTGAAACAAACCTTAAGGCAAGAACAAGCGGGTTTTCGCGAAGGTAGATCATGCGTGGACTATGTATCCACGATCAGAATTATTATCGAGCAGGCGAATGAAAACAAATCGTCAACATACCTACTATTTGTCGACTTTGAACGAGCATTCGATACTATTATAAGGCAATGCATATGGAAATCCCTAGAACGTAAGGGGGTACCAAACATCATAACAAACATAATTAAAAACATGTATTCCAATGCAGAAAATAAGGTACTGCTTAAAGGACAAACTTCAGATGCCTTCTCAATCGACCTTGGAGTTCGCCAAGGCTGCGTCCTTTCCCCACTCTTGTTTTTGATCATATTAGATGAAGTAATGGCGGCGACGAACTCAGCAGCACCTAACGGTCTGCAGTGGGATCCATTTACAAAATTAAATGATCTGGACTATGCAGACGATCTATGCCTACTCGCTCACAGTTTTGAACACATTAATGCCAAACTTCAAGCTCTTTATCACAATGCACGTAAAGTTGGACTTCGCATTAACACAAAGAAAACAAAGGTCATGAGACTAAATACAAATAACAATAGCACTCTCCTCCTAAATGGTACCATTATTGAGGATGTTCAATCTTTCAGCTACCTTGGATGTACAATCTCAACAAACAGCGGTGCAGACGAAGACGTCGAAAACCGGATAGACAAAGCCCGAAAGGCTATGTACTCTTTGAGAAATGTATGGATATCAAATGATCTGTCACGTGACCTCAAGTTAAGAGTTTACAACACCTGCATTAAGCCCATCCTCCTCTATGGATGTGAAACTTGGGGTCTGAAAAAGCTCGCCACAAAGAGACTCCAAACATTCACCAATCGCTGCCTACGCCGCATCATCCGATGTTTCTAGCCAAACACAATAAGTAATGCGGATCTCCTTCGCATGACAAGGCAGATTCCAATCCACCAGGACATCTTAAGGCGAAAATTCGGATGGATTGGTCATACGCTCAGGTCAGAAAACACAATTGCAAAGGCAGCCCTGACGTATAACCCACAAGGTTCCCGTCGACGTGGACGCCCAAGAACCACCTGGCGTACATCGACGTTAAACCAACTAGCATCAGCGCAACTAACATGGAACGAAGCTGTACAAATAACCGACCGAAACAGATGGAAATCTTTAATTGAGGCCGTTTGCTCCCAAGCTGGAGAATAGCGGAACATCATCATCATCACTATACCGGGTAGGGTACGGTTTCAAATCCTGAACAACAATATGCTATTTCTTTTTTAAGGATTTTGATACATTTTAGTTATTTTTACTACTTTTACTTTTTATTTGAAAAAGTTTGTTGCACAATTTATTTAAAAAACCAGGCACAATCTCATTTATAAATTTTGTTTTTAATTTTTGCGGATTTTCCAATTTTATGAACGAGAAAAGGTTTATTTTTCAATAATACCCGAAAAAATTATATAATGAATTCAGTAAGTTGTCGATGTTTTTATTTGATATAATATAATAATAATGCGAAAAATAAAAATAAATTGACGGTGTTAGAAAATATTTTAAATTATAAAATATAACAACATATTTTAATTCATTATTTTAATTTTATTTTTTCTTTGAAACTCGTATGATGTACGTACTCGTATGTACATATGTAAACTAGTGGTATTCTGATAGTTGTGTTTTTAAAATTTTGTTAACTTTTCCATTTACTTATCTGTATTGCGGTTGGACCAGACGATAAAGGTTTTGGTTCAATATAACCTGTATATTTCTGATATAGAATCACAATCGAATATCAAGCACAATTGATTTAAAAAATACGAATGCGGTAATTCATATTCAGCCTGCTTAGGAAACAGATCGATTTAATTAAAAACATTTTTTATTTAAAGTAAGACAGAGAACTAAATATGAAAAATTACGATAAAATCGCAAACAGAATTCTTTTTGCTCTCAAATCCAACCCATAATTCGGCTTATTTTCGTAATATTTTACCATTAATCCGCGTCCAATTCCGTAGTGCGTGCTATCGACAATGCGATATTCCGCAAAAATATGTACTATTTTAATGAATGTAAGAGCAGTTAATTTTATATGAATATGGAGACATCAATTTTTTATCTCCTAAGATCTTAACTTATCATTGAATTGGGAAAATACGAAAATATGCAAACAAAATACAAATATGAATGCATATACCATTTTTAGACGCGCTACAGCTCGCAAACTATTATCGCTACGCCCTACAAAAGTTTTGGAAATTTTCCCCAAACATTCCGATCCAAAAGTCCAAAGTTCATATCTATGTATACGATAGGAACTGATTATTTTAAAAATGTTTGATGAACTGGGAACGATTCTTGGAATACATTTCAAGCCCACATTAAATTATTAACTTGGTAAAGCAATCTAGAAGCTAAATATAAATTTGTGGGAAATATGTATTTGCAATACAAATGCATTTTAATTTTTCTATTCCAACTTTTTCTTTACTCTATAATTTTGCTGCGTTTTAATCAATATTAAATCATGCAATTTTTCTGATGTTCGCATATTTTTAAGAATTTTTGCCATTTTAGAGATTTTTTCAAGATTTTTGGCTGCCGATTGCCAATTATATGATTTCTTTCTAATAAATTTTGAAAATAATTTCCAATATTGCAGTTTCAATTTTCGGAATATGCGCTATTTTCGCGGGGTTTTAAATTTTTGAGTTTCTTTGCTAATTACATTTTGGAGCTTGATATCAAATTAAATTCTTACATCAAACTTTGTTTTCATTTTATAGAAAATGAATTTTGTAATAATGTGATGTTTTTTTTTATTAAATAGACGAATCCCCAGAAGAAGTCGACAAATAATCGACGAAACGTTGATACAAAACTGTAAACAAAAATTTAGTTTTTATTTACATGATAATTTTAGGTCTTATTAGCTCAAAAAATTAACAAATTTATGAAGGATTGAATTAATTGAAGTGCTTTTGAAGATTAACTCACTGTTGTTACAGAATGAAAGAAACATTTCTTATGGTAATTTATATTGAAAGCAACAGTAAAGTACCATGTTGTGAATATAAAAACCAAAAATTAGAAAAAAGAAAAGTAAATATGTATACTGAAAGTTTAAATTAGAAAATATTTGGGATCAGGTATCAAATTCTAGTCGGGAAAAGATTTTTCTCCTTTGTTATGTGTAACTAAGGATCCAAACAACATTTTAATTGTTGCACCTGAATATAGAAAATAATTAAAATTATTATTCTGTACACACAAGTATAAAACAGGATATAAGCATCAATTTTGCCTTTCTTCTGAAATCACAAATAGTCATAAAAAATGAAATATTAATACATTTTTAAAACAAAGCTAAAATTCAATTTCGTTGATTTTGTATATTTACATATTGTCTTGACGACCCATCGATTTGTGTTGACAAAAGTCAAAGTCGAAAAATTATCTACTGCACAAATTTAAATTTTTGTGATATGTAATTTATATGCACCGTGTAAAAAAATTACATTTCTTTAATATAAATAATATAAAAAATAATTATGGTTATTTATATACGAAAAGAAAATATAAGTGATAAATACTGCAATATACGCATGCATAATATTATACTAATAAACGTACAAAAATAAGTTTAAGGAAACAAACAAAAAAAAAACAAATCTTTACTTTATGACTGTTTAGTTATGCACATGTATACACACGATGAGTACATGAGCGCACGAATGCATTTCAGTATTAATGAATGTGTAACAAAAAAGGGCGCAATTACAATTTCCATCAAGAATTTGAAGTTTTAGTATTTTATAATAAATAATATATATTATGTACTTAAACGCGTAAGGTACAACTGCTCTGTGGTGTATGAGAAGCACTTGTGACTACCAACCAGTAGGTTGTTGGATTGAATCACGCAACTTTTTCAAAAAAAATTTTAAAAGTAAAATTATTTCGAATATATTTTTTTTTTACTCATATTTTAGTCGTTAATGGACCGACTTCAATTATTTTCAGTCTAAACCTTCTTAGAACTCCATACAAGAGATCTGCTTCATAAAATTTACCGTAGGACAGTTTGGGCCATAAAAAACAACAGAATAGGACATTAATTGGACCGAGTTTTGTTATTTTCAAACCGAACAATTAAATGAAAATTCCAAGAGAATGATATAAAACTTATTTCTCTATGTTATGTTTTGGCCTTAATTCTAAATGCACCAAAATGTAGCTGACGGACATACGGATAGACGGACAGACGGACATCAATCATTCGACTTCTCTATATATAAGGATCCAGAATATATATACTTTATGGTGGTATTAAAAGAATAATGAAGAAATTACATACGGAATGACAAACCTATATATCCCCTTTCCAAATTTTTTGGTGAAGGGTATAAAAATGCTTGCGGAGTTTATGTCCGAACACCCAAATTTAGCCAAAAAAGCCTATTGCCAAAGCCATTTCCTTGGCCATCTTTGTCAATTATTTGCTAATCGTGTTTTGGCACATTTCAATCGGGTAATCGCCAGCAATTTAATGCTGCAAGGAGCCAGTAGCCAGAAGGGAAAGTGTTGTGACATACAACTGCTTTGGTGGCACTGCCCTTTATATGTGCACAAAGAAATATAATTACAAAATACTTTTGTTGGCAACGAGAGAACGTTGCTCTTATCCCGTATTTGCTTCCTAACACGCACCCAACCACGTTTATCTTCTGACACCGACGAAGATAAATATGAAAGCTTCAATATTTGTTGATCGATTTTCTATAAAATAAAAACTTTTATTTAAAATAACAAGAATTCCTACTGACATTATTTGCATTTAGTTTTGTTTATATTTTATGCAAACATGTCGTCGTCGCGAACTTATCTTCACGTATATAACAAAATCAAAAAACATGAGACAGGACCGCTTCTCCTAAAAATTCAAGACTTGAAGAGTGCAAATTCGGATCATATAATATTTTTTTTGTATCTAATGCTGAAACTTCAATCTCAACTTCCCAAAGAAATTTTTTTTGATATCGATCGAATGCCATCATGAGGCAACTCGATTGGTATCGCAAAAAATACAAACATTTAAAATAAGCCTTAATTAAAACTGATTTAAAATCCAAAGGAGTTGTTTTGGTTTGTCATTTGGTTTGTAATTTCTGCAGTATTCATTTCCGTCCCTATAAAGTACATACATGTCACATCAGAGAACGACAACGGATTCAATCATATATAAATTACTCTAGCATATATTGAATATTTTCAATACAAAATATTTTTTTATATCTGTTCAATTTCATAATTGTATGTATCGGTGCGCATTTTGTTTTATATTTGTATGTATTCATGTTCATATTTGTTTATATCCCTGCACATCTATGTATATGTATCGATAGGTACTCCAATGGCTATGAGCACATTTATTTTCCAATTTTCGTATTATAAGTATTGCCAGAAATATTGTCTAAAGTTGTGTTAAGGATTTCGTTTCGTAATTATTATGAACCATTTTTAAGCAAAATGTGATTAAAGTTGTATTAAAAAATTCGCGTTAACTTGGAAAGTATACAATTTTACTTTGAAGCAAATTTTCAAACATTTTATAGAATACCCAGAGCTTAAAAATGGATGAAGATCCTTAAAGAAAAACCGAACGAAACGAAAAAAGATAAACTGCTTGCAAAAATTTCGAAAATCAGCAAAAAATTGCATAATTTGCAAATTTTTCACATTCTTTACTTTTTTAAGTCTTTTTAGAAGATTTTACTGCTTTTTCAAAACTTTGCAACTTTTCGCGGAATTGCGCGTTGTTGTCAATGTGGTTGACTTTCTCTATTTTTATTATTTCATCGACTTTTAAATGATATTCAACATTTTAATTTTCCCAGTGATTGGAAGTTATTGCGAATTTTCGTATTTTTTTCAGTTTTTTGCCAGTTTTTCACATTCCTTGCATTTGTAGCCCGTTTTAGAAGATTTTACGGCTTTTAAAAATTTTTGAAAATTTGGCGAACTTTCGCAATTATCGCGATATGATTTATTGCTTCATTGAATTTTTAAGATTTTATAAAAATATGAACACAGAAAATTTAACAAATATGCATGAATTTCATTGATCTTACGAGTATTTTTATGCAAAAATTATTTTTACTTAAAAAGTCAATACCAAATAAAGAAGTGCAATTTTTGCCTAAAACATATTTAAGTTGAAAATAAATTGTTTCTTTTTGTTATAGTTCTGCAAACAATTTTTTTTAACGCTACAACATTGTCTCTTATAGTCATATTTATGGATACCCATCGATAGATATCTGTAGATATTTGTACGTATTCCTAGCAATACAAAAAGCATTTTCTATATATTTGTGCTACACCTATCGATATGCGCACTTACTCGTATTTATAATGGAACCCGTTGGTAGCAGTGTCGTTATACGGGATTTTTTCTACAAAAAATGCCGTAGAGAGAAAATGACAGATTTATTGAAGTAATTAAAATGTAGGGACTTTTCAATAATTTGACAACAAGGTATTAATTTTGCAACCTTATTCGATTTGTGAGAACATACTAACGAAATTTAATAATACGGGAATACTACAAATTGTTATACTTTTTTTTAAAGTAAATTTGTGAAATATTGCCTTTTTTATGTTTATATATAATGAACTCCTCGTTTTCATCAGACTTTTCGACGTGCTTAGAGGAAACCGAAAACTAAAATTCAACAAAACATGGTTGGAGGACGATCACGTTAAAGGGTGGCTGGAAGCTTTCTCTGATGAACCGTTCAAATACAAGTGTTTTGAATGTAATAAAATTTTAAATTGCAGCAAGTCTGATCTTCTGAAACACGCAGAAAGTACGATACACAAAAAAATGTGAATTCTGTAAAAAAGACAAACAAATTGATAATTTTATAAAAAAGAAAAGCAGCGAGTCAGCTGGTTTTCGCTGAAATAAAGAACTGATTCACTTACATAAAAATGCTTATATTTAAATAAAATTTAAATATCATAGATAGAATACTGAATATTACTGATATTGATTTCATAAGAAGAATGGGGTAGAATTAGAAATATATTCAAGGATAATAACTTTCCTAATCAACTGATTAATAATTTGATTGGACAATAAAAAAGGCAGGTGATAAATAGTACGAGCACTGGGAATGAACATAAAATTTAAAGGTCTTTAATTTATGTACCAATCATTTCTGAACTATTAGAGAACTCTAGAATTTATGATTTCAATAATTATAGGAAAGCTCATAAGACATATAAATACATAAATAGGAAGTTCATTCAACAAAATGAAAGAGAAGACGGAAAGATTAGACAGATCTAATGTAGTTTACAGAAATAATAATAGAGGGTGTAATGAAGTATATAAAGCTACCACCAAAAATAAACTAAAAATAGATTAGACGGACATACATATATCTGATTAGAAATACAAAAACAGATCATCTCAGAAAACTGCATTGACATTGCATTGTGCAATATTTCACCATACAGCAGATTTTGAAAATACAGCAGTTTTAAATACAGAAACTAACTACAAACGTCGTTTCGTGTTAGAAATGTTACAAATTCTTAATACACCAATAGGACAAAAAATTAACTTTAAAATGAATGCAGATAATATAAATGAAAACTATTGACATTTAATTTATAAAAATAGAACAGGAAATTGAATAATTTTTATGATATTGTAATAAATAGATTTAAGTAATTTTGTAAAAATGTGTAATTCATTATCAATTTTGATAATTTTTGTTCTTTATAAAATTTATAATAAGTTTTTCATTGTTTGAAAAAACTAAGCAATTGGTATTATTAATTTCATTCATATCCCTGAAGAAGGTTTCCATAGAAAAAGTGAAATATTGAAAAAAATAGTTTTTATTTTGTTATTGTTGACCTTAAGCTTGGAAAGTTTTTTAATAAAATAGAAAGAAGTAGTTTTATTCCAACAACTTTTCTCAATAATAGGCAGTAAAATTAAAATTTTTTGATAAATTTAAAATATTATTATTTTTTTATAAATTCAAATTATTGCATTTATTAATTAAAGAACATTTTTTCAAGTATATGCAGTTCTACAATAACACATTTGTGAAACATCGTTTGTTTGTCAAATTCCAAATAAATATAAACTTAAAAACATTTTTTATTTGTGTAGTTTGTTTGACAGTCAGATGATTTTATTTTTTTTTTTTTCTGTAGTGATGCATGTAATTTAATAAATTTACTTTGGAAGTAATAAGGAATATTTTAATTATCAGAGGTTTCATCAGCATTCTCTGTTCAAGTCTACCGCTTGTCTATTCAAGTGGATGATTTAACACATTTGAATACGAAAATTTCTTATATTAATTATTAATTTGAACAGGTTAAATCAATTTCGGTTAGTAAAAAATTCCCACCTCTGACGATTAATTATTCCATATATTATTACTCTGTTCGCTTTTCCAGCGCCATTGGCTGCTGATATCAAGTTTTTTTATAGTCAATTTGGAGAGTAGACTTTCGAAAAATGTTGAATTTGTACTAGAAAACTTTTTATTACTAAACAAGTGATATTAATTATAATTATTTACTTTAAAAAATTTCAACTGATTTTACTTTCGTGCACTTTATTCCTTAAAATGTATATTCGGCAATTCTTCAAAATTTTGCAATCACGATACGTTTGGAAATAAAACATTATTTGATTCAAAATATTTATGATTCTTTTATTTAATTTTTATCAGACAATATTTATTGATTTGTGACAAATATTTTTTCATAATAAAAAGTTATTTTATTAAACAATTTTAATAATCAAATTGTTTTTAATTAATTGTGAATGGAACAATAATATTTTAAAAGTCATCGATTGTTACATAAAAAATACTTATACCAACCGAATTATATTCTTAAAAAATATCACAAATAATGTTTTAGTAGCAAAGTAGTAGCAAAATTTCGCTTCTCATTCTTCGTCACTCATGTCATCACTTATTCCTTCGTCATCAGAAATTTCGCAAATTGGAAATCTTATCAGAAAATCGTTTATACTTTCCGTTTCTTGCTGCATGCGGCGGCAACGTTTGGCTTTTGCTTCTAATAAGTCTGCTAGATACATCTCCCACTGTCTCGCACCACTGGGTATACGATGCGAATACGTTGACGGCAACGGCGTTAAAGTAGATGAATCATCTTCTGTGTTCAAATCATTTTTAGGTTTTTCAACTGGCGCGGGTTCACTTCCAGTTGCAGCTTCTTCGCTTGGCAAAATTATGTCCTTGGCTTCGGGTAGCATTTTTGTTTGGTTGTTTTTTTTTCTCGAAATGTTAACTTTAAGACACTTTAAAAGTTAATGATACTCCTTTCAAAAATTAATATATATTTATAAGTGAACTATCCTTTCTTATAATTTTGCTAGCAGGTAGAGCAACAAAGTCCTTAATGTGTGAGTAACAGGTGAGAGTCGCAGCTGCGTCAAAATTAATCCGTCATTAGGAATTTCATCTACACTTGCGTAGTAATTAATAATTTTATTGCACTTACTAGGAATTGTGAATTTTTTTCGCTAATAAGTATTTACTAAGAATAACAAGGAGTTGTAAGTGAAAAATTAAAAATATTCCCATCAGAATGTGCGACATGCCTGTGATGTAATAGTGATCATTTACATTCCTAGAAACTTGCAACGCCAAAAAGTCATTCTTCCAAACAATATCGACAATTTTATAACCTTTTCTAATAAAAACAATGCAACAATTATTACAGGAGTTCACTGCTGTGTATTCCTAATAATTCCTAATAAGTGCAATAAAATTATTAACTAGTACGCAAACGGATTAATTTTTATGCAGCTGCGACTCTCTTACATTTTACTCACACATTAAGGACTTTGTTGCTCTACCTGCTAGCAAAATTATAAGAAAGGACCGTTCACTTATAAATATTAATTAATTTTTGAAAGAAGTATCATTCGCTATTAAAGTGTCTTAAAGTTAACATTTCGTGAAAACAAAACAACAAGTCGAAAATGCTACCCGAAGCCAAGGACATAATTTTGCCAAGCGAAGAAGCTGCAACTGGAAGTGAACCCGCGCCAGTTCAAAAACCTAAAAATAATTTGAACACAGAAGATGATTCATCTTCTTTAACGCCGTTGCCGTCAACGTATTCAGATCGTATACCCAGTGGTGCGAGACAGTGGGAGATGTATCTAGCAGACTTATTAGAAGCAAAAGCCAAACGCTGCCGCCGCGTGCAACAAGGAACGGAAAGTATAAACGATTTTCTGATAAGATTTCCAATTTGTGAAATTTCTGATGACGAAGGAATAAGTGAAGACATGAGTGACGAAGAATGAGAAGCGAAATTTTGCTACTATTTCCGATACAAAAAATCATTATCTGTGATCTTTTTTAAGAAAATAATTAGGTTGGTGTAAGTTTTTTTATATAACAATCCATGTCTTTTAAAATATTATTGTTCAATTCACAATTAATTAAAAACAATTTGATTATTAAAATTGTTTAATAAAATAACATTTTATTATGAAAAAATTTTTCCCACAAATCAATAAAAAAATAAAAAAAAAGAAAAAAAATGATAAAAATTAAATAAAAGAATCATAATTATTTTAAGGAATAAAGTGCAGGTAAGTAAAATCAGTTGAAATTTTTTAAAGTAAATAATTATAATTAATATCACTTGTTTAGTAACAAACAGTTTTCTAGTACAAATTCAACATTTTTCAAAAGTCTACTCTCCAAATCTCATTTGTGCACAGTTATTGAACAAACAAAAAATAATAAAGGGAAATTCGAGCAATTCTTCAAGTAGAATATATTTTATATATTTTTGGGTTTGTGATTTCTGGGACTTTTTAACGTCCTAGTGAACAGAAATTAAAAACCTCATTTACGGGAATCGGAGAAAGTAAATTTTCTAAATTAAGTAAAATTATCAGCTGAAAATTAGTGAACAATTCATTCAGATATGTACACATGTATTTTATGGGAGATGGTTTTGAAAAGGTGTGGTGAATCTTCATCGATTTTGAGAATTAATTTATTGATCTCAAACTATTGACTTTTAAAAACCGCAAAAAGAACACTAATAATGCAAAATACAAACAATATAATAGCTATGTTCATTTAATAAAAATTTGTACAAATTTGTAACAATTGTTACTAGAAAGCGTTCATTAATCCAAAAACTTTGCAACGAGAGAGCGTCGAAAGAGCGTAAAAAATCGAGAGACAGAAAAATTCTTGCAAGTTTTTACTTGCAATAATTAATCAAACAGGTGTTTTGTGTTTGTGTTTACAAAACAATATTTCTAAATTAAGTTGAAAATAAAAATATTTTGGAAAATTATGAAATTGTAAGTAAATGTAAACTTTTAAAACGATAAAAAGAGTTAAAAAGATAACAAATTTATTTTTGTGTAACTTATGAGCAACAGAAGCATAATAAGATGTCTAATGGAATTGAACTAAGCAACACAGTATCTGGTACATCAGTGGCAAAGTATGTTCCGGCAAATAATTTAATTTTCACAGACCAGCTGTTAATTTTAGTGTTTTAAATATTATGAGTACCTTGCTACTCGGTAATTTACACTAAGCAGGCAAATAATTCAATTAGTTCAGATATATATGTGCAAATAAATTTAAATTAACACGTAATTTATTAAATTATTTTTCACTATTTTTGGGGTTCAATGATGGCAGCAACATGATATTTTATTTTGGATAAATCTTTTTATTCCAATGAAAATGAAATTTCCAATATTTGAAATAAAAGTGCTATGTGTAGGCAAGCTGTTATATATATATGTTACGTATAAACTAAATAAAAATAGATATTTTATTCATTCATTTTATTCCAAAGTAGCTAATCATCCTTATCGTGTTAAGCATATTTCGACTACGCCAAGTGCTAGAATAAATAAAATTGCAAAACTTTTCATTATTCTATTACAAGCCGTACTCGAAAAACGCCAGTCACGACAATGCTGAATATAAATGACCATAATCACATTATTTTTATAATAATATAATTTGTCCAAAAATATAGGGGAGCTATTGAGTACTCATATATACCTGTACATTACAACACCACTTTAACTTGCAAATTTTTGCTAGTAAAGTGTTCATTTACTTTTTCACATTTTTGAGAGTTATTTTGGAAAATTTCTTATTACTCTCTCGTTGCTAATTTTTACTAGCAAAGTAAATGAACACACCTAATAGAAATTTGGAAATTAATTTTTCAAAAACGATTGAAAATTCGATTAAAAATATATTTCGTGAATATTTACAAAATGGAAATAATCACGCTTTTTGTCGGTTTTAAATAATTTTCCCTCACATATCTGATTTTTTATTAAAATAAAAATTTTTATATAATTATAACAATTAAAATTAAAAAATTTTAAGTTCCTTTAAGCTGCTGTTCAGATATTACGTAACGCCACTTTTGCCGAATTAAAATCGCCCAAAGTTGCGACACGACTTTCTGTTGTTTTCAGATGCTTAAGAGCATTTACAACATAATTTTCGGATCATCCAACTGCTTGAGCTATAAACTTAATTGTGTAAATTTCTTAGTTTTCTAAAATCATTTTATTCTGCAATTTTACAGCAAACCCTAAACTTTTGATTTCGATCCTAAAATTTGCAAAAGTTCGGAGTAATTGCAGTAGCTATTTCATCTGCCACACAGTTTTGGTTCTAATTTTTAAGAATTTCTTATAAGTTACTATAAGCACTATAAAAAAAGGCGGAGTTTTTTTTGAAAAGACCGATTTTCACAAAAAATCGAGCTACGACTTTCGCATATTAAGCCAATGGTATGTTTAAAAATATTATATTCAATTAAATTTGTAAAAATTATATCTTAACGAAGCAAAATATTTCTTAAAAAAAAATTGTAAAATTATATTAAAATGTTTTCCCGAAAAAACAGCCTGTTTCATGATGTCAAACGTTATTATTCGCTGGATTTCTGACGCAAAACACCTGAATTGAGTTCCACTAACAAACTATTTTATTTATTAATTTTTTGTTTATTTATGTGCAAAATTAAACAAATTAAACAAAAAAATAGTTCATCAGATGTTTTTCATTTACAGTTCGAGTGAACGACAGCGTTCGACATCCTGTGGCAGAATGTAAGAATTTCGTAAAACAAACAATTAAAGTTTCTACTATACCGGGTAGGGTACGGTTTCAAATCCTGAACAACAATATGCTATTTCTTTTTTAAGGATTTTGATACATTTTAGTTATTTTTACTACTTTTACTTTTTATTTGAAAAAGTTTGTTGCACAATTTATTTAAAAAACCAGGCACAATCTCATTTATAAATTTTGTTTTTAATTTTTGCGGATTTTCCAATTTTATGAACGAGAAAAGGTTTATTTTTCAATAATACCCGAAATAATTATATAATGAATTCAGTAAGTTGTCGATGTTTTTATTTGATATAATATAATAATAATGCGAAAAATAAAAATAAATTGACGGTGTTAGAAAATATTTTAAATTATAAAATATAACAACATATTTTAATTCATTATTTTAATTTTATTTTTTCTTTGAAACTCGTATGATGTACGTACTCGTATGTACATATGTAAACTAGTGGTATTCTGATAGTTGTGTTTTTAAAATTTTGTTAACTTTTCCATTTACTTATCTGTATTGCGGTTGGACCAGACGATAAAGGTTTTGGTTCAATATAACCTGTATATTTCTGATATAGAATCACAATCGAATATCAAGCACAATTGATTTAAAAAATACGAATGCGGTAATTCATATTCAGCCTGCTTAGGAAACAGATCGATTTAATTAAAAACATTTTTTATTTAAAGTAAGACAGAGAACTAAATATGAAAAATTACGATAAAATCGCAAACAGAATTCTTTTTGCTCTCAAATCCAACCCATAATTCGTCTTATTTTCGTAATATTTTACCATTAATCCGCGTCCAATTCCGTAGTGCGTGCTATCGACAATGCGATATTCCGCAAAAATATGTACTATTTTAATGAATGTAAGAGCAGTTAATTTTATATGAATATGGAGAAATCAATTTTTTATCTCCTAAGATCTTAACTTATCATTGAATTGGGAAAATACGAAAATATGCAAACAAAATACAAATATGAATGCATATACCATTTTTAGACGCGCTACAGCTCGCAAACTATTATCGCTACGCCCTACAAAAGTTTTGGAAATTTTCCCCAAACATTCCGATCCAAAAGTCCAAAGTTCATATCTATGTATACGATAGGAACTGATTATTTTAAAAATGTTTGATGAACTGGGAACGATTCTTGGAATACATTTCAAGCCCACATTAAATTATTAACTTGGTAAAGCAATCTAGAAGCTAAATATAAATTTGTGGGAAATATGTATTTGCAATACAAATGCATTTTAATTTTTCTATTCCAACTTTTTCTTTACTCTATAATTTTGCTGCGTTTTAATCAATATTAAATCATGCAATTTTTCTGATGTTCGCATATTTTAAAGAATTTTTGCCATTTTAGAGATTTTTTCAAAGTGTTGTGTTTTTTCAAGATTTTTGGCTGCCGATTGCCAATTGTATGATTTCTTTCTAATAAATTTTGAAAATAATTTTCAATATTGCAGTTTCAATTTTCGGAATATGCGCTATTTTCGCGGGGTTTTAAATTTTTGAGTTTCTTTGCTAATTACATTTTGGAGCTTGATATCAAATTAAATTCTTACATCAAACTTTGTTTTCATTTTATAGAAAATGAATTTTGTAATAATGTGATGTTTTTTTTTATTAAATAGACGAATCCCCAGAAGAAGTCGACAAATAATCGACGAAATGTTGGTACAAAACTGTAAACAAAAATTTAGTTTTTATTTACATGAAAATTTTAGGTCTTATTAGCTCAAAAAATTAACAAATTTATGAAGGATTGAATTAATTGAAGTGCTTTTGAAGATTAACTCACTGTTGTTACAGAATGAAAGAAACATTTCTTATGGTAATTTATATTGAAAGCAACAGTAAAGTACCATGTTGTGAATATAAAAACCAAAAATTAGAAAAAAGCAAAGTAAATATGTATACTGAAAGTTTAAATTAGAAAATATTTGGGATCAGGTATCAAATTCTAGTCGGGAAAAGATTTTTCTCCTTTGTTATGTGTAACTAAGGATCCAAACAACATTTTAATTGTTGCACCTGAATATAGAAAATAATTAAAATTATTATTCTGTACACACAAGTATAAAACAGGATATAAGCATCAATTTTGCCTTTCTTCTGAAATCACAAATAGTCATAAAAAATGAAATATTAATACATTTTTAAAACAAAGCTAAAATTCAATTTCGTTGATTTTGTATATTTACATATTGTCTTGACGACCCATCGATTTGTGTTGACAAAAGTCAAAGTCGAAAAATTATCTACTGCACAAATTTAAATTTTTGTGATATGTAATTTATATGCACCGTGTAAAAAAATTACATTTCTTTAATATAAATAATATAAAAAATAATTATGGTTATTTATATACGAAAAGAAAATATAAGTGATAAATACTGCAATATACGCATGCATAATATTATACTAATAAACGTACAAAAATAAGTTTAAGGAAACAAACAAAAAAAAACAAATCTTTACTTTATGACTGTTTAGTTATGCACATGTATACACACGATGAGTACATGAGCGCACGAATGCATTTCAGTATTAATGAATGTGTAACAAAAAAGGGCGCAATTACAATTTCCATCAAGAATTTGAAGTTTTAGTATTTTATAATAAATAATATATATTATGTACTTAAACGCGTAAGGTACAACTGCTCTGTGGTGTATGAGAAGCACTTGTGACTACCAACCAGTAGGTTGTTGGATTGAATCACGCAACTTTTTCAAAAAAATTTTAAAAGTAAAATTATTTCGAATATATTTTTTTTTTACTCATATTTTAGTCGTTAATGGACCGACTTCAATTATTTTCAGTCTAAACCTTCTTAGAACTCTATACAAGAGATCTGCTTCATAAAATTTACCGTAGGACAGTTTGGGCCATAAAAAACAACAGAATAGGACATTAATTGGACCGAGTTTTGTTATTTTCAAACCGAACAATTAAATGAAAATTCCAAGAGAATGATATAAAACTTATTTCTCTATGTTATGTTTTGGCCTTAATTCTAAATGCACCAAAATGTAGCTGACGGACATACGGATAGACGGACAGACGGACATCAATCATTCGACTTCTCTATATATAAGGATCCAGAATATATATACTTTATGGTGGTATTAAAAGAATAAAGAAGAAATTACATACGGAATGACAAACCTATATATCCCCTTTCCAAATTTTTTGGTGAAGGGTATAAAAATGCTTGCGGAGTTTATGTCCGAACACCCAAATTTAGCCAAAAAAGCCTATTGCCAAAGCCATTTCCTTGGCCATCTTTGTCAATTATTTGCTAATCGTGTTTTGGCACATTTCAATCGGGTAATCGCCAGCAATTTAATGCTGCAAGGAGCCAGTAGCCAGAAGGGAAAGTGTTGTGACATACAACTGCTTTGGTGGCACTGCCCTTTATATGTGCACAAAGAAATATAATTACAAAATACTTTTGTTGGCAACGAGAGAACGTTGATCTTATCCCGTATTTGCTTCCCAACAGGCACCCAACCACGTTTATCTTCTGACACCGACGAAGATAAATATGAAAGCTTCAATATTTGTTGATCGATTTTCTATAAAATAAAAACTTTTATTTAAAATAACAAGAATTCCTACTGACATTATTTGCATTTAGTTTTGTTTATATTTTATGCAAACATGTCGTCGTCCCGAAGTTATCTTGACGTATATAACAAAATCAAAAAACATGAGACAGGACCGCTTCTCCTAAAAATTCAAGACTTGAAGAGTGCGAATTCGGATCATATAATAATTTTTTTTTGTATGGAATGCTGAAACTTCAAACTCAACTTCCCAATGAAAACTTTGGGTCGATGATGTCTTGCCACTCTGTTACAAATTTACCAAAATCTTTTCCAATTAGTATGAAAACTCGATTCGATAGCGATCGAATGCCGTCATGAGGCAACTCAACAATACAACCATTTAAGATAAGCCTTAATTAAAATTGATTTAAAATCCAAAGGAGTTGTTTAGGGTTTGTCATTTGGTTTGTAATTTCTGCAGAATTCATTTCCGTCCCTATAAAGTACATACATACACACATCAGAGAACGGCAACGGATACAATCATATATAAATTACTCTAGCATATATTGAATATTTTCAATACAAAATATTTTTCGTATCTGTCAATTTCATAATTGTATTTACCGATGCGTATTTTGTTTTATATTTGTATGTATTCATGTTCATATTTGTTTATATCCCTGCGCACGTATATTTATCGATAGGTACTCCAATGGCTATGAGCACATTTATTTTCCAATTTTCGTATGATAAGTATTGCCAGAAATATTGTCTAAAGTTGTATTAAGGATTTCGTTTCGTAATTATTATGAACCATTTTTAAGCAAAATGTGATTAAAGTTGTATTAAAAAATTCGCGTTAAGTTGGAAAGTATACAATTTTACTTTGAAGCAAATTTTTGCAAAGATTTTTGAGAATAGGAAAAGCTTAAAAATGGATGAAGATCCTTAAGCAAAAAGCGAACGAAACGAAACGAAAAAAGGTAAGCTGCTTGCAAAAATTTCGAAAATACGCAAAAAATTGCATAATTTGCAAATTTTTCACATTCCTTACATTTTTAAGTCTTTTTAGAAGATTTTACGGCTTTTTCAAAACTTTGCAACTTTTCGTGGAATTTCGCGTTTTTTGCAATGTGGGTGACTTTTTCTATTTTTTATTATTTCATTGACTTTTAAATGACATTCAACATTTTAATTTTCCCAGTGATTGGAAGTTATTGCGAATTTTTTCAGTTTTTTGCCAGTTTTTCACATTCCTTGCATTTGTAGCCCGTTTTAGAAGATTTTACGGCTTTTAAAAATTTTTGAAAATTTGGCGAACTTTCGTAATTATTGCGATATGATTTACTGTTTCATTGAATTTTTAAGATTTTATAAAAATATGAACACAGAAAATTTATCCAATATGCATGAATTTCATTGATCTTACGAGTATTTTTATGCAAAAATTATTTTTACTTAAAAAGTCAATACCAAATAAAGAAGTGCAATTTTTGCCTAAAACATATTTAAGTTGAAAATAAATTGTTTCTTTTTGTTATAGTTCTACAAACAATTATTTTTTTAACGTTACAACATTGTCTCTTATAGTCATATTAGATATCAATATTTGTACGTATTCCTAGCAATATAAAAAGCATTTTCTATATATTTATGCTACACCTATCGATATGCGCACTTACTCGTATTTATAATGGAACCCGTTGGTAGCAGTGTCGTTATACGGGATTTTTTCTACAAAAAATGCCGTAGAGAGAAAATGACAGATTTATTGAAGTAATTAAAATGTAGGGACTTTTCAATAATGTGACAAAAAGGTATTAATTTTGCAACCTTATTCGATTTGTGACACCATATTAACGAAATTTTTAATACGGGAATAGTACAAATTGTTATACTTTTTTTTTAAAGTAAATTTGTGAAATATTGCCTTTTTTATATTTATATATAATGAACTCTTCGTTTTCATCAGACTTTTCGGCGTGCTTAGAGGAAACCGAAAAGTACTGAAAACAAAAATTCAACAAAACATGGTTGGAGGACGATCACGTTAAAGGGTGGCTGGAAGCTTTCTCTGATGAACCGTTTAAATACAAGTGTTTTGCATGCATAAAATTTTAAATTGCGGCAAAAATGTAAATTTTGTAAAAAATGACAAAGAAATTGATATTTTTTTTAAAAAGAAAAGCAGCGAGTCAGCTGATTTTCGCTGAAATAAAGAACTGATTCACGTACATAAAAATTTTATATTTAAATAAAATTTAAATCTCATAGATAGAATACTGAATATTACTGATATTGAATTTCATAAAAAGAATGGGGGAGAATTAGAAATATAATCAAGGATAATAACTTTCCTAATCAACTGATTAATAATTAGATTGGACAATAAAAAAGACAGAGGATAAATAGTACGAGCACTGGGAATGAACATAAAATTTAAAGGTCTTTAATTTATGTACCAATCATTTCTGAACGATTAGAGAACTCTAGAATTTATGATTTCAATAATTATAGGAAAGCTCATAAGACATATAATACATTAGGAAGTTCGTTTAACAAAATGAAGGAGAAGACGGAAAGATTAGACAGATCTAATGTAGTTTACAGAAATAATAATAGAGGGTGTAATGAAGTATATAAAGGTACCACCAAAAATAAACTAAAAATAGATTAGACGGACATACATATATCTGATTAGAAATGAAAAAGCAGATCATTCCAGAAAACTGCATTGACATCGCATTGTGCAATGTTTCACCATACAACAGATTTTAAAAATAAAACAGTTTTAAACACAGAAACTAACTACAAACGTCGTTTCGTTCTAGAAATGTTACAAATTCTTAATACAGCAATAGAACAAAAAATTAACTTTAAAATGGATACAGATAATATAAATGAAAACTATTGACATTTAATTTATAAAAATAGAACAGGAAATTGAATAATTTTTATGATATTATAATAAATAGATTTAAGTAATTTTGCAAAAATGTGTAATTCATTATCAATTTTGATAATTTTTGTTCTTTATAAAATTTAGAATAAGTTTTTCATTGTTTGAAAAAACTAAGCAATTGGTATTATTAATTTCATTCATATCCCTGAAGAAGGTTTCCATAGAAAAAGTGAAATATTGAAAAAAATAGTTTTTATTTTGTTATTGTTGACCTTAAGCTTGGAAAGTTTTTTAATAAAATAGGAAGAAGTAGTTTTATTCCAACAACTTTTCTCAATAATAGGCAGTAAAATTAAAATTTTTTGATAAATTTAAAATATTATTATATTTTTATAAATTCAAATTATTGCATTTATTAATTAAAGAACATTTTTTCAAGTATATGCAATTCTACAATAACACATTTGTGAAACATCGTTTGTTTGTCAAATTCCAAATAAATATAAACTTAAAAACATTTTTTATTTGTGTAGTTTGTTTGACAGTCAGATGATTTTATATTTTTTTCTGTAGTGATGCATGTAATTTAATAAATTTACTTTGGAAGTAATAAGGAATATTTTAATTATCAGAGGTTTCATCAGCATTCTCTGTTCAAGTCTACCGCTTGTCTATTCAAGTGGATGATTTAACACATTTGAATACGAAAATTTCTTATATTAATTTGAACAGGTTAAATCAATTTCGGTTAGTAAAAAATTCCCACCTCTGACGATTAATTATTCCATATATTATTACCTTCTTCGCTTTTTCAGCGCCATTGGCTGCTGATATCAAGTTTTTTTATAGTCGATTTGGAGAGTAGACTTTCGAAAAATGTTGAATTTGTACTAGAAAACTTTTTATTACTAAACAAGTGATATTAATTATAATTATTTACTTTAAAAAATTTCAACTGATTTTACTTTCGTGCACTTTATTCCTTAAAATGTATAATGAAAGATTATTTGATTCAAAATATTTATGATCCTTTTATTTAATTTTTATCAGACAATATTTATTGATTTGTGACAAATATTTTTTCATAATAAAAAGTTATTTTATTAAACAATTTTAATAATCAAATTGTTTTTAATTAACTGTGAATTGAACAATAATATTTTAAAATACAGCGATCATTACATAAAAAAACTTACACCAACCGAATTATATTCTTAAAAAATATCACAAATAATGTTTTAGTAGCAAAGTAGTAGCAAAATTTCGCTTCTCATTCTTCGTCACTCATGTCATCACTTATTCCTTCGTCATCAGAAATTTCGCAAATTGGAAATCTTATCAGAAAATCGTTTATACTTTCCGTTTCTTGCTGCATGCGGCGGCAACGTTTGGCTTTTGCTTCTAATAAGTCTGCTAGATACATCTCCCACTGTCTCGCACCACTGGGTATACGATGCGAATACGTTGACGGCAACGGCGTTAAAGAAGATGAATCATCTTCTGTGTTCAAATCATTTTTAGGTTTTTCAACTGGCGCGGGTTCACTTCCAGTTGCAGCTTCTTCGCTTGGCAAAATTATGTCCTTGGCTTCGGGTAGCATTTTTGTTTGGTTGTTTTTTTTTTCTCGAAATGTTAACTTTAAGACACTTTAAAAGTTAATGATACTCCTTTCAAAAATTAATATATATTTATAAGTGAACTATCCTTTCTTATAAATTCGCTAGCAGGTAGAGCAACAAAGTCCTTAATGTGTGAGTAACAGGTAAGAGAGTCGCAGCTGCGTCAAAATTAATCCGTCATTAGGAATTTCATCTACACTTGCGTAGTAATTAATAATTTTATTGCACTTACTAGGAATTGTGAATTTTTTTCGCTAATAAGTATTTACTAAGAATAACAAGGAGTTGTAAGTGAAAAATTAAAAATATTCCCATTAGAATATGCGACATGACTGTGATGTAATAGTGATCATTTACATTCCTAGAAACTTGCAACGCCAAAAAGTCATTCTTCCAAACAATATCGACAATTTTATAACCTTTTCTAATAAAAACAATGCAACAGTTATTACAGGAGTTCACTGCTGTGTATTCCTAATAATTCCTAATAAGTGCAATAAAATTATTAACTAGTACGCAAACGGATTAATTTTTATGCAGCTGCGACTCTCTTACATTTTACTCACACATTAAGGACTTTGTTGCTCTACCTGCTAGCGAATTTATAAGAAAGGATAGTTCACTTATAAATATATATTAATTTTTGAAAGGAGTATCATTAACTTTTAAAGTGTCTTAAAGTTAACATTTCGTGAAAACAAAACAACAAGTCGAAAATGCTACCCGAAGCCAAGGACATAATTTTGCCAAGCGAAGAAGCTGCAACTGGAAGTGAACCCGCGCCTATTGAACAACCTAAAAATGATTTCAACACGAACACAGAAGATGATTCATCTTCTTTAACGCCGTTGCCGTCAACGTATTCAGATCGTATACCCAGTGGTGCGAGACAGTGGGAGATGTATCTAGCAGACTTATTAGAAGCAAAAGCCAAACGTTGCCGCCGCATGCAGCAAGAAACGGAAAGTATAAACGATTTTCTGATAAGATTTCCAATTTGCGAAATTTCTGATGACGAAGGAATAAGTGATGACATGAGTGACGAAGAATGAGAAGCGAAATTTTGCTACTACTTTGCTACTAAAACATTATTTGTGATATTTTTTAAGAATATAATTCGGTTGGTGTAAGTTTTTTTTATGTAACAATCGATGTCTTTTAAAATATTATTGTTCAATTCACAGTTAATTAAAAACAATTTGATTATTAAAATTGTTTAATAAAATAACTTTTTATTATGAAAAAATATTTGTCACAAATCAATAAATATTGTCTGATAAAAATTAAATAAAAGAATCATAAATATTATTAATCAAATAATCTTTCATTATACATTTTCATGAATAAAGTTTCACGTAAGTAAAATCAGTTGAAATTTTTTAAAGTAAATAATTATAATTAATATCACTTGTTTAGTAACAAAAAGTTTTCTAGTACAAATTCAACATTTTTAGAAAGTCTCATTTGTGCACAGTTATTGAACAAACAAAAAATAATAAAAGGAAAATTCCAGCAATTCTTCAAGTAGAATATATTTTATATATTTTTGGGTTTGTGATTTTACGGACTTTTTGACATCCCAGTGAACAGGAATTTAAAAACGTCATTTACGGGGATCGGAGAAAGTAAATTTTCTAAATTAAGTAAAATTATCAGCTGAAAACATTTCATTCAGATATGTACACATGTATTTGATGGGAGATGGTTTTGAAAAAGTGTGGTGAATCGTCATCGATTTTGAGAATTATTTTAATAATCTCAAAAACTATTGACTATTAAAAACGACAAAAAGAACACTGATAATACAAATTTGGAAATTAATTTATAAAAAACGATTGAAAATTCTATTAACAATATATTTCGTGGATATTTACAAAATGGAAATAATCACGCCTTTTGTCGGTTTTAAATAATTTTCCATCACATATCTGATTTTTTATTAAAATAAAAATTTTTATATAATTATAACAATTAAAATTAAAAAATTTAAGGTTCTTTAAGGTGCAGTTCAGATATTACGTAACGCAATTTTCGCCGAATTAAAATCGCTCAAAGTTGGGACACGACTTTCTGTTGTTTTTAGATGCTTAAGAGCATTTACAACATAATTTTCGGATCATCTACATTACTGCTTGAGCTATAAACTTAATTGTGTAAATTTCTTAGTCTTCTAAAATCATTTTATGCTGCAATTTTACAGCAAACCTTAAACTTTTGATTTCGATCCTAAAATTTGCAAAAGTTCGGAGTAATTGCAGTAGCTATTTCATCTGCCCCACAATTTTGTTTCTAATTTTTAAGAATTTCTTATAAGTTACTATAAGCACTATAAAAAAGCGGAGTTTTTTTGGAAAAGACCGATTTTCGCAAAAAATCGAGCTACGACTTTCGTATATTAAGCCAATGGCATGTTTAAAAATATTATATTCAATTAAATTTGTGAAAATGACATCTTAACGAAGCGGCATATTTCTTAAAAAAAAATTTTTAAATTATATTTAAATGTTTTCACGAAAAAACAGCCTGTTTCATGATGTCGAACGTTATTATTCGCTGGATTTCTGACGCAAAACAACTGATTTGAGTTCCACTAACAAACTACTTCATTTATTCATTTTTTTGTTTATTTATGTGCAAAATTAAACAAATTAAACAAAAAAATAGTTTATTAGATGTTTTTCGTTTACAGTTCGAGTGAACGACAGCGTTCGACATCCTGTGGCAGAATGTAAGAATTTCTTAAAACAAACAATTAAAGTTTCTACTATAAAATTTTTAATAGTAATTAATTATTGCTCTATTTATTTAAAATTTCTAGTTGAATTTAAATAAAAATAAAAAATGCAGTATTTTTTTAAGAATTGGGAAATTTCCTCCAAATCACAAAAATAGATTTTTATATTTTCCTTTTATACTCAAACTCCGCAATCAAGAAGACTTGAAGAAGGCCCGCGAAGAATGCATGGCAGCAAAAAAAGTATCTCCCGAAATTGTTGAGAAATACAAGAAATTCGATTTCCCTGATGATGAAGTCACCTTGTTCAATCCCAAGTATGGCTTCAAAAATGAGAATCTAGTTGCTCAACTCGGCCAGGGTAAGGCAAACAAGGACACCGTAAAGGCTGATGTTGCAAAGTGTGCCGATAAAAACGAACAGAAATCTGATTCCTGCGCCTGGGTGTTCCGTGGCTTTAAATGTTTTATTAGCAAGAATATGCTTTTGGTTATGGAGAGCTTGAAGAACTAAAAAGCGTTTCAAATTTCACAACTTTCGCATTTAATTGGATTATTACGTATAAAAAAAGATAGCCACAGCAACAGTGTTCCAATCATCGATGACCATCTCATGATTTTAGACAACAATAACACATGAAAAATTTCTTTAATAAATCATCTTTTACGTCCACAATCGTCATTTATTTATAACACTTTTTTATATTAAAATGTTTAAAACTTTCGTTAATTTAATCAAATAAATCGCAGATTCTGTAAAAGAATATTTTTATGTGTTTTTTGAAATTTTGTTCATTCAGTAGAAGCCAAAGAATTTTAAAATGAGGTGACACTACATCTGCAGTTTTCACTAACTACTCGTACATTAGAGACAAAAAACATTAATTCAATGAAAAAGTTTACAGATGAAAACACTTATGTGAAGGTGGCTGGTATTTGAAAAGTGAAAAAAATATAAATTTTAAATATATTCAGAAATAACAACGTATGTTCATATGCATGTATATGTCATTGTTGGTATTAATCAATTATTTAATTTCATTCATATCCAATCAGATTAACTAACATTAATCGATATCGAGTTAATTAGATCAACAATTTTCGTTTTGGGATTATGGAATTCGATATCGAACAAAAATAAATAACGCTTGAAATGATGGCTTTCGATAGCGAGTCACCGATCGAGTGGTATCTTTGCAAACATTGTTCGATACCAAAATACAAAACAATAAATTGTGAAAGATTTTAGTTTTATTTAATTTTTGAATTAAAATAATTGTAATTATGGTGCACAAGTGTGAAAAATATAAATTTAAAGCAAAAAAATTCTTGCAGAGTTTATGTCCGAACACCCAAATTTAGCTAAAACAAGTAAGAGTGATATATTCGGCTGTGCCGAATCTTATATATCCTTCACCATAGTATGTAGTGACGAAAGAAGTCACAATCACGAAAATTCACGCTCACGAAATACGAAAAATAAATAAAAAAAAAAAGAATATAAATAGGAAAAATTACATTAAAGCAAAAAAAATTGCCACTCACCGTCTCACGGACGCAACCTCACGTGATGAAAACAAAAAATTAATCACGATCATGCATTATTGGTTCTCATCTCTATTCCATAGCTGAATTCATAAACACAGCTTGCAAAGCAACACTGGAAGCATGAGTTTACAAGGCATCCTAGTGTTGCTTTTCAAACTGCCTTTATGAAGTCAGTCATAGATTATGAATTTCGTAACAAACTCCTTACCCCTTCTTGCCAAGAAAGCATTATAATTTTATTTTATTAGCACTTATATCATTTTTCACACATCCAAGAAGTGTTTCAACGTCTTTATCAAAAAGCCGATGGTCTTCGACGAAACAAAGAAATGATTTGAAATGTAAGAAAAGGTTTAATAATGAAGAAATTCTCCCAAAATTTATAAAAAATATCGCCAACTATTTCATAAATCTGCTAGTCTAATGATTAAAATGTTCCAATATTATCTTCATGTTGAAAATAATTTAAAGCTATCAAAAATTCTTAAAAAAAGAACAAACTATTTTTTAAATAAAAAGTAAAAGTAATAAAAATAACTAAAATGTATCAAAAATTAAAAAAAAAATAATAAATGGTTGGTCAGGATTTGAAACCGCAACCTACCCGGTGACACGGTTTCGTATCCTGAACAACAATCCAATGCTATTTTTTAAGCATTTTTGATACATTTTAGTTATTTTTACTAAATGTAGGTGACATCTTCAATTTTTTATTGTTTCATCGACTTTTAAATTATATTCAACATTAAAAATTTTTTTACGAGTTTTTCACATTCCTTGCATTTTTATCCCGTTTTAGAAGATTTTACGGCTTTTAAAAATTTTGGCGAAGTTTCGCAATTATTGCGATATGATTTATTGCTTCATTGAATTTTTAAGATTTTATAAAAATATGAACTCAGAATATTGATCCAATATGCATGAATTTGATCTTACGAGTATTTTTATGCAAAAATTTTTTTTACTTAAAAAGTTAATACCAAATAAAGAAGTGCAATTTTTGTCTAAAATAAATATAAGTTGAAAATAAATTGTTTCTTTTTGTTATAGTTCTGCAAACAATTTTTAAACGCTACAAAATTGTCTCTTACAGTCATATATATGGATACCCATTGATACATATCTATATTAGTACGTATTCCTACACTAAGAGAAAAATGACAATCTAAATTTAAGAACAAAATTCTTGATTGTAGATTGCAGAAATCTTCAGATTTCAATCTTGAAATTTAGTCAGTAAGATTTGACGTACCCAATTTTAAGCATAATAAAAATCAAGAACGTAATCTTAATTTTAAAATCTTATTCTTAAATTTAATAATTAATTCTTAGAGTTAAGATTTAATTCTTGATTTTTTCCATATTTAACATCAATGAAAGCGTGTTGTGTATTAAATTGCAAGACGCCTAACGAAGACGACGTATTTAAAAAAAGTAAAAAGAAATATTAAATTATTGTAAAAGGCAATTAAAAATGGAAAATCAGAACACACTACTAATAAGTTTGCTTTTAGTTTGGAATAGACGAAGGTACGCTTTCAATGCCATCAAAGGTAGGTGAATGGCTGAAAAAGTGTAAGGATACATTTTCTACACCAACTTCTTCAGTAAACTCGGCAGTAAAAAAAAGTTTTTGATAAGGTAAGAGCCGTAGCTTCCAGGTTCTAAAAGATTACACATAAACTATATGTTTGTTTCATATTTTGATATATGTAGGGTTTGCTTTTGTTGTTGGCTGAGTCATTTAGTGGCAATGACATCATAGAATTTTATAACCTGCATAAAAATCTTACAAATGATAAGCGAGACGAGATTATCCGAATCATAGTTGAGGAAGTTTTAAAAAAGGATTTCACACTTCGTGCTCAAGATTTCTCAATTATATTGACAGAAGTTTTTTCTACTGAGACTGAAGTTAAGGTAATTCTAATACTAATAAGTTCTAATGATTACTATTGTCAATAACAAAATGTTTTAAAATAAAGGAATATTATTATATTCCACGAATGGGAAAAAAATCCCAGCGGAAAGTTGTTTTCAAAATTTTACTAGCCCGCCTTTACATTTATATTCAATTAATAATGGAAACACATATGTTAGACATAAGTTAATATACATAAGTATGTACCATACATAATGTATGTACTTGTAAGTATTGCATTATCATTGCGTTTTCCTTTTTATTTTATATATTATTTGTATAATTATTTTTTTATTACCACATTGCCGGAATACCGAAACAAATAAGAGTTACAATAAGGCGACAAAAATTCGGTTACTAATTTATTATTACCAAATTGCCAGAATAAGGTTGTAAATGTATTACACACATATGTAAATATTTAAATAAATAAAAATTAAAAATAATAAAAAAATGTTTTTTATTTCGACATTCGAATTCGGATAAAAACCAATAAACCAAATAGTCTATTTTCAAGAACACATTCTTAAAACCGATCTTGAAAGAAGAATTACATTAAGATTACATTCTTAAAATTTAAGAATTTATTCTTGATTTAATAAGAACATAATCTTAAATTCATACTTAAAATAAGAATTTTTTCAAGATTATATTCTTGATTTTTTAAGAATGTGATCTTAATTTAAGATTTTTATTAAGAACAAAATCTTGAATTTGATTTAAAAATGAGAATTTATTCAAGATTACAATCTTAAAGGCGATCTTAAAAAAATAAATATTTTATTCTTGAATTAAGAATTTTCGCATTTAACAGACTATTAATATTGAAATGATTTGATTTTGAGCGTAAAATCTTGATTTTAGCACGGTTTTTCCCTTAGTGTAGCAATACAAAAAGCATTTTCTATTTATTTATGCTACACCTATCGATATGCGCACTTGTATTTATAATGGACCCCGTTGGTTGCAGTGATGTTATACGTAGGGAAAAATCCCTATTCGTAGAGATTCTCTTCTACAAAAAATGGCCGTAGAGAGAAAATGACAGATTTATTGAAGTAATTAAAATGTAGGGACTTTTCAATAATTTGACAACAAGGTATTAATTTTGCAACCTTATTCGATTTGTGAGAACATACTAACGAAATTTAATAATACGGGAATATTACAAATTGTTATACTTTTTTTGACGACCCATTATATTTTTTTAATATAAATAATATAAAAAATATTTATGGTTATTTATATACGAAAAAAATATAAGCGATAAATACTGTAATATGCATGCATAATATTATACTAATAAACGTACAAAAATAAGTTTAAGGAAACAAACAAAAAAAAAAAAAAAACAAATCTTTACTTTATGACTGTTTAGTTATGCACATGTATACACACGATGAGTACATGAGCGCATGCATTTCATTATTAATGAATGTGTGACAAAAAAGGGCGAAATTACAATTTCCATCAAGAATTTGAAGTTTTAATATTTTCTAATAAATAAGATATATTATGTACTTAATCGCGTAAGGTACAACTGCTCTGTGGTGTATGAGAAGCACTTGTGACTACCAACCAGTAGGTTGTTGGTATGAAACTCAACGCAACTTTTTAAAAAATTTTTGAAATTTTTGAAAAGTAAAATTATTTCGAATACCATTTTTTGTCCATATTTCAGCCGTTAATACACCAACTTCAATTATTTTCAGTCTAAACCTTCTTAGAACTCCATACAAGAGATCTGCTTCATAAAATTTACCGTAGGACAGTTTGGGCCATAAAAAACAACAGATTAGGAAATATAACAAAAAAGTCTTTTGGCTATATCTCGTTAATTATTGGACTGAGTTTTGTTATTTTCAAACCGAACAATTAAATGAAAATTCCAAGAGAATGGTCTCAAATTTATGTCTCTAAGTTCGTGGGAGGAATTAATTCTACTTACACCAAAATATAGCAGACGGACATACGGACATCGCTCTTCGACTTCTCTATTTATAAGGATCCAGAATATATATACTTTATTGTGGTATTAAATGAATAATGAAGAAATTACATACAGAATGACAAACCTATATATCCCCTTTCCAAATTTTTTGGTGAAGGGTATAAAAATGCTTGCGGAGTTTATGTCCGAACACCCAAATTTAGCCAAAAAAGCCTATTGCCAACGCCATTTCCTTGGCCATCTTTGTCAGTTATTTGCTAATCGTGTTTTGGTACATTTCAATCGGGTAATCGCCAGCAATTGCATGCTGCAAGGAGCCAGTAGCCAGAAGGGAAAGTGTTGTGACATACAACTGCTTTGGTGGCACTGCCCTTTACATGTGCCCAAAAAAATATAATTGCAATGAGACTTAGTAATTGAATGACTCCTTCGACAATCTAAAGTACTGTTTAAATTTTAAACAAATATACAGTCAAGAATTTATTTGATCCAAAATACTTTTGTTGGCAACGAGAGAACGTTGCTCTTATCCCGTATTTGCTTCCTAACACGCACCCAACCGACGAAGATAAATATGAAAGCTTCAATATTTGTTGATCGATTTTCTATAAAATAAAAACTTTTATTTAAAATAACAAGAATTCCTACTGACATTATTTGCATTTAGTTTTGTTTATATTTTATGCAAACATGTCGTCGTCCCGAAGTTATCTTGACGTATATAACAAAATCAAAAAACATGAGACAGGACCGCTTCTCCTAAAAATTCAAGACTTGAAGAGTTAAACCTGACGTGTGTGAACCGGGTCTCAGATCATAAACTTGTGCTCTGGAAGTAGTGCGAATTCGGATCATATAATATTTTTTTTATGTAATGTTAAAACTTCAAACTCAACTTCCCAAAGAAATTTTTTTTTTGATAGCGATCGAATGCCATCATGAGGCAACTCGATTGGTATCGCAAAAAATACAAACATTTAAAATAAGCCTTAATTAAAATTGATTTAAAATCCAAAGGAGTTGTTTAGGGTTTGTCATTTGGTTTGTAATTTCTGCAGTATTCATTTCCGTCCCTATAAAGTACATACATACACACATCAGAGAACGGCAACGGATACAATCATATATCAATTACTCTAGCATATATTGAATATTTTCAATACAAAATATTTTTCGTATCTGTCAATTTCATAATTGTATTTACCGATGCGCATTTTGTTTTATATTTGTATGTATTCATGTTCATATTTGTTTATATCCCTGCGCACGTATATTTATCGATAGGTACTCCAATGGCTATGAGCACATTTATTTTCCAATTTTCGTATGATAAGTATTGCCAGAAATTTTGTCTAAAGTTGTGTTAAGGATTTCGTTTCGTAATTATTATGAACCATTTTTAAGCAAAATGTGATTAAAGTTGTATTAAAAAATTCGCGTTAACTTGGAAAGTATACAATTTTACTTTGAAGCAAATTTTCAAACATTTTATAGAATACCCAGAGCTTAAAAATGGATGAAGATCCTTAAAGAAAAACCGAACGAAACGAAAAAAGATAAACTGCTTGCAAAAATTTCGAAAATCAGCAAAAAATTGCATAATTTGCAAATTTTTCACATTCTTTACTTTTTTAAGTCTTTTTAGAAGATTTTACTGCTTTTTCAAAACTTTGCAACTTTTCGCGGAATTGCGCGTTGTTGTCAATGTGGTTGACTTTCTCTATTTTTATTATTTCATCGACTTTTAAATGATATTCAACATTTTAATTTTCCCAGTGATTGGAAGTTATTGCGAATTTTCGTATTTTTTTCAGTTTTTTGCCAGTTTTTCACATTCCTTGCATTTGTAGCCCGTTTTAGAAGATTTTACGGCTTTTAAAAATTTTGGAAAATTTGGCGAACTTTCGCAATTATCGCAATATGATTTATCACTTTATTGATTTTTTAAGATTTTATAAAAATATGAACACAGAAAATTTATCCAATATACATGAATTTCGTTGATCTTACGAGTATTTTTATGCAAAAATTATTTTTAATCAAAAAGTTAATACCAAATAAAGAAGTTCAATTTTTGCCTAAAACATATTTAAGTTGAAAATAAATTGTTTCTTTTTGTTATAGTTCTGCAAACAATTTCTTTCAAACGCTACAACATTGTCTCTTATAGTCATATTTATGGATACCCATCGATAGATATCTGTAGATATTTGTACGTATTCCTAGCAATATAAAAATCATTTTCTATTTATTTATGCTACACCTATCGATATTCGCACTTACTCGTATTTATAATGGAACCCGTTGGTAGCAGTGTTTTTATACGGAGGGAAAATCCCTAATCGTAAGGATTTTCTTCTAAAAAAAATGGTCGTAGAGAGAACATGACAGATTTATTGAAGTAATTAAAATGCAGGGACTTTTCAATAATGTGTCAAAAAGGTATTAATTTTGCAACCTTATTCGATTTGTGACAACATATTAACGAAATTTTTAATACGGGAATATAAAAAATTGTTATATTTTTTTTAAAGTAAATTTGTGAAATATTGCATTTTTTATGTTTATATATAATGAACTCTTCGTTTTCATCAGACTTTTCGGCGTGCTTAGAGGAAACCGAAAAGTACTGAAAACAAAAATTCAACAAAACATGGTTGGAGGACGATCACGTTAAAGGGTGGCTGGAAGCTTTCTCTGATGAACCGTTTAAATACAAGTGTTTTGCATGCATAAAATTTTAAATTGCGGCAAAAATGTAAATTTTGTAAAAAATGACAAAGAAATTGATATTTTTTTTAAAAAGAAAAGCAGCGAGTCAGCTGATTTTCGCTGAAATAAAGAACTGATTCACGTACATAAAAATTTTATATTTAAATAAAATTTAAATCTCATAGATAGAATACTGAATATTACTGATATTGAATTTCATAAGAAGAATGGGGAGAATTAGAAATATATTCAAGGATAATAACTTTCCTAATCAACTGATTAATAATTTGATTGGACAATAAAAAAGGGAGGGGATAGATAGTACGGGCACTGGGAATGAACATAAAATTTAAAGGTCTTTAATTTATGTACCAATCATTTCTGAACGATTAGAGAACTCTAGAATTTATGATTTCAATAATTATAGGAGAGCTCATAAGACATATAATACATTAGGAAGTTCGTTCAACTAAATGAAGGAGAAGACGGAAAGATTAGACAGATCTAATGTAGTTTACAGAAATAATAATAGAGGGTGTAATAAAGTATACAGGGTGGCCCAAATGAGACCTAGTGATGTTAAACACGTGTAACTCTTGTAATTAAATGATTTATTTTTATATATTAAATACATTTTATGGAAATTTAACGTGACTATGTGTGAAATATGACATCTGACAAATGACCACCATTTCGCTCGATACAAGCATTAGCTCGTCTCGAATATTCTGCTTGAGCTGTCCAATTGTCTGTGGTTTGTTAACATACACTTTGTCTTTTAAATATCCCCATAAAAAAATTGGGCGCAGTTAAATCTGGTGAACGAGGAGGCCAAGGGAAATCTGAATTTCTTGAAATTATGCGTTCACCAAAAAATTAACGCAGCATGTCCATAGTTTGCCTAGCAGTATGCGAAGTGGCTCCATCTTGTTGAAACCACAAATTAGGATGTTGCTCCACCATTGTCCGAAAAAAGTTGTCGACCATTGTTCTGTAAGAAGCCCCGGAGACTGTTTCTGGCGTTTCATCCTAATTCTCAAAGAAATATGGGCCGATGATTTTTGTGGCCACAACAACGCACCAAACAGTGCATCTGATTTGGGTGTGACTGATGCTGATGTATTGCCCTTGGATTGTCGGAGCCCCACAACCTACAGTTTTGTTTATTCACATAACCACTTAAATGGAAATGCGCTTCATCCGTCATCAAAAGGTTATTTAAAAAATCATTTTGTGTGGCTAATTGTGTAAAGCGAATAGCGTATTGTACGTTGTTGGGGGTCTTGCTGTACGTATTCATTTTAAATTTCCAAGAGTTCAGTTATAATCTTCAAAAAGAAAAAATAAATTATGTTAAAAAATAAAAAAGTTATTTGTGTTTTACATCAGCTGGTCTTATTTGGGCCACCCTGTATAAAGCTACCACCAAAAATAAACTAAAAATAGATTAGACGGACATACATATATCTGATTAGAAATACAAAAACAGATCATCTCAGAAAACTGCATTGACATCGCATTGTGCAATGTTTCACCATACAACAGATTTTGAAAATACAGCAGTTTTAAATACAGAAACTAACTACAAACGTCGTTTCGTGTTAGAAATGTTACAAATTCTTAATACACCAATAGAACAAAAATTGAACTTTAAAATGAATACAGATAATATAAATGAAAACTATTGACATTTAATTTATAAAAATAGAACAGGAAATTGAATAATTTTTATGATATTGTAATAAATAGATTTAAGTAATTTTGTAAAAATGTGTAATTCATTATCAATTTTGATAATTTTTGTTCTTTATAAAATTTAGAATAAGTTTTTCATTGTTTGAAAACACTAAGCAATTGGTATTATTAATTTCATTCATATCCCTGAAGAAAGTTTCCAAATAGTTTTTATTTTGTTATTGTTGACCTTAAGCTTGGAAAGTTTTTTAATAAAATAGAAAGAAGTAGTTTTATTCCAACAACTTTTCTCAATAATAGGCAGTAAAATTAAAATTTTTTGATAAATTTAAAATATTATTATTATATTTTTATAAATTCAAATTATTGCATTTATTAATTAAAGAACATTTTTTCAAGTATGTGCAATTCTACAATAACACATTTGTGAAACATCGTTTGTTTGTCAAATTCCAAATAAATATAAACTTAAAAACATTTTTTATTTGTGTAGTTTGTTTGACAGTCAGATGATTTTATTTTTTTTCTGTAGTGATGCATGTAATTTAATAAATTTACTTTGGAAGTAATAAGGAATATTTTAATTATCAGAGGTTTCATCAGCATTCTCTGTTCAAGTCTACCGCTTGTCTATTCAAGTGGATGATTTAACACATTTGAATACGAAAATTTCTTATATTAATTTGAACAGGTTAAATCAATTTCGGTTAGTAAAAAATTCCCACCTCTGACGATTAATTATTCCATATATTATTACCTTCTTCGCTTTTTCAGCGCCATTGGCTGCTGATATCAAGTTTTTTTATAGTCGATTTGGAGAGTAGACTTTCGAAAAATGTTGAATTTGTACTAGAAAACTTTTTATTACTAAACAAGTGATATTAATTATAATTATTTACTTTAAAAAAATTCAACTGATTTTACTTTCGTGCACTTTATTCCTTAAAATGTATATTCGGCAATTCTTCAAAATTTTGCAATCACGATACGTTTGGAAATAAAACATTATTTGATTCAAAATATTTATGATTCTTTTATTTAATTTTTATCAGACAATATTTATTGATTTGTGGGAAATATTATTTCATAATACAAACTTATTTTTTAAACAACTTTAATAATCAAATTGTTTTCAATTAATTGTGAATTGAACAATAATATTTTAAAAGACATCGATTGTTACATAAAAAAACTTAAACCAACCGAATTATATTCTTAAAAAATATCACAAATAATGTTTTAGTAGCAAAGTAGTAGCAAAATTTCGCTTCTCATTCTTCGTCACTCATGTCTTCACTTATTCCTTCGTCATCAGAAATTTCGCAAATTGGAAATCTTATCAGAAAATCGTTTATACTTTCCGTTTCTTGCTGCATGCGGCGGCAACGTTTGGCTTTTGCTTCTAATAAGTCTGCTAGATACATCTCCCACTGTCTTGCACCACTGGGTATACGATGCGAATACGTTGACGGCAACGGCGTTAAAGAAGATGAATCATCTTCTGTGTTCAAATCATTTTTAGGTTTTTCAACTGGCGCGGGTTCACTTCCAGTTGCAGCTTCTTCGCTTGGCAAAATTATGTCCTTGGCTTCGGGTAGCATTTTTGTTTAATTGTTTTGTTTTCACGAAATGTTAACTTTAAGACACTTTAAAAGCGAATGATACTCCTTTCTATAAGTGAACTATCCTTTCTTATAAATTCGCTAGCAGGTAGAGCAACAAAGTCCTTAATGTGTGAGTAAAATGTAAGAGAGTCGCAGCTGCATAAAAATTAATCCGTTTGCGTAGTAGTTAATAATTTTATTGCACTTATTAGGAATTATTAGGAATACACAGCAGTGAACTCCTGTAATAATTGTTGCATTGTTTTTATTAGAAAAGGTTATAAAATTGTCGATATTGTTTGGAAGAATGACTTTTTGGCGTTGCAAGTTTCTAGGAATGTAAATGATCATAATTATATCACAGGCATGTCGCATATTCTAATGGGAATATTTTTAATTTTTCACTTACAACTCCTTGTTATTCTTAGTAAATACTTATTAGCGAAAAAAATTCACAATTCCTAGTAAGTGCAGTAAAATTATTAATTACTACGCAAGTGTAGATGATTTATATTAGAAATTCCTAACGATGGATTAATTTTGATGCAGCTGCGACTCTCTTACCTGTTACTGACACATTAAGGACTTTGTTGCTCTATCTGCTAGCAAAATTATAAGAAAGGTTAGTTCACTTATAAATATTAATTAATTTTTGAAAGGAGTATCATTCGCTATTAAAGTGTCTTAAAGTTAACATTTCGTGAAAACAAAACAACAAGTCGAAAATGCTACCCGAAGCCAAGGACATAATTTTGCCAAGCGAAGAAGCTGCAACTGGAGGTGAACCCGCGCCTATTGAACAACCTAAAAATGATTTCAACACGAACACAGAAGATGATTCATCTTCTTTAACGCCGTTGCCGTCAACGTATTCAGATCGTATACCCAGTGGTGCGAGACAGTGGGAGATGTATCTAGCAGACTTATTAGAAGCAAAAGCCAAACGTTGCCGCCGCATGCAGCAAGAAACGGAAAGTATAAACGATTTTCTGATAAGATTTCCAATTTGCGAAATTTCTGATGACGAAGGAATAAGTGATGACATGAGTGACGAAGAATGAGAAGCGAAATTTTGCTACTACTTTGCTACTAAAACATTATTTGTGATATTTTTTAAGAATATAATTCGGTTGGTGTAAGTTTTTTTATATAACAATCCATGTCTTTTAAAATATTATTATTCAATTCACAATTAATTAAAAACAATTTGATTATTAAAATTGTTTAATAAAATAACACTTTATTATGAAAAAATATTTGTCACAAATCAATATTGTCTGATAAAAATTAAATAAAAGGATCATAAATATTTTGAATCAAATAATCTTTCATTATACATTTTCATGAATAAAGTTTCACGTAAGTAAAATCAGTTGAAATTTTTTAAAGTAAATAATTATAATTAATATCACTTGTTTAGTAACAAAAAGTTTTCTAGTACAAATTCAACATTTTTAGAAAGTCTCATTTGAGCACAGTTATTGAACAAACAAAAAATAATAAAAGGAAATTTCCAGCAACTCTTCAAGTAGAATATATTTTATATATTTTTGGGTTTGTGATTTTACGGACTTTTTGACATCTCAGTGAACAGAAATTTAAAAACGTCATTTACGGGGATCGGAGAAAGTAAATTTTCTAAATTAAGTAAAATTATCAGCTGAAAACATTTCATTCAGATATAAACACACGTATTTGATGGGAGATGGTTTTGAAAAGGTGTGGTGAATCGTCATCGATTTTGAGAATTATTTTAATAATCTCAAAAACTATTGACTATTAAAAACGACAAAAAGAACACTGATAATACAAATTTGGAAATTAATTTATAAAAAACGATTGAAAATTCTATTAACAATATATTTCGTGGATATTTACAAAATGGAAATAATCACGCCTTTTGTCGGTTTTAAATAATTTTCATCACATATCTGATTTTTTATTAAAATAAACATTTTTATATAATTATAACAATTAAAATTAAAAAATTTAAGGTTCTTTAAGGTGCAGTTCAGATATTACGTAACGCAATTTTCGCCGAATTAAAATCGCTCAAAGTTGCGACACGACTTTCTGTTGTTTTTAGATGCCTAAGAGCATTTACAACATAATTTTCGGATCATCTACATAACTGCTTGAGCTATAAACTTAATTGTGTAAATTTCTTAGTCTTCTAAAATCATTTTATGCTGCAATTTTACAGCAAACCTTAAACTTTTGATTTCGATCCTAAAATTTGCAAAAGTTCGGAGTAATTGCAGTAGCTATTTCATCTGCCCCACAATTTTGTTTCTAATTTTTAAGAATTTCTTATAAGTTACTATAAGCACCATAAAAAACAGCGGCGTTTTTTTGGAAAAGACCGATTTTCGCAAAAAATCGAGCTACGACTTTCGTATATTAAGCCAATGGCATGTTTAAAAATATTATATTCAATTAAATTTGTGAAAATGACATCTTAACGAAGCGGCATATTTCTTAAAAAAAAATTTTTAAATTATATTTAAATGTTTTCACGAAAAAACAGCCTGTTTCATGATGTCGAACGTTATTATTCGCTGGATTTCTGACGCAAAACAACTGATTTGAGTTCCACTAACAAACTACTTCATTTATTCATTTTTTTGTTTATTTATGTGCAAAATTAAACAAATTAAACAAAAAAATAGTTTATTAGATGTTTTTCGTTTACAGTTCGAGTGAACGACAGCGTTCGACATCCTGTGGCAGAATGTAAGAATTTCTTAAAACAAACAATTAAAGTTTCTACTATAAAATTTTTAATAGTAATTAATTATTGCTCTATTGCACTATTTATTTAAAATTTCTAGTTGAATTTAAATAAAAATAAAAAATGCAGTATTTTTTTAAGAATTGGGAAATTTCCTCCAAATCACAAAAATAGATTTTTATATTTTCCTTTTATACTCAAACTCCGCAATCAAGAAGACTTGAAGAAGGCCCGCGAAGAATGCATGGCAGCAAAAAAAGTATCTCCCGAAATTGTTGAGAAATACAAGAAATTCGATTTCCCTGATGATGAAGTCACCTTGTTCAATCCCAAGTATGGCTTCAAAAATGAGAATCTAGTTGCTCAACTCGGCCAGGGTAAGGCAAACAAGGACACCGTAAAGGCTGATGTTGCAAAGTGTGCCGATAAAAACGAACAGAAATCTGATTCCTGCGCCTGGGTGTTCCGTGGCTTTAAATGTTTTATTAGCAAGAATATGCCTTTGGTTATGGAGAGCTTGAAGAACTAAAAGCGTTTCAAATTTCATAACTTTCGCATTTAATTGGATTGTTACGTATAAAAAAAGATAGCCACAGCAACAGTGTTCCAATCATCGATGACCATCTCATGATTTTAGACAACAATAACACATGAAAAATTTCTTTAATAAATCATCTTTTACGTCCACAATCGTCATTTATTTATAACACTTTTTTATATTAAAATGTTTAAAACTTTCGTTAATTTAATAAAATAAATCGCAGATTCTGTAAAAGAATATTTTTATGTGTTTTTTGAAATTTTGTTCATTCAGTAGAAGCCAAAGAATTTTAAAATGAGGTGACACTACATCTGCAGTTTTCACTAACTACTCGTACATTAGAGACAAAAAACATTAATTCAATGAAAAAGTTTACAGATGAAAACACTTATGTGAAGGTGGCTGGTATTTGAAAAGTGAAAAAAATATAAATTTTAAATATATTCAGAAATAACAACTTATGTTCATATGCATGTATATGTCATTGTTGGTATTAATCAATTATTTAATTTCATTCATATCCAATCAGATTAACTAACATTAATCGATATCGAGCTAATTAGATCAACAATTTTTGTTTTGGGATTATGGAATTCGATATCGAACAAAAATAAATAACGCTTGAAATGATGACTTTCGATAGCGAGTCACCGATCGAGTGTTGTCTTTGCAAACATTGTTCGATACCAAAATGCCAATCGTAAACAAAACAAATGGTTTTCTTAATCTTAACGACAAACAATAAATTGTGAAAGATTTTAGTTTTATTAAATTTTTAATTGTACTTATGGTGCACAATTGTGAAAAATATAAATTTAAAGCAAAAAAATGCTTGCGAAATTTATGTCCGAACACCCAAATTTAGCTAAAACAAGTAAGAGTGATATATTCGGCTGTGCGGAATCTTATATACCCTTCACCATAGCATGGAGTGACGAAAGAAGTCACAATCACGAAAATTCGCGCCCACGAAATACGAAAAATAAATGAGAAAAAGAATATAAATAGGAAAAATTACATTAAAGCAAAAAAAAATTGCCACTCACCGTCTCACGGACGCAACCTCACGTGATGAAAACAAAAAATTAATCACGATCATGCATTATTGGTTCTCATCTCTATTCCATAGCTGAATTCATAAACACAGCTTGCAAAGCAACACTGGAAGTATGAGTTTACAAGGCATCCTAGTGTTGCTTTTCAAACTGCCTTTATGAAGTCAGTCATAGATTATGAATTTCGTAACAAACTCCTTACCCCTTCTTGCCTAGAAAGCATTATAATTTTATTTTATTAGCACTTATATCATTTTTCACACATCCAAGAAGTGTTTCAACGTCTTTATCAAAAAGCCGATGGTCTTCGACGAAACAAAGAAATGATTTGAAATGTAAGAAAAGGTTTAATAATGAAGAAATTCTTCAAAAATTTATAAAAAATATCGCCAACTATTACATAAATCTGCTAGTCTAATGATTAAAATGTTCCAATATTATCTTCATGTTGAAAATAATTTAAAGCTATCAAAAATGCTTAAAAAAAGAACAAACTATTTCTTTTTGAATAAAAAGTAAAAGTAATAAAAATAACTGAAATGTATCAAAAGTCTTATAAAAGAAATATCATATTGTAGTTCAGGACTTGAAACCGTACTCTACCCGGTTGCATGGTTTCGAATCCTGAACAACAATGATACTTTTTTTTAAAGAATTGTTGATACTTTTTAGTTATTTTTATTACTTCACTTTTTATTTAAAAAAGTTTGTTCCACAATTTATTTAAAAAACCAGGGCACAATCTCATTTATAATATATTTTTTTTTAATTTTTGCGTTTTTTTCCAATTTTATGAACGATAAAAAGTTTACTTTTCAAAAATACCCGAAATAATTATATAATGAATTCAGTAAGTTGTCGATGGTTTTATTTGATATAATATAATAATAACACTAAAAATTAAAATAAATTTACGGTGTTAGAAAATATTTTAAATTATAAAATAAAAAACATATTTTAATTCAGTATTTTAATTTTATTTTTTCTTTGAAACTCGTATGATGTACGTACTCGTATGTATGTAAACTAGTGGTATTCTGATAGTTGTGTTTTTAAAATTTTGTTAACTTTTCCATTTACTTATCTGTATTGCGGTTGGACCAGGCGATAAAGGTTTTGGTTCAATATAACCTGTATATTTCTGATATAGAATCACAATCGAATATCAAGCAAAATTGATTTAAAAAATACGAATTCGGTAATTCATATTCAGCCTGCTAAGAAAACAGATGGATTTAATTAAAAACATTTTTTATTTAAAGTAAGACAGAGAAATAAATATGAAAAATTACGATCAAATCGCAAACAGAAATCTTTTTGCTCTCAAATCCAACTCATAGATTCGGCTTATTTTCGTAATATTTTGCCATTAAATTGCGTCCAATTATGGTTATTTATATAGGAAAAGAAAATATAAGCGATAAATACTGTAATATGCATGAATAATAGTATACTAATAAACGTACATAAATAAGTTTAAGGAAACAAACAAAAACAAAACAACAAATCTTTGCTTTTCGACTGTTTAGTTATGCACATGGATACACACAATGAGTACATGAGCGCACGAATGCATTTCAGTATTAATGTATGTGTAACAAAAAAGGGCGCAATTACAATTTCCATCAAGAATTTGAAGTTTTAATATTTTCTAATAAATAAGATGTATTATGTACTTAAACGCATAAACTACAACTGTTCTGTGGTGTATGCACAAAGCATACAGAGGTGACAGAAGGGGAAAACTATATGAGTTTATTTTCCGACTCCCTCTATACGCACAAGCATCGAAAAAGAAATTGAAAAAATATTTTGCATTCTTTGTGGTTTTATATTCTGTATTAACGTATTTTACACAAACTGCTTTGTGGTATTTTATTCTTCCCAACACGAAATGATTGATTTTTGCTTTTCCCACAAACTAATAATCATATTTGAGCTAAAAACTTTCTATTCACAAAACACAAAGCACACACAAACCACAATTTTTCCAAAATTTTATTACAATTTTATTTTTTTGTTTTGTTTATTTTCCCTTCTTCGCAGCATTAAGACTTTATAGTTGTCTCTTTCTTCAACCACCGGCCCTTTAGCTGATTTGGACCATTTGCAAATGTCATTTTTTACATGTCTGTTGGTAGTTTGTGGTGTATGAGAAGCGCTTGTGACTACCAACCAGTAGGTTGTTGGTATGAATCCCAACGCAACTTTTTCTAAAAATTTTTAAAAGTAAAATTATTTCGAATATCATTTTTTTGCTCATATTTTAGCCGTTTAATTATTTCAGTCTAAACCTTCGAAGATCTCCATACAAGAAATCTGCTTCATAAAATTGACCGTAGGACAGTTGGGGCCATAAAAAAACAACAGAATAGGACATATAACAAATTTTTTGGTGAAGGGTATAAAAAAACTGTTGTCGAAACCATTCCTTTGGCCATATTTGTCACTTACTTGCTAATCGTGTTTTGGCACATTTCAATCGGGTAATCGCCAGCAATTTAATGCTGCAAGGAGCCAGTAGCCAGAAGGGAAAGTGTTGTGACATACAACTGCACTGCCCTTTACATGTGCCCAAAAAAATATAATTGCAATGAGACATAATTGAATGACTCCTTCGACAATCTAAACTACTGTTTAAATTTAAAACAAATATACAGTCAAGAATTTATTTGATCCAAAATACAAAATCAAAAAACATGAGACAAGACCGCTTCTCCTAAAAATTCAAGACTTGAAGAGTTAAACCTGACGTGTGTGAACCGGGTCTAAGATCATGAACTTGTGCTCTGGGAGTAGTGCGAATTCGGATCATATAATAATTTTTTTTATGTAATGCTGAAACTTCAAACTCAACTTCCCAAAGAAATTTTTTTTCGATAGCGATCGAATGCCATCATGAGGCAACTCTATTGGTATCGCAAAAAAATACAAACATTTAAAATAAACCTTAATTAATATTGATTTAAAATCCAAAGGAGTTGTTTTGGGTTTGCCATTTGGTTTGTAATTTCTCCAGTATTCATTTCCGTCCCTATAAAGTACATACATGTACACATCAGAGAACGGCAACGGATACAATCATATATAAATTACTCTAGCATATATTGAATATTTGCAATACAAAATATTTTTCGTATTTGTTCAATTTCATAATTGTATTTATCGGTGAGCATTTTGTTTTATATTTGTATGTATTCATGTTCATATTTCTTTATATCCCTGCGCACGTATATTTATCGATAGGTACTCCAATGGCTATGAGCACATTTATTTTCCAATTTTCGTATGATAAGTATTGCCAGAAATTTTGTCTAAAGTTGTATTAAGGATTTCGTTTTGTAATTATTATGAACCATTTTTCAGAAAAATATGATTAAAGTTGTATTAAAAAATTCGCGTTAACTTGGAAAGTATACAATTTTACTTTGAAGCAAATTTTAAAACATTTTATAGAATAGAAAAAGCTTAAAAATGGATGAAGATCCTTAAACAAAAAGCGAACGAAACGAAAAATGGTAAGTTGCTTGCAAAATTTTCGAAAATCAGCAAAATTGCATAATTTGCAAATTTTTCACATTCCTTACATTTTTAAGTCTTTTTAGAAGATTTTACGGCTTTTTAAAAATTTTCAACTTTTAGTGGAATTTCGCGTTTTTTGCAATGTGGGTGACTTTTTAAATTTTTTATTGTTTCATCAACTTTTAAATGATATTCAACATTTTAATTTTCCCAGTGATTGGAAGTTATTGCGAATCTTCGTAATTTTTGCAGTTTTTTTTTGCTAGTTTTTCACATTCCTTGCATTTGTAGGCCGTTTTAGAATATTTTACGGCTTTTAAAAATTTTGGAAAATTTGGCGAACTTTCGCAATTATCGCGATATGATTTATTGTTTCATTGAATTTTTAAGATTTTATGAAAATATGAACACAGAAGTTTATCCAATATGAATGAATTTCATTGATCTTACGAGTATTTTTATGCAAAAATTATTTTTACTCAAAAAGTTAATACCAAAAAGAGAACTGCAATTTTTGCCTAAAACATATTTAAGTTGAAAATAAATTGTTTCTTTTTGTTATGGTTCTGCATTTTTTTTTCAAGCGCTACAACATTGTCTCTTATAGTCATATTTATGGATACCCATCGATAGATATCTGTAGATATTTGTACGTATTCCTTGCAATACAAAAAGCATTTTCTATTTATTTATGCTACACCTATCGATATGCGCACTTACTCGTATTTATAATGGAACCCGTTGGTAGCAGTGTTTTTATACGGAGGGAAAAATCCCTATTCGTAGAGATTTTCTTCTACAAAAATTGGCCGTAGAGAGAAAATTACAGATTTATTGAAGTTATTCAAATGTAGGGACTTTTCAATAATTTGACAAAAAGGTATTAATTTTGCAACCTTATTCGATTTGTGAGAACATACTAACGAAATATAATAATACGGGAATATTACAAATTGTTATACTTTTTTTTAAAGTAAATCTTCGTTTTCATCAGACTTTTCGGCGTGCTTAGAGGAAACCGAAAAGTACTGAAAACAAAAATTCAACAAATCATGGTTGGAGGACGATCACGTTAAAGGGTGGCTGGAAGCTTTCTCTGATGAACCGTTCAAATACAAGTGTCTTGCATGCAAAAGTGTAAATTTTGTAAAAAATGTCAAAGAAATTGATATTTTTTTTAAAAGAAAAGCATCGAGTCAGCTGATTTTCGCTGAAATAAAGAACAGATTCACGTACATAAAAATTTTTATATTTAAATAAAATTTAAATCTCATATTTTCAAATATTTAAAAAACTTTTGTTTGTTGAGGGTTTTTAGCTAGTCTCAATACATGCATTTCATTGGTGCATGTATATAGACTAGCTAAAAAACCCTCAACAAACAAAAGTTTTTTTAAATCTTTGAAAAAAGATATCGAGGCAATCTCGATTAATATAAATTTCATAATTTAAATCTCATAGATAGAATACTGAATATTATTGATATTGAATTTCATAAGAAGAATGGGGGAGAATTAGAAATATATTCAAGGATAATAACTTTCCTAATCAACTGACTAATAATTTGATTGGACAATAAAAAAGACAGAGGATAAATAGTACGAGCACTGGGAATGAACATAAAATTTAAAAGTCTTTAATTTATGTACCAATAATTTCTGAACGGTTAGAGAACTCTAGAATTTATGATTTCAATAATTATAGGAGAGCTCATAAGACATACAATATATTAGAAAGTTCATTCAACTAAATGAAGGAGACGGAATTACAGAAAAAAATAATAGAGGGTGTAATAAAGTATATAAAGGTACCACCAAAAATAAACTAAAAAATAGATTAGACGGACATACATATATCTGATTAGAAATGCAAAGGCAGATCATTCCAGAAAACTGCATTGACATCGCATTGTGCAATGTTTCACCATACAACAGATTTTGAAAATAAAACAGTTTTAAACACAGAAACTAACTACAAACGTCGTTTCGTGTTAGAAAGGTTACAAATTCTTAATACAGCAATAGAACAAAAATTGAACTTTAAAATGGATACAGATAATATAACTGAAAACTATTGACATTTAATTTATAAAAATAGAACAGGAAATTGAATAATTTTTATAATATTGTGATGAATAGATTTAAGTAATTTTTAAAAGTGTGTAATTCATTATCAATTTTGATAATTTTTGTTCTTTATAAAATTTAGAATAAGTTTTTCATTGTTTGAAAAAACTAAGCATTATTAATTTCATTCATATCCCTGAAGAAAGTTTCCGTAGAAAAAGTGAAATATTGTAAAAAATAGTTTTTATTTTGTTATTGTTGACCTTAAGCTTGGAAAGTTTTTTAATAAAATAGAAAAAGTAGTTTTATTCCAACAACTTTTCTCATTAAAATGCAGTAAAATTCTTTTTTTAATAAGTATTTTTGAAAAATTTTATTTATTTTTATTTTTTGATAAATTCAGATTATTGAATTTATTAATTAAAGTACATTTTTTCAAGTATATGCAACTCTACAACAACACATTTGTGAAACATCGTGTGTTTGTCAAGTTCCATGTAAATATTAACTTAACAATATTTTTTATATGTGTAGTTTGTTTGACAGTCGGACGATTTTATGTATTTGCTGTAGTGTTGCATGTAATTTGAAGAATTTACTTTGGAAGTAATAAGAAATATTTTAATTATCAGAGGTCGCTGCACCATCTCATCAGCATTCATTCTTCAAGTCTACCGCTTGCCACAGTGGAAACTAGTGAATTGGAATATCAACTATTCAAGTGGATTATATTTAACACATTTGAATACGAAAATTTCTTATATTAATTTGAACAGGTTAAATCAATTTGCCACCTCGGACGATTAATTATTCCATATATTATTACTCTCTTCGCTTTTTCAGCGCCATTGGCTGCTGATATCAAGTTTTTTATAGTCGATTTGGAGAGTAGACTTTCGAAAAATATTGAATTTGTATTAGAAAACTTTTTATTACTAAACAAGTGATATTAATTACAATTATTTACTTTAAAAAATTTCAACTGATTTTACTTACGTGAAACTTTATTCATGAAAATGTATAATGAAACATTATTTGATTCAAAATATTTATGATCCTTTTATTTAATTTTTATCAGACAATATTTATTAATTTGTGACAAATATTTTTTCATAATAAAGTGTTATTTTATTAAACAATTTTAATAATCAAATTGTTTTTAATTAATTGTGAGTTGAACAATAATATTTTAAAAGACATCGATCGTTACATAAAAAAAACTTACACCTGCCGAATTATATTCTTAAAAAAGATCACAAATAATGTTTTAGTAGCAAATTTTCGCTTCTCATTCTTCGTCACTCATGTCTTCACTTATTCCTTCGTCATCAGAAATTTCACAAATTAGAAATCTTATCAGAAAATCGTTTATACTTTCCGTTTCTTGCTGCATGCGGCGGCAACGTTTGGCTTTTGCTTCTAATAAGTCTGCTAGATACATCTCCCACTGTCTCGCACCACTGGGTATACGATCGGAATACGTTGACGGCAAAGGCGTTAAAGAAGATGAATCATCTTCTGTGTTCGTGTTGAAATCATTTTTAGGTTGTTCAACTGGCGCGGGTTCACTTCCAGTTGCAGCTTCTTCGCTTGGCAAAATTATGTCCTTGGCTTCGGGTAGCATTTTCGACTTGTTGTTTTGTTTTCACGAAATGTTAACTTTAAGACACTTTAATAGCGAATGATACTCCTTTCAAAAATTAATTAATATTTATAAGTGAACTATCCTTTCTTATAAATTCGCTAGCAGGTAGAGCAACAAAGTCCTTAATGTGTGAGTAAAATGTAAGAGAGTCGCAGCTGCATAAAAATTAATCCGTTTGCGTAGTAGTTAATAATTTTATTGCACTTATTAGGAATTATTAGGAATACACAGCAGTGAACTCCTGTAATAATTGTTGCATTGTTTTTATTAGAAAAGGTTATAAAATTGTCGATATTGTTTGGAAGAATGACTTTTTGGCGTTGCAAGTTTCTAGGAATGTAAATGATCATAATTATATCACAGGCATACCGCACATTCTAATGTGAATATTTTTAAATAAATAAAATAAATTTTTAAATACTTATTAGCGAAAAAAATTCACAATTCCTAGTAAGTGCAATAAAATTATTAATTACTACGCAAGTGTAGATGAAATTCCTAATGACGGATTAATTTTGACGCAGCTGCGACTCTCCCACCTGTTACTCACACATTAAGGACTTTGTTGCTCTACCTGCTAGCGAAATTATAAGAAAGGATAGTTCACTTATAAATATTCATCGAATTTCGAAAGGAGTATCATTCGCTTTTAAAGTGTCTTAAAGTTAACATTTCGTGAAAACAAAACAACCAAACAAAAATGCTACCCGAAGAAAAGGATATAATTTTGCCAAGCGAAGAAGCTGCAACTGGAAGTGAACTCGCGCCAGTTGAAAACCCTAAAAATGATTTGAACACAGAAGATGATTCATCTTCTTTAACGCCCTTGCCGTCAACGTATTCACATCGTATACCCAGTGGTGCGAGACAGTGGGAGATGTATCTAGCAGACTTATTAGAAGCAAAAGCCAAACGCTGCCGCCGCGTGCAACAAGAAACGGAAAGTATAAACGATTTTCTGATAAGATTTCCAATTTGTGAAATTTCTGATGACGAAGGAATAAGTGAAGACATGAGTGACGAAGAATGAGAAGCGAAAATTTGCTACTAAAACATTATTTGTGATCTTTTTTAAGAATATAATTCGGCAGGTGTAAGTTTTTTTTATGTAACGATCGATGTCTTTTAAAATATTATTGTTCAACTCACAATTAATTAAAAACAATTTGATTATTAAAATTGTTTAATAAAATAACACTTTATTATGAAAAAATATTTGTCACAAATTAATAAATATTGTCTGATAAAAATTAAATAAAAGGATCATAAATATTTTGAATCAAATAATCTTTCATTATACATTTTCATGAATAAAGTTTCACGTAAGTAAAATCAGTTGAAATTTTTTAAAGTAAATAATTGTAATTAATATCACTGGTTTTGGAACAAAAAGTTTTCTGGTACAAAATTTGTACTACAAATTCAACATTTTTCGAAAGTCCAATCTCGAAATCTCATTTGTGCACAGTTATTGAACAAACAAAAAATAATAAAGGGAAATTCGAGCAATTCTTCAAGTAGAATATATTTTATATATTTTTGGGTTTGTGATTTCTGGGACTTTTTAACGTCCTAGTGAACAGAAATTAAAAACCTCATTTACGGGAATCGGAGAAAGTAAATTTTCTAAATTAAGTAAAATTATCAGCTGAAAATTAGTGAACAATTCATTCAGATATGTACACATGTATTTTATGGGAGATGGTTTTGAAAAGGTGTGGTGAATCTTCATCGATTTTGAGAATTAATTTATTGATCTCAAACTATTGACTTTTAAAAACCGCAAAAAGAACACTAATAATGCAAAATACAAACAATATAATAGCTATGTTCATTTAATAAAAATTTGTACAAATTTGTAACAATTGTTACTAGAAAGCGTTCATTAATCCAAAAACTTTGCAACGAGAGAGCGTCGAAAGAGCGTAAAAAATCGAGAGACAGAAAAATTCTTGCAAGTTTTTACTTGCAATAATTAATCAAACAGGTGTTTTGTGTTTGTGTTTAAAAAACAATATTTCTAAATTAAGTTGACAATAAAAATATATTGTAAAATTTAAGAAATTGTAAGTAAATGTAAACTTTTAAAACGATAAAAAGAATTAAAAAGATAACAAATTTATTTTTGTGTAACTTATGAGCAACAGAAGCATAATAAGATGTCTAATGGAATTGAACTAAGCAACACAGTATCTGGTACATCAGTGGCAAAGTATGTTCCGGCAAATAATTTAATTTTCACAGACCAACTGTTAATTTTAGTGTTGTAAATATTATGAGTACCTAGCTACTCGGTAATTTACACTAAGCAGGCAAATAATTCAATTAGTTCAGATATATATGTGCAAATAAATTTAAATTAACACATAATTTATTAAATTACTTTTTACTAATTTTGGAGTTTAATGCTGGCAGCAACATGATATTTTATTTTGGATAAATATTTTTATTACAATGAAAATTAAATTGTCTTATATTTGTTTCCTTTAAAAAATATATTTAACCCGTTTTTCCTTATTACCGATATTTGAAATAAAAGTGATATGTGTAGGCAGGCTGTTATAACGTATAAAGTAAATAAAAAAAGATATTTTATTCATTCATTTTATTCAAAAGTAGCTAATCATCCTTATCGTGTTTACCATATTTCGACTACGCCAAGTGCTAGATTAAATAAAATTGCTAAACTTGTCATTATTCTATTACAAGCCGTACTCGAAAAACGCCAGTCACGACAATGCTGAATATAAATGACCATAATCACATTATTTTTATAATAATATAATTTGTCCAAAAATATAGGGGTAGCTATTGAGTACTCATATATACCTGTACATTACAACACCACTTTAACTTGCAAATTTTTGCTAGTAAAGTGTTCATTTACTTTTTCACATTTTTGAGAGTAATTTTGGAAAATTTCTTGGGACTCTCTCATTGCTAATTTTTACTATTAAAGTAAATGAACACACCTAATATAAATTTGGAAATTAATTTTTCAAAAACGATTGAAAATTCTATTAGAAACATATTTCGTGAATATTTACAAAATGGAAATAATCACGCCTTTTGTGGGTTTTAAATACATTTCCATCACATACCTGATTTTTTATTAAAAAATAATTAAAATTTAAAAATTTTTTAATGTTAATATTTGGCCACTCTGAGATTTTAGACTATAAGTCTTTAGCTGATTTTGGCCTAACTCGTTCTATGTCAATAAAAAACTTTTATTACATATTTACACAACGTTTCCTCCCTCAATTTTATGTTGACTTTTTCAAGGGTGTTGTCTATTTAAAAATTAAAACTTAAATAATTACAATATTTTCACCAAATAGTATGTTATATATACTTACAATTTTAAATTAAAATATTAATTACATTAATTTTAAAAAACAAAACAAAAGCTCAAATAATTACTTGTATAAAGCTACTTTGTAACTCGTACTTATATTGTCTGTGTCTTCTTTTAAGTTCATGGTTCTGTTTATGTTTTGTTGTATCCGTAAACTTTCTATCGTGTACCTTTTACTTCCTTTGTTTTCCCTATCTAATATTTTGATATTTTCAAAGTCTGGTATATGTCCATTTTCCAGTTTGAGGAGTTTATGTCCGAACACCCAAATTTAGCTAAAAGAAGTAAGAGTGATATATTCGGTTGTGCCGAATCTTATATATCCTTCACCACAGTATGGAGTGACGAAAGAAGTCACAATCACGAAAATTCACGCTCACGAAATAAGAAAAATAAATAAAAAAAAGAATATAAATGGGAAAAATTACATTAAAGCAAAAAACAATTACCATTCACCGTCTCATGGACGCAACCTCACGTGATGAAAACAAAAAATTAATCACGATCATGCATTATTGGTTCTCATCTCTATTCCATAGCTGAATTCATAAACACAGCTTGCAAAGCAACACTGGAAGCATGGGCTTACAAGGATTCTAGTGTTGCTTTGCAAACTGCGTTTATGAAGTCAGCCATAAATTATGAATTTCGTAACAAATTTGTAACCCTTTCTTGCGTAGAGTGCATTATAGAAATATGAATATCCCCTTATTAGCACTTATATCATTTTTCACACATCCAAGAAGTGTTTCAACGTCTTTATCAAAAAGCCAATGGTCTTCGACGAAACAAAGAAATGATTTGAAACGTAAGAAAAGGTTTAATAATGAAGAAATTCTCCAAAAATGTATAAAAAATATCGCCAACAATTACATAAATCTGTTAGTTAATGATTAAAATGTTCCAATATTATCTTCATGTTGAAAATAATTTAAAGCTATCAAAAATGCTTAAAAAAAGAACAAACTATTTCTTTTTGAATAAAAAGTAAAAGTAATAAAAATAACTGAAATGTATCAAAAGTCTTATAAAAGAAATATCATATTGTAGTTCAGGACTTGAAACCGTACTCTACCCGGTTGCACGGTTTCGAATCCTGAACAACAATGATACTTTTTTTTTAAAGAATTGTTGATACTTTTTAGTTATTTTTATTACTTTACTTTTTATTTAAAAAAGTTTGTTCCACAATTTATTTAAAAAACCAGGGCACAATCTCATTTATAATATATTTTTTTTAATTTTTGCGTTTTTTTCCAATTTTATGAACGATAAAAGGTTTACTTTTCAAAAATACCCGAAATAATTATATAATGAATTCAGTAAGTTGTCGATGGTTTTATTTGATATAATATAATAATAATACTAAAAATTAAAATAATTTGACGGTGTTAGAAAATATTTTAAATTATAAAATATAACACCATATTTTAATTCATTATTTTAATTTTATTTTTTCTTTGAAACTCGTATGATTTACGTACTCGTATGTATGTAAACTAGTGGTATTCTGATAGTTGTCTTTTTAAAATTTTGTTAACTTTTCCATTTACTTATCTGTATTGCGGTTGGACCAGACGATAAATAAAGGTTTTGGTTCAATATAACCTGTATATTTCTGATATAGAATCACAATCGAATATCAAGCACAATTGATTTAAAAAATACGAATTCGGTAATTCATATTCAGCCTGCTAAGAAAACAGAAAAGAAAGCATTTTTTATTTAAATCTTCTTCTGCGTTTTTAAAATTTTTCTGTGTAAGACAGAGAAATAAATATGAAAAATTACGATCAAATCGCAAACAGAAATCTTTTTGCTCTCAAATCCAACTCATAGATTCGGCTTATTTTCGTAATATTTTACCATTAATCCGCGTCCAATTCCGTAGTGCGTGCTATCGACAATGCGATATTCCGCAAAAATATGTACTATTTTAATGAATGTAAGAGCAGTTAATTTTATATGAATATGGAGCAATCAATTTTTTATCTCCTAAGATCTTAACTTATCATTTTGTATATGTGGAAGTGGGGAAAATACGAAAATATGCAAAAGAAAAATACAAATATGAATGCATATACCATTTTTGGACGCGGTACAGCTCGCGAACTATTATCGCTACGCCCTTCAAAAGTTTTGGAAATTTTCCCCAAACATTCCCATCTAAAATTCCAAAGTTCATATGTATGTGATAGGAACTGATTATTTGAAAAATATTTGATGAACTGGGAACAATTCTTGGAATACATTTCAAGCCCACATTAAATTATTAACTTGGTAAAGCAATCTATAAGCTAAATATAAATTTGTGGGAAATATGTATTTGCAATACAAATGCATTTTAATTTTTCTATTCCAACTTTTTCTTTACTCTATAATTTTGCTGCGTTTTAATCAATATTAAATCAAGCAATTTTTCTGATGTTCGCATATTTTTAAGAATTTTCGCCATTTTAGGGATTTTTTCAAGACTTTTGGCTGCCGATTGCCAATTATATGATTTCTTTCTAATAAATTTTGAAAATAATTTCCAATATTGCAGTTGGAATTTTAAGAATATGCGCTATTTTCGCGGGGTTTTAAATTTTTTAGTTTCTTTGATAATTACATTTCGCAGCTTGATATCAAATTAAATTCTTACATCAAACTTCATTTTCATTTTATAGAAAAGGCAATTAATTAAAGTGCTTTTGAAAATTAACTCACTGTTGTTATAGAATGAAAGAAACATTTCTTATGGGAAATCATATTGAAAGCAAAATTCAAATACCAAGTTGTGAATATAAAATCCAAAGATTAGAAAAAAGCAAAGTAAATATGTATACTGAAAGTTTAAATTAGAAAATATTTGGGATCAGGTATCAAATTCTAGTCGGGAAGAGATTTTTCTCCTTTGTTATGTGTAACTAAGGATCCAAACAACATTTTAATTGTCAAAAGATTTTTTATCACATTGTACAAATACAATAATAATACCGGGCTCTGATATACTGCAGGTACGCTCTGCACCTGCATATAGAAAATAATTAAAATTATTATTCTGGGCACAGAAGTATAAAACAGGATATAAGCATCAATTTTGCCTTTCTTCTGAAATCACAAATAGTCATAAAAAATGAAATATTAATACATTGATTTATAATCCAAAGGAGTTGTTTAGGGTTTGTCATTTGGTTTGTAAATTCTGCAGTATTCATTTCCGTCCCTATAAAGTACATACATGTACACATCAGAGAACCGCAACGGATACAATCATATATCAATTACTCTAGCATATATTGAATATTTTCAATACAAAATATTTTTCGTATCTGTTCAATTTCATAATTGTATGTATCGGTGCGCATTTTGTTTTATATTTGTTCATATTTGTTTATACCCTGAAGGAAGCATGGGGTTAAGTGTATCCATGTCAATATTTTTGTCAACAATTATGGTGTCTTTTTGGTGACACTGTCAACAAATATGTTTTTTTGCTTTTGGTAGGTAGAGAACATGTTTGACGGTTAAAAACAAATCATTAATTTAAAATGAAACGAAGTTCCTTTTATGTTGCATAACAATAAGGAAATTATACCTCAAAGAAGACTGTATTTTTTACCTTATTTACCAGTCTACTGGTAGATTTCGTAGGACAGGCCTGTATTAAATGTCAATAGTAGATAGCATTAGTTGGGTGTACTTTCTCAGTAGTACTGGTGAGTGACATCGTCAATAGAAAATAAGTATAATTTCACTATTGCCATTTCCTGCAGGGTATCCATGCACACCTATATATATATATCGATAGGTACTCCAATGGCTATGAGCACATTTATTTTCCAATTTTCGGTTGATAAATTTTGCCAGAAATTTTGTCTAAAGTTGTATTATGGATTTCGTTTCGTAATTATTATGAACCATTTTTAAGCAAAATGTGATAAAGTCGTATTAAAAAATTCGCGTTAACTTGGAAAGTATACAATTTTACTTTGAATCAAACTTTTGCAAACATTTTTGAGAATAGGAAAAGCTTAAAAATGGCTGAAGATCTTTAAACAAAAAGCGAACGAAACGAAAAAAGGTAAGCTGCTTGCAAAAATTTCGAAAATCCGCAAAAAATTGCATAATTTCTAAATTTTTCTCATTCCTTACATTTTTAAGTCTTTTTAGAAGATTTTACGGCTTTTTAAAAATTTTCAACTTTTAGTGGAATTTCGCGTTGTTTGCAATGTGGGTGACTTTATCTATTTCTTATTGTTTCATCGACTTTTAAATGATATTCAACATTTTAATTTTCCCAGTGATTGGAAGTTATTGCGAATTTTCTTAAATTTTGCAGTTTTTTGCCAGTTTTTCATATTCCTTGCATTTGTAGCCCGTTTTAGAAGATTTTACGGCTTTAAAAAATTTTGGAAAATTTGGCGAACTTTTGCAATTATCGCGATATTATTTATTGTTTCATTGAATTTTTAAGATTTTATAAAAATATGAACACAAAAAATTTATCCAATATGCATGAATTTCATTGATCTTACCAATATTTGTATTGCAAAAACTATTTTTACTTAAAAAGTCAATACCAAATAAAGAAGTGCAATTTTTGCCTAAAACATATTTAAGTTGAAAATAAATTGTTTCTTTTTATTATAGTTCTGCAAACAATTGCTTTCAAACGCTACAACATTGTCTCTTATAGTCATATTTATGGATACCCATCGATAGATATCTGTAGATATTTGTACGTATTCCTAGCAATACAAAAAGCATTTTCTATTTATTTATGCTACACCTATCGATATGCGCACTTATCGTATTAATAATGGAACCCGTTGGTAGCAGTGTTTTTATACGGAGGGAAAATCCCTAATCGTAAGGATTTTCTTCTAAAAAAATGGTCGTAGAGAGAAAATGACAGATTTATTGAAGTAATTAAAATGTAGGGACTTTTCAATAATTTGACAACAAGGTATTAATTTTGAAATCTTATTCAATTTGTGACAACATATTAACGAAATTTTTAATACGGGAATATAAAAAATTGTTATATTTTTTTAAATGATTCCTTGCCCCAATTTCAGCTTTCATTTTAAATTAAATTTGTGAAATATTGCCTTTTTTATATTTATATATAATGAACTCTTCGTTTTCTTTAGACTTTTCGGCGTGCTTAGAGGAAACCGAAAAGTACTGAAAACAAAAATGCAGCAGAAAATGGCAGGCGGACGATAACTCTAAAGGTTGGCTGGAAGCTTTCTCTGATGAACCGTTCAAATATAAGTGTCTTGCATGCAATAAAATTTTAAATTGCGGCAAGTCTGATCTTCTGAAGCACGCAGAAAGTACGATACACCAAAAATGTGAATTCTGTAAAAGAGACAATTAATAATTAAAAAAATAAAAGCAGCGAGTCAGCTGTAGGGATTTTTGTAGAGGGAAAAATAGGGATTTTATACGGGCTGCGTAAAGACCTCTCAAAAAAGTATATAACATCACTGGTTGGTAGTCATAGTTTTCTGTGAACGTATTTGTTTGTATCCTAACATTTTAATAATCCTACACTTTTAAATATCGATATGTGCTATGTACATAATACATAATACGTATTAAAAATTGTATACCTTTGTCGTTCACTGATACACATATATTCGCCAAACTTATAGATAGGAAAGTTGATTTAACGATGTCTGTCTGTTTGTCTCTCCAATATTGAAATGCCTGATCTGAGGGTTTCAGTTTGTCCGAAGATTTAGCTAATGAAAGTCGGCTAAATCATTCCACACATGACGGAAATATTGCCAAAAAAAATTTTCCTATATTTATTTTTGTCTTTTTTAATGACCGTTTTCTTAGGAACGAATAGAAAGAAAAAGTAAAAATAATTAAAATTTTTCGACCTTTTTATTGTATATTTCGCTTCCTCTACAGCAAAAAATCTCATAGATAGAATACTGAATATTATTGATATTGAATTTCATAAGAAGAATGGGGGAGAATTAGAAATATATTCAAGGATAATAACTCTCCTAATCAACTGACTAATAATTTGATTGGACAATAAAAAAGACAGAGGATAAATAGTACGAGCACTTGGAATGAACATAAAATTTAAAAGTCTTTAATTTATGTACCAATCATTTCTGAACGGTTAGAGAACTCTAGAATTTATGATTTCAATAATTATAGGAAAGCTCATAAGACATATAAATACATTAGGAAGTTCATTCAACAAAATGAAAGAGAAAACGGAAAGATTAGACAGATCTAATGTAGTTTACAGAAATAATAATAGAGGGTGTAATGAAGTATATAAAGCTACCACCAAAAATAAACTAAAAATAGATTAGACGGACATACATATATCTGATTAGAAATACAAAAACAGATCATCTCAGAAAACTGCATTGACATCCGCATTGTGCAATGTTTCACCATACAACAGATTTTGAAAATAAAACAGGTTTAAACACAGAAACTAACTACAAACGTCGTTTCGTGTTAGAAATGTTACAAATTCTTAATACACCAATAGGACAAAAAATTAACTTTAAAATGAATGCAGATAATATAAATGAAAACTATTGACATTTAATTTATAAAAATAGAACAGGAAATTGAATAATTTTTATGATATTGTAATAAATAGATTTAAGTAATTTTGTAAAAATGTGTAATTCATTATCAATTTTGATAATTTTTGTTCTTTATAAAATTTATAATAAGTTTTTCATTGTTTGAAAAAACTAAGCAATTGGTATTATTAATTTCATTCATATCCCTGAAGAAAGTTTCCACAGAAAAAGTGAAATATTATAAAAAATAGTTTTTATTTTGTTATTGTTGACCTTAAGCTTGGAAAGTTTTTTAATAAAATAGAAAGAAGTAGTTTTATTCCAACAACTTTTCTCAATAATAGGCAGTAAAATTAAAATTTTTTGATAAATTTAAAATATTATTATTATATTTTTATAAATTCAAATTATTGCATTTATTAATTAAAGAACATTTTTTCAAGTATGTGCAATTCTACAATAACACATTTGTGAAACATCGTTTGTTTGTCAAATTCCAAATAAATATAAACTTAAAAACATTTTTTATTTGTGTAGTTTGTTTGACAGTCAGATGATTTTATTTTTTTTTCTGTAGTGATGCATGTAATTTAATAAATTTACTTTGGAAGTAATAAGGAATATTTTAATTATCAGAGGTTTCATCAGCATTCTCTGTTCAAGTCTACCGCTTGTCTATTCAAATGGATGATTTAACACATTTGAATACGAAAATTTCTTATATTAATTATTAATTTGAACAGGTTAAATCAATTTCGGTTAGTAACAAATTCCCACCTCTGACGATTAATTATTCCATATATTATTACTCTGTTCGCTTTTCCAGCGCCATTGGCTGCTGATATCAAGTTTTTTTATAGTCAATTTGGAGAGTAGACTTTCGAAAAATTTTGAATTTGTTTTAGTTAGTTTTTATTACTAAACAAGTGATATTAATTATAATTATTTACTTTAAAAAATTTCAACTGATTTTACTTACGTGAAACTTTATTCCTTAAAATGTATATTCGGCAATTCTTCAAAATTTTGCAATCACGATACGTTTGGAAATAAAACATTATTTGATTCAAAATATTTATGATTCTTTTATTTAATTTTTATCAGACAATATTTATTGATTTGTGGGAAATATTATTTTATAATACAAAGTTATTTTTTAAACAACTTTAATAATCCAATTGTTTTCAATTAATTGTGAATTGAACAATAATATTTTAAAAGACATCGATTGTTACATAAAAAAACTTACACCAACCGAATTATATTCTTAAAAAATATCACAAATAATAATTTTTTTTTGTATCGGAAATATTGGCAAAATTTCGCTTCTCATTCTTCGTCACTCATGTCATCACTTATTCCTTCGTCATCAGAAATTTCGCAAATTGGAAATCTTATCAGAAAATCGTTTATACTTTCCGTTTCTTGCTGCATGCGGCGGCAACGTTTGGCTTTTGCTTCTAATAAGTCTGCTAGATACATCTCCCACTGTCTCGCACCACTGGGTATACGATGCGAATACGTTGACGGCAACGGCGTTAAAGTAGATGAATCATCTTCTGTGTTCAAATCATTTTTAGGTTTTTCAACTGGCGCGGGTTCACTTCCAGTTGCAGCTTCTTCGCTTGGCAAAATTATGTCCTTGGCTTCGGGTAGCATTTTTGTTTGGTTGTTTTTTTTTTCTCGAAATGTTAACTTTAAGACACTTTAAAAGCGAATGATACTCCTTTCAAAAATTAATATATATTTATAAGTGAACTATCCTTTCTTATAATTTTGCTACCAGGTAGAGCAACGAGGTCCTTAATGGATGAGTAACAGGTAAGAGAGTCGCAGCTGCATAAAAATTAATCCGTTTGCGTAGTAGTTAATAATTTTATTGCACTTATTAGGAATTATTAGGAATACACAGCAGTGAACTCCTGTAATAATTGTTGCATTGTTTTTATTAGAAAAGGTTATAAAATTGTCGATATTGTTTGGAAGAATGACTTTTTGGCGTTGCAAGTTTCTAGGAATGTAAATGATCACTATTACATCACAGGCATGTCGCACATTCTGATGGGAATATTTTTAATTTTTCACTTACAACTCCTTGTTATTCTTAGTAAATACTTATTAGCGAAAAAAATTCACAATTCCTAGTAAGTGCAATAAAATTATTAATTACTACGCAAGTGTAGATGAAATTCCTAATGACGGATTAATTTTGACGCAGCTGCGACTCTCACCTGTTACTCACACATTAAGGACTTTGTTGCTCTACCTGCTAGCAAAATTATAAGAAAGGATAGTTCACTTATAAATATATATTAATTTTTGAAAGGAGTATCATTCGCTATTAAAGTGTCTTAAAGTTAACATTTCGAGAAAAAAAACAACCAGTCGAAAATGCTACCCGAAGCCAAGGACATAATTTTGTCAAGCGAAGAAGCTGCAACTGGAAGTGAACCCGCGCCAGTTGAACAACCTAAAAATGATTTCAACACGAACACAGAAGATGATTCATCTTCTTTAACGCCGTTGCCGTCAACGTATTCAGATCGTATACCCAGTGGTGCGAGACAGTGGGAGATGTATCTAGCAGACTTATTAGAAGCAAAAGCCAAACGTTGCCGCCGCATGCAGCAAGAAACGGAAAGTATAAACGATTTTCTGATAAGATTTCCAATTTGCGAAATTTCTGATGACGAAGGAATAAGTGATGACATGAGTGACGAAGAATGAGAAGCGAAATTTTTCCAATATTTCCGATACAAAAAAAATTATTATTTGTGATATTTTTTAAGAATATAATTCGGTTGGTGTAAGTTTTTTTATATAACAATCCATGTCTTTTAAAATATTATTGTTCAATTCACAATTAATTAAAAACAATTTGATTATTAAAATTGTTTAATAAAATAACATTTTATTATGAAAAAATTTTTCCCACAAATCAATAAAAAAATAAAAAAAATGATAAAAATTAAATAAAAGAATCATAATTATTTTAAGGAATAAAGTGCAGGTAAGTAAAATCAGTTGAAATTTTTTAAAGTAAATAATTATAATTAATATCACTTGTTTAGTAACAAACAGTTTTCTAGTACAAATTCAACATTTTTCAAAAGTCTACTCTCCAAATCTCATTTGTGCACAGTTATTGAACAAACAAAAAATAATAAAGGGAAATTCGAGCAATTCTTCAAGTAGAATATATTTTATATATTTTTGGGTTTGTGATTTCTGGGACTTTTTAACGTCCTAGTGAACAGAAATTAAAAACCTCATTTACGGGAATCGGAAAAAGTAAATTTTCTAAATTAAGTAAAATTATCAGCTGAAAATTAGTGAACAATTCATTCAGATATGTACACATGTATTTTATGGGAGATGGTTTTGAAAAGGTGTGGTGAATCTTCATCGATTTTGAGAATTAATTTATTGATCTCAAACTATTGACTTTTAAAAACCGCAAAAAGAACACTAATAATGCAAAATACAAACAATATAATAGCTATGTTCATTTAATAAAAATTTGTACAAATTTGTAACAATTGTTACTAGAAAGCGTTCATTAATCCAAAAACTTTGCAACGAGAGAGCGTCGAAAGAGCGTAAAAAATCGAGAGACAGAAAAATTCTTGCAAGTTTTTACTTGCAATAATTAATCAAACAGGTGTTTTGTGTTTGTGTTTACAAAACAATATTTCTAAATTAAGTTGAAAATAAAAATATTTTGGAAAATTATGAAATTGTAAGTAAATGTAAACTTTTAGAACGATAAAAAGAATTAAAAAGATAACAAATTTATTTTTGTGTAACTTATGAGCAACAGAAGCATAATAAGATGTCTAATGGAATTGAACTAAGCAACACAGTATCTGGTACATCAGTGGCAAAGTATGTTCCGGCAAATAATTTAATTTTCACAGACCAGCTGTTAATTTTAGTGTTTTAAATATTATGAGTACCTTGCTACTCGGTAATTTACACTAAGCAGGCAAATAATTCAATTAGTTCAGATATATATGTGCAAATAAATTTAAATTAACACGTAATTTATTAAATTATTTTTCACTATTTTTGGGGTTCAATGATGGCAGCAACATGATATTTTATTTTGGATAAATCTTTTTATTACAATGAAAATGAAATTTCCAATATTTGAAATAAAAGTGCTATGTGTAGGCAAGCTGTTATATATATATGTTACGTATAAACTAAATAAAAATAGATATTTTATTCATTCATTTTATTCCAAAGTAGCTAATCATCCTTATCGTGTTAAGCATATTTCGACTACGCCAAGTGCTAGAATAAATAAAATTGCAAAACTTTTCATTATTCTATTACAAGCCGTACTCGAAAAACGCCAGTCACGACAATGCTGAATATAAATGACCATAATCACATTATTTTTATAATAATATAATTTGTCCAAAAATATAGGGGTAGCTATTGAGTACTCATATATACCTGTACATTACAACACCACTTTAACTTGCAAATTTTTGCTAGTAAAGTGTTCATTTACTTTTTCACATTTTTGAGAGTTATTTTGGAAAATTTCTTATTACTCTCTCGTTGCTAATTTTTACTAGCAAAGTAAATGAACACACCTAATATAAATTTGGAAATTAATTTTTCAAAAACGATTGAAAATTCGATTAAAAATATATTTCGTGAATATTTACAAAATGGAAATAATCACGCTTTTTGTCGGTTTTAAATAATTTTCCCTCACATATCTGATTTTTTATTAAAATAAAAATTTTTATATAATTATAACAATTAAAATTAAAAAATTTTAAGTTCCTTTAAGCTGCTGTTCAGATATTACGTAACGCCACTTTTGCCGAATTAAAATCGCCCAAAGTTGCGACACGACTTTCTGTTGTTTTCAGATGCTTAAGAGCATTTACAACATAATTTTCGGATCATCCAACTGCTTGAGCTATAAACTTAATTGTGTAAATTTCTTAGTTTTCTAAAATCATTTTATTCTGCAATTTTACAGCAAACCCTAAACTTTTGATTTCGATCCTAAAATTTGCAAAAGTTCGGAGTAATTGCAGTAGCTATTTCATCTGCCACACAGTTTTGGTTCTAATTTTTAAGAATTTCTTATAAGTTACTAAGCACTATAAAAAAAGGCGAAGTTTTTTTTGAAAAGACCGATTTTCACAAAAAATCGAGCTACGACTTTCGCATATTAATCTAATGGTATATTTAAAAATATTATATTCAATTAAATTTGTGAAAATGACATCTTAACGAAGCGGCATATTTCTTTAAAAAAATTTGTAAAATTAAATTAAAATGTTTTCACGAAAGTAAACAGGCTGTTTCATGATGTCAAACGTTATTATTCTGGATTTCTGACGCAAAACAACTGAATTGAGTTCCACTAACAAACTATTTTATTTATTAATTTTTTGTTTATTTATGTGCAAAACTAAACAAATTAAACAAAAAAAATACTTCATCAGATGTTTTTCATTTACAGTTCGAGTGAACGACAGCGTTCGACATCCTGTGGCAGAATGTAAGAATTTCGTAAAACAAACAATTAAAGTTTCTACTATACCGGGTAGGGTACGGTTTCAAATCCTGAACAACAATATGCTATTTCTTTTTTAAGGATTTTGATACATTTTAGTTATTTTTACTACTTTTACTTTTTATTTGAAAAAGTTTGTTGCACAATTTATTTAAAAAACCAGGCACAATCTCATTTATAAATTTTGTTTTTAATTTCTGCGGATTTTCCAATTTTATGAACGAGAAAAGGTTTATTTTTCAATAATACCCGAAAAAATTATATAATGAATTCAGTAAGTTGTCGATGTTTTTATTTGATATAATATAATAATAATGCGAAAAATAAAAATAAATTGACGGTGTTAGAAAATATTTTAAATTATAAAATATAACAACATATTTTAATTCATTATTTTAATTTTATTTTTTCTTTGAAACTCGTATGATGTACGTACTCGTATGTACATATGTAAACTAGTGGTATTCTGATAGTTGTGTTTTTAAAATTTTGTTAACTTTTCCATTTACTTATCTGTATTGCGGTTGGACCAGACGATAAAGGTTTTGGTTCAATATAACCTGTATATTTCTGATATAGAATCACAATCGAATATCAAGCACAATTGATTTAAAACATACGAATGCGGTAATTCATATTCAGCCTGCTTAGGAAACAGATCGATTTAATTAAAAACATTTTTTATTTAAAGTAAGACAGAGAACTAAATATGAAAAATTACGATAAAATCGCAAACAGAATTCTTTTTGCTCTCAAATCCAACCCATAATTCGGCTTATTTTCGTAATATTTTACCATTAATCCGCGTCCAATTCCGTAGTGCGTGCTATCGACAATGCGATATTCCGCAAAAATATGTACTATTTTAATGAATGTAAGAGCAGTTAATTTTATATGAATATGGAGAAATCAATTTTTTATCTCCTAAGATCTTAACTTATCATTGAATTGGGAAAATACGAAAATATGCAAACAAAATACAAATATGAATGCATATACCATTTTTGGACGCGGGACAGCTCGCGAACTATTATCGCTACGCCCTACAAAAGTTTTGGAAAATTTCCCCCAAACATTCCGATCCAAAAGTCCAAAGTTCATATCTATGTATACGATAGGAACTGATTATTTTAAAAATGTTTGATGAACTGGGAACGATTCTTGGAATACATTTCAAGCCCACATTAAATTATTAACTTGGTAAAGCAATCTAGAAGCTAAATATAAATTTGTGGGAAATATGTATTTGCAATACAAATGCATTTTAATTTTTCTATTCCAACTTTTTCTTTACTCTATAATTTTGCTGCGTTTTAATCAATATTAAATCATGCAATTTTTCTGATGTTCGCATATTTTAAAGAATTTTTGCCATTTTAGAGATTTTTTCAAAGTGTTGTGTTTTTTCAAGATTTTTGGCTGCCGATTGCCAATTGTATGATTTCTTTCTAATAAATTTTGAAAATAATTTTCAATATTGCAGTTTCAATTTTCGGAATATGCGCTATTTTCGCGGGGTTTTAAATTTTTGAGTTTCTTTGCTAATTACATTTTGGAGCTTGATATCAAATTAAATTCTTACATCAAACTTTGTTTTCATTTTATAGAAAATGAATTTTGTAATAATGTGATGTTTTTTTTATTAAATAGACGAATCCCCAGAAGAAGTCGACAAATAATCGACGAAATGTTGGTACAAAACTGTAAACAAAAATTTAGTTTTTATTTACATGAAAATTTTAGGTCTTATTAGCTCAAAAAATTAACAAATTTATGAAGGATTGACCAAAATAAAATCAACACAAAAAGGCAATTAATTGAAGTGCTTTTGAAGATTAACTCACTGTTGTTACAGAATGAAAGAAACATTTCTTATGGTAATTTATATTGAAAGCAACAGTAAAGTACCATGTTGTGAATATAAAAACCAAAAATTAGAAAAAAGAAAAGTAAATATGTATACTGAAAGTTTAAATTAGAAAATATTTGGGATCAGGTATCAAATTCTAGTCGGGAAAAGATTTTTCTCCTTTGTTATGTGTAACTAAGGATCCAAACAACATTTTAATTGTTGCACCTGAATATAGAAAATAATTAAAATTATTATTCTGTACACACAAGTATAAAACAGGATATAAGCATCAATTTTGCCTTTCTTCTGAAATCACAAATAGTCATAAAAAATGAAATATTAATACATTTTTAAAACAAAGCTAAAATTCAATTTCGTTGATTTTGTATATTTACATATTGTCTTGACGACCCATCGATTTGTGTTGACAAAAGTCAAAGTCGAAAAATTATCTACTGCACAAATTTAAATTTTTGTGATATGTAATTTATATGCACCGTGTAAAAAAATTACATTTCTTTAATATAAATAATATAAAAAATAATTATGGTTATTTATATACGAAAAGAAAATATAAGTGATAAATACTGCAATATACGCATGCATAATATTATACTAATAAACGTACAAAAATAAGTTTAAGGAAACAAACAAAAAAAAAACAAATCTTTACTTTATGACTGTTTAGTTATGCACATGTATACACACGATGAGTACATGAGCGCACGAATGCATTTCAGTATTAATGAATGTGTAACAAAAAAGGGCGCAATTACAATTTCCATCAAGAATTTGAAGTTTTAGTATTTTATAATAAATAATATATATTATGTACTTAAACGCGTAAGGTACAACTGCTCTGTGGTGTATGAGAAGCACTTGTGACTACCAACCAGTAGGTTGTTGGATTGAATCACGCAACTTTTTCAAAAAAATTTTAAAAGTAAAATTATTTCGAATATATTTTTTTTTTACTCATATTTTAGTCGTTAATGGACCGACTTCAATTATTTTCAGTCTAAACCTTCTTAGAACTCCATACAAGAGATCTGCTTCATAAAATTTACCGTAGGACAGTTTGGGCCATAAAAAACAACAGAATAGGACATTAATTGGACCGAGTTTTGTTATTTTCAAACCGAACAATTAAATGAAAATTCCAAGAGAATGATATAAAACTTATTTCTCTATGTTATGTTTTGGCCTTAATTCTAAATGCACCAAAATGTAGCTGACGGACATACGGATAGACGGACAGACGGACATCAATCATTCGACTTCTCTATATATAAGGATCCAGAATATATATACTTTATGGTGGTATTAAAAGAATAAAGAAGAAATTACATACGGAATGACAAACCTATATATCCCCTTTCCAAATTTTTTGGTGAAGGGTATAAAAATGCTTGCGGAGTTTATGTCCGAACACCCAAATTTAGCCAAAAAAGCCTATTGCCAAAGCCATTTCCTTGGCCATCTTTGTCAATTATTTGCTAATCGTGTTTTGGCACATTTCAATCGGGTAATCGCCAGCAATTTAATGCTGCAAGGAGCCAGTAGCCAGAAGGGAAAGTGTTGTGACATACAACTGCTTTGGTGGCACTGCCCTTTATATGTGCACAAAGAAATATAATTACAAAATACTTTTGTTGGCAACGAGAGAACGTTGCTCTTATCCCGTATTTGCTTCCTAACACGCACCCAACCACGTTTATCTTCTGACACCGACGAAGATAAATATGAAAGCTTCAATATTTGTTGATCGATTTTCTATAAAATAAAAACTTTTATTTAAAATAACAAGAATTCCTACTGACATTATTTGCATTTAGTTTTGTTTATATTTTATGCAAACATGTCGTCGTCGCGAACTTATCTTCACGTATATAACAAAATCAAAAAACATGAGACAGGACCGCTTCTCCTAAAAATTCAAGACTTGAAGAGTGCGAATTCGGATCATATAATAATTTTTTTTGTATGTAATGTTGAAACTTCAAACTCAACTTCCCAATGAAAACTTTGGGTCGATGATGTGTTGCCACTCTGTTACAAATTTACCAAAATCTTTTACAATTAGTATGAAAACTCGATTCGATAGCGATCGAATGCCGTCATGAGGCAACTCAACAATACAACCATTTAAGATAAGCCTTAATTAAAATTGATTTAAAATCCAAAGGAGTTGTTTTGGGTTTGCCATTTGGTTTGTAATTTCTGCAGAATTCATTTCCGTCCCTATAAAGTACATACATACACACATCAGAGAACGGCAACGGATACAATCATAAATAAATTACTTTAGCATATATTGAATATTTTCAATACAAAATATTTTTCGTATCTGTTCAATTTCATAATTGTATGTATCGGTGCGCATTTTGTTTTATATTTGTATGTATTCATGTTCATATTTGTTTATATCCCTGCGCACGTATATTTATCGATAGGTACTCCAATGGCTATGAGCACATTTATTTTCCAATTTTCGTATTATAAGTATTGCCAGAAATATTGTCTAAAGTTGTGTTAAGGATTTCGTTTCGTAATTATTATGAACCATTTTTAAGCAAAATGTGATTAAAGTTGTATTAAAAAATTCGCGTTAACTTGGAAAGTATACAATTTTACTTTGAAGCAAATTTTCAAACATTTTATAGAATAGGAAAAGCTTAAAAATGGATGAAGATCCTTAAACAAAAAGCGAACGAAACGAAAAAAGGTAAGCGCAAATTCCCAAAAAAATTGCGTAATTTGCAAATTTTTCACATTCCTTGCATTTGTAGCCCGTTTTAGAAGATTTTACGGCTTTTAAAAATTTTTGAAAATTTGGCGAACTTTCGCAATTATCGCAATATGATTTATCACTTTATTGATTTTTTAAGATTTTATAAAAATATGAACACAGAAAATTTATCCAATATACATGAATTTCGTTGATCTTACGAGTATTTTTATGCAAAAATTATTTTTAATCAAAAAGTTAATACCAAATAAAGAAGTGCAATTTTTGCCTAAAACAAATATAAGTTGAAAGTAAATTGTTTCTTTTTGTTATAGTTCTGCAAACAATTTCTTTCAAACGCTACAACATTGTCTCTTATAGTCATATTTATGGATACCCATCGATAGATATCTGTAGATATTTGTACGTATTCCTAGCAATACAAAAAGCATTTTCTATATATTTATGCTACACCTATCGATATGCGCACTTACTCGTATTTATAATGGAACCCGTTGGTAGCAGTGTCGTTATACGGGATTTTTTCTACAAAAAATGCCGTAGAGAGAAAATGACAGATTTATTGAAGTTATTAAAATGTAGGCACTTTTCAATAATGTGACAAAAAGATATTAATTTTGCAACCTTATTCGATTTGTTCTCACAAACGAAATTAATAATTCGGGAATATTACAAATTGTTGTATTTATTTTTAAAGAAAATTTGTGAAATATTGCCTTTTTTATATTTATATAAGTAACTCTTCGCTTTCTTAAGACTTTTTGGCGTGCTTAGAGGAAACCGAAAAGTTCTGAAAACAAAGATTCAGCAAAAAGTGGCTGGAGGACGATAACTTTAAAGGTTGGCTGGAAGCTTTCTCTGATGAACCGTTCAAATATAAGTGTCTTGCATGCAATAAAATTTTAAATTGCGGCAAGTCTGATCTTCTGAAGCACGCAGAAATTACGATACACAAAAAAATGTGAATTCTGTAAAAAAGACAAACAAATTGATAATTTTATAAAAAAGAAAAGCAGCGAGTCAGCTGTTTTTCACGTACATAAAAATGTTTATATTTAAATAAAATTTATACGTCTACACCATTTAAAAGTTCTAGGGATTTTTGTAGAGACAATTTTTTGAGCGCGTCGGGAAAAATAGGGATTTTATTCGGGCTGCGTAAAGACTTCTGAAAAAAGTATATAACATCAGTGGTTGGTAGTCATAGTTTTCTGTGAACGTATTTGTTTGTATCCTCACATTTTAATAATCCTACACTTTTGAATATCGGTATGTGCTATGTATTTAAAATTGTATACCTTTGTCGTTCCCTGATACACATATATTCGCGAAACTTGTAGATAGGGAAGTTGATTTTTTTAGAAATCTACCGACAATTAAATTTAAATCAAACAATATAAGTTTATTATATAAAAGTTATAAATGGAATGAAGAAAATATTTTCATAAAATTATGTTCACAAACTTAAAATTCGAATACTTGATGTAAATAAAAATTATTTACAAAGTTGTTAAGTCTTAAAGTATAATTCGAGTGTTCTCCCACAGATTTAACGATGTCAGTCTGTTCGACGTTGAAATGCCTGATCTGAGGGCTTCAGTTTGTCCGAAGATTTAGCTAATGACAGTCAGCTAAATCATTCCACACATGACGGAGAAATTTTCCTACATTTATTTTTGTCTTTTTTAATGACCGTCTTCTTAGGAACAATAAAGAAATAGTACGAGCACTGGGAAGGACCATAAAATTTAAAGGTGTTTAATTTATGTACCAATCATTTCTGAACGATTAGAGAACTCTAGAATAATAATAGAAATGATATTAGAAATTCCTAATAACGGATTAATTTTTAAGTTGCTGCGACTCTCTTACCTGTTACTCACACACTAAGGACCTTGTGGCTCAACGTGCTAGCGAAATTATAAGAAAGGATAGTTCACTTATAAATATTAATTAATTTTTGAAAGGAGTATCATTCGCTATTAAAGTGTCTTAAAGTTAACATTTCGTGAAAACAAAACAATTAAACAAAAATGCTACCCGAAGCCAAGGACATAATTTTGCCAAGCGAAGAAGCTGCAACTGGAAGTGAACCCGCGCCAGTTCAAAAACCTAAAAATAATTTGAACACAGAAGATGATTCATCTTCTTTAACACCGTTGCCGTCAACGTATTCACATCGTATACCCAGTGGTGCGAGACAGTGGGAGATGTATCTAGCAGATTTGTTGGAAGCAAAAGCCAAACGTTGCCGCCGCATGCAACAAGAAACGGAAAATATAAACGATTTTCTGATAAGATTTCCAATTTGCGAAATTTCTGATGACGAAGGAATAAGTGAAGACATGAGTGACGAAGAATGAGAAGCGAAATTTTGCCAATATTTTGCTACTAAAACATTATTTGTGATCTTTTTTAAGAATATAATTCGGCAGGTGTAAGTTTTTTTATGTAACGATCGATGTATTTTAAAATATTATTGTTCAATTCACAATTAATTAAAAACAAATTGATTATTGAAATTGTTTAATAAAATAACATTTTATTATGGAAAAATATTTGTCACAAATCAATAAAGATTGTCTGATAAAAATTAAATAAAAGAATAATAAATATTTTGAATCAAATAATGTTTTATTTCCAAACGTATCGTGATTGCAAAATTTTGAAGAATTGCCGAATATACATTTTCATGAATAAAGTTTCACGTAAGTAAAATCAGTTGAAATTTTTTAAAGTAAATAATTATAATTAATATCACTTGTTTAGTAACAAAAAGTTTTCTAATACAAATTCAACATTTTTCGTATGTCTACTCTCCAAATCTCATTTGTGCACAGTTATTGAACAAACAAAAAATAATAAAGGGAAATTCGAGCAATTCTTCAAGTAGAATATATTTTATACATTTTTGGGTTTGTGATTTCTGGGACTTTTTAACGTCCTAGTGAACAGAAATTAAAAACCTCATTTACGGGAATCGGAGAAAGTAAATTTTCTAAATTAACTAAAATTATCAGCTGAAAATTTATTCAGATATGTACATATTTGATGGGAGATGGTTTTGAAAAGGTGTGGTGAATCTTCATCGATTTTGAGAATTAATTTATTGATCTCAAACTATTGACTTTTAAAAACCGCAAAAAGATCACGGATAATACAAAATACAAACAATATAATATAAATTTGGAAATTAATTTATAAAAAACTAAAAATTAAAATTCTATTAAAAATATAAAGTTATTTTTTTGATTTATTAATTCAGATTGCTTCGATATCTTCTTTCAAAGATTTTCAAAAACTTTTGTTTGTTGAGGGTTTTTGAACTAGTCTATATACAAGCATTTCATTGGTGCTAATGCGAAATCATCAGTAGAACTTATGGCCTGTTTTTATAATCCATGTGAAGTTTCAGACGAGCGTTCGGTACCCAGACGAGTACGTAAGAAAATACAAAATTGAAATTGTATTTCAAAACTTTTATGTAGGTAAATTACTATGTAAATAAAATCCATTAAAAAATAATTAAAAAAAAATTTATTAATTTATTTATTCCGTTTTCTTTTCATAAAAGAATGTAACATTTCTTTTATTTTTTATCAAAAAAATTGCTATTCAAAGTTTTTTTTAACAAAAATGTTCTCTCATAATTGATGATACAATAATTTCTAATAAATTCACTATTTCAAAAAATAATTATATTGCAAATTGTCAATAAAAAGGGCAAAAAATACATGCCAAATTCGTATGCATATGCGCCTCATGCCTAAGCCCAATCATTGGGAAAATTGAAATGTCTAATATCATTTAAAAGTCGAAGAAACAATAAAAAATAGAAAAAGTAACTCACATTGCAAAAAACGCGAAACCGCGCAAAAAGTTGCAATTTTTTTAAAAAGCCAGCGATGGTATGATATGTTTTGGTGTTTGATATGTGTGTGGTACTGTTTTTAGGCCATATGGTCCAGGCTAGCACTAGATCGGACTAACCCAAAAACTACTCCACGTCATTAAAAATGGACCACGCATAAGTAGTTTGTTAGGCACGAGAACTATTGTGAAAGCACGAACAATTGTCGTTTAGCAATAAGCTCTTGTTTGAAAATGACATAGTCCATGACTGCATTACCTATTCGTAGGACCATGTTGTAACTAGTCCGATTCAATATTATCTGCAGGGGAGTTATCAATTGTAATAATATTCAAAATGTTTGGCGCATATATGTCTGTAAGATGTTTGTATTGTATTATTTGTATAAAACAAACAAATTTTGGCCGCACGACTAGTTTTTTTCGATTGTGTGCTTTTGACATTAACAACATTTGTAAATGTGTTATAAAAATCACAAAATATATAACTAAACGTTCATTCTTATGTTTTCACTTAATTCTAGCCGACACATGCATTATAAAAACGATAAATGAAGTGACTTGTTTTCTATAAACAGGCCATTAAACCATATTTTTTAAATGTTTCAAACCTCTTATCTTATACAAAAACTTTTAAAAAATCGATAAGAATTTCAAAAATTACAAAAGGATAAATAAACATAGTTGGCTTCAAGGCGAATTCATAACAGGGTGCTGTTGGCTGTAGTAGTTAGCGCGTTGACTATAAAGCAAATAATGTCTAAGAACGTGGGTTCGAGCCCAGCTTCAGACAAGTCATAAACTCCAGCATTTTTTCAGGTGTGCATTAGTATGGCATTGTATTTGTTGTTGTCGGAGTGTTTAAGTGATGAAGGCATAGCACACTGGTCACTGAACAGTACTGGCAGCAATTAATACTGGTGTATGCTAGCGGACATCACAGCGCCCTCCTTCGTCGGTATTGTAGCAAAATCGCCGGCGAAGTAAAATAATTAATAAAATGGCTACAACAGCTTAAAACACATTTAATGCGCCTACTTAAAATCAGAGGCGCTGCAACACTGATCTAAAAACTAACACAGCGCGCAATATCAGAGTTGTAAAAATTAAGTTTTCTCTCTTTCACCATCTGTCCTCTCTCACTATCTCTTTCCCAAGGAAGGTAACACACCTACGGGTTGGTAGGCATACTAATTGTCTGAGTGTTACTTCTCTTTAAAAAAAAAAATTATATTACAACAACCACAACACTACAAAAATTACATGCATTTTGTTTGTGTAAAATCAAAGTACATTGTCAAAAATATTTGGCTGAGGCGAAAAAATAAAATATTGAAAATTATTATTATTTCATAAAGTATTGTTTTTTAATGGTTTTTTTTAATTCCTTGTAATATTTAACAAATATTATTTTGTTGAAGAAATCTGCTGTGTGGAAATGTTTTAAAGATCCGCTGATCAATTATTTGTTTAATTTTTATGTTTAATTCTTTATTTCCAAAATTAAATAAAACTAAAAAAAGGTTATCAGCTGCGCTATCAAGTTCACCTGTTATGAATTCGCCTTGATTGGCTTTGAAACTTATTCAAAAATCCCAAAAACTTATTAAAAATATATTTCGTGAATATTTACAAAATGGAAATAATCACGCCTTTTGTAGGTTTTAAATAATTTTCCATCACATATCTGATTTTTTATTAAAATAAACATTTTTATATAATTATAACAATTAAAATTAAAAAATTTTAGGTTCCTTTAAGGTGCTGTTCAGATATTACGTAACGCAATTTTGAGTTCCACTAACAAACTATTTCATTTATTCATTTTTTGTTTATTTATGTGCAAAATTAAACAAATTAAACAAAAAATAGTTTATTAGATGTTTTTCGTTTACAGTTCGAGTGAACGACAGCGTTCGACATCCTGTGGCAGAATGTAAGAATTTCGTAAAACAAACAATTACAGTTTCTAGTATTAAATTTTTAATAGTAATTAATTATTGCTGTTGGAAACCACACTTTTTATTTAAAATTTCAAGTTGAATTTTAATAAAAATTTAAAAAATGCAGTATTTTTTTAAGAATTGGAAAATTTCCTCCAAATCACAAAAATAGATATTTATATTTTCCTTTTATACTCAAACTCCGCAATCAAGAAGACTTGAAGAAGGCCCGCGAAGAATGCATGGCAGCAAAAAAAGTATCTCCCGAAATGGTTGAGAAATACAAGAGATTCGATTTCCCTGATGATGAAGTCACCAGATGCTATATCGAATGCATTTTCAAGAAATTCGACTTGTTCGATCCCAAGTATGGCTTCAAAAATGAGAATCTAGTTGCTCAACTCGGCCATGGTAAGGCAAACAAGGACAGCGTAAAGGCTGATGTTGCAAAGTGTGCCGATAAAAACGAACAGAAATCTGATTCCTGCGCCTGGGTGTTCCGTGGCTTTAAATGTTTTATTAGCAAGAATATGCCTTTGGTTATGGAGAGCTTGAAGAACTAAAAAGCGTTTCAAATTTCACAACTTTCGCATTTAATTGGATTGTTCCGTATAAAGAAAGATAGCCACAGCAACAGTGTTCCAATCATCGATGACCATCTCATGATTTTAGGCAACAATAACACATGAAAAATTTCTTTAATAAATCATCTTTCACGTCCACAATCGTCATTTATTTATAACACTTTTTTATATTAAAATGTTTAAAACTTTCGTTAATTTAATCAAATAAATCGCAGATTCTGTAAAAGAATATTTTTATGTGTTTTTTGAAATTTTGTTCATTCAGTAGAAGCCAAAGAATTTTAAAATGAGGTGACACTACATCTGCAGTTTTCACTAACTACTCGTACATTAGAGACAAAAAACATTCATTCAATGAAAAAGTTTACAGATGAAAACACTTATGTGAAGGTGGCTGGTATTTGAAAAGTGAAAAAAATATAAATTTTAAATATATTCAGAAATAACAACGTAATATGCATGTATATTTCATTGTTGGCATTAATCAATTTTTTAATTTCATTCATATCCAATCAGATTAACTAACATTAATCGATATCGAGTTAATTAGATCAACAATTTTCGTTTTGGGATTATGGAATTCGATATCGAACAAAAATAAATAACGCTTGAAATGATGACTTTCGATAGCGAGTCACCGATCGAGTGGTATCTTTGCAAACATTGTTCGATACCAAAATGTCAATCGTAAACAAAACAAATAGTTTTCTTAATTTTAACGACAAACAATAAATTGTGAAAGATTTTAGTTTTTAATTGTACTAATGGTGCACAATTGTGAAAAATATAAATTTAAAGCAAAAAAATGCTTGCGGAGTTTATGTCCGAACACCCAAATTTAGCAAACACAAGTAAGAGTGATATATTCGGCTGTGCCGAATCTTATATACCCTTCACCATAGTATGGAGTGACGAAAGAAGTCACAATCACGAAAATTCACGCTCACGAAATACGAAAAATAAATGAAAAAAAAAAGAATATAAATAGGAAAAATTACATTAAAGCAAAAAAAAATTGCCACTCACCGTCTCACGGACGCAACCTCACGTGATGAAAACAAAAAATAAATCACGATCATGCATTATTGGTTCTCATCTCTATTTCATAGCTGAATTCATAAACACAGCTTGCAAAGCAACACTGGAAGCATGATTTTACAAGGCATTCTAGTGTTGCTTTGCAAACTGCGTTTATGAAGGCAGCCATAAGTTATGAATTTTGTAACAAATTTGTAACTCTTTCTTGCGAAGAGTGCATTATAAAAATATCAACATCCCCTTATTAGCACTTATATTATTTTTCACACATCCAAGAAGTGTTTCAACGTCTTTATCAAAAAGCCGATGGTCTTCGACGAAACAAAGAAATGATTTGAAATGTAAGAAAAGGTTTAATAATGAAGAAATTCTCCCAAAATTTATAAAAAATATCGCCAACTATTTCATAAATCTGCTAGTCTAATGATTAAAATGTTCCAATATTATCTTCATATTGAAAATAATTTAATGCTAAATATAAATTTGTGGAAAGTAGGTCTTTGCAATACTTTTATTCAAAATAAAAATGCATTTTAAATTTTTGTTCCAAATACAAAATAGTTTTTAATAAAAGTTTAATTTTCACAATGGGAATGATATTTTTTAAGTTTTTTTACTCTATAATTTTGCTGTTTTTTAATCAATATTAAATTATACGATTTTCCTGATGTTCGCATATTTTTAAGAATTTTTGCCATTTTAGATTTTTTCAAGATTTTTGGCTGCCGATTGCGAATTATATGATTATTTAAAATAAATTTTGGGAATAATTTTCAATATTGCTGTTGCAATTTTAAAAATATGCGCTATTTTCGCGGGGTTTTCAATTTTTTAGTTTCTTTGCTAATTACATTTTGGAGCTTGATATCAAATTAAATTCTTACATCAAACTTTGTTTTCATTTTATAGAAAATGAATTTTGTAATAATGTGATGTTTTTTTTATTAAATAGACGAATCCCCAGAAGAAGTCGACAAATAATCGACGAAACGTTGATACAAAACTGTAAACAAAAATTTAGTTTTTATTTACATGAAAATTTTAGGTCTTATTAGCTCAAAAAATTAACAAATTTATGAAGGATTGACCAAAATAAAATCAACACAAAAAGGCAATTAATTGAAGTGCTTTTGAAGATTAACTCACTGTTGTTACAGAATGAAAGAAACATTTCTTATGGTAATTTATATTGAAAGCAACAGTAAAGTACCATGTTGTGAATATAAAAACCAAAAATTAGAAAAAAGAAAAGTAAATATGTATACTGAAAGTTTAAATTAGAAAATATTTGGGATCAGGTATCAAATTCTAGTCGGGAAAAGATTTTTCTCCTTTGTTATGTGTAACTAAGGATCCAAACAACATTTTAATTGTTGCACCTGAATATAGAAAATAATTAAAATTATTATTCTGTACACACAAGTATAAAACAGGATATAAGCATCAATTTTGCCTTTCCTCTGAAATCACAAATAGTCATAAAAAATGAAATATTAATACAAAATTTCATTGATTTTGTATATTTACATATTGTCTTGACGACCCATCGATTTGTGTTGACAAAAGTCAAAGTCGAAAAATTATCTACTGCACAAATTTAATTTTTTGTGATATGTAATTTATATGCACCGTGTAAAAAAATTACATTTCTTTAATATAAATAATATAAAAAATAATTATGGTTATTTATATACGAAAATAAAATATAAGCGATAAATACTGCAATACGCATGCATAATATTATACTAATAAACGTACAAAAATAAGTTTAAGGAAACAAACAAAAAAACAAAAAATCTTTGCCTTTCGACTGTTTAGTTATGCACATGTATACACACAATGAGTACATGAGCGCACGAATGCATTTCAGTATTAATGAATGTGTAACAAAAAAGGGCGCAATTACAATTTCCATCAAGAATTTGAAGTTTTAGTATTTTATAATAAATAAGATATATTATGTACTTAATCGCGTAAGGTACAACTGCTCTGTGGTGTATGAGAAGCACTTGTGACTACCAACCAGTAGGTTGTTGGATTGAATCACGCAACTTTTTCAAAAAAATTTTAAAAGTAAAATTATTTCGAATATATTTTTTTTTTGCTCATATTTTAGTCGTTAATGGACCGACTTCAATTATTTTCAGTCTAAACCTTCTTAGAACTCCATACAAGAGATCTGCTTCATAAAATTTACCGTAGGACAGTTTGGGCCATAAAAAACAACAGAATAGGAAATATAACAAAAAAGTCTTTTGGCTATATCTCGTTAATTATTGGACTGAGTTTTGTTATTTTCAAACCGAATAATTAAATGAAAATTCCAAGAGAATGGTCTAAAATTTATGTCTCTATGTTGTGGGAGGAATTAATTCTACTTACACCAAAATATAGCAGACGGACATACGGACATCGCTCGTTCGACTTCTCTATTTATAAGGATCCAGCATATATATACTTTATTGTGGTATTAAATGAATAATGAAGAAATTACATACAGAATGACAAACCTATATATCCCCTTTCCAAATTTTTTGGTGAAGGGTATAAAAATGCTTGCGGAGTTTATGTCCGAACACCCAAATTTAGCCAAAAAAGCCTATTGCCAACGCCATTTCCTTGGCCATCTTTGTCAATTATTTGCTAATCGTGTTTTGGTACGTTTCAATCGGGTAATCGCCAGCAATTGCATGCTGCAAGGAGCCAGTAGCCAGAAGGGAAAGTGCTGCGACATACAACTGCTTTGGTGGCACTGCCCTTTATATGTGCACAAAGAAATATAATTACAAAATACTTTTGTTGGCAACGAGAGAACGTTGCTCTTATCCCGTATTTACTTCCTAACACGCACCCAACCACGTTTATCTTCTGACACCGACGAAGATAAATATGAAAGCTTCAATATTTGTTGATCGATTTTCTATAAAATAAAAACTTTTATTTAAAATAACAAGAATTCCTACTGACATTATTTGCATTTAGTTTTGTTTATATTTTATGCAAACATGTCGTCGTCCCGAAGTTATCTTCACGTATATAACAAAATCAAAAAACATGAGACAGGACCGCTTCTCCTAAAAATTCAAGACTTGAAGAGTGCAAATTCGGATCATATAATATTTTTTTTATGTAATGTTAAAACTTCAAACTCAACTTCCCAAAGAAATTTTTTTTCGATAGCGATCGAATGCCATCATGAGGCAACCCGATTGGTATCGCAAAAAAATACAAACATTTAAAATAAGCCTTAATTAAAATTAATTTAAAATCCAAAGGAGTTGTTTTGGTTTGTCATTTGGTTTGTAATTTCTGCAGTATTCATTTCCGTCCCTATAAAGTACATACATGTACACATCAGAGAACGACAACGGATTCAATCATATATAAATTACTCTAGCATATATTGAATATTTTCAATACAAAATATTTTTCGTATCTGTTCAATTTCATAATTGTATGTATCGGTGCGCATTTTGTTTTATATTTGTATGTATTCATGTTTATATTTGTTTATATCCCTGCACATCTATGTATATGTATCGATAGGTACTCCAATGGCTATGAGCACATTTATTTTCCAATTTTCGTATGATAAGTATTGCCAGAAATATTGTCTAAAGTTGTGTTAAGGATTTCGTTTCGTAATTATTATGAACCATTTTTCTGCAAAATGTGATTAATGTTGTATTAAAAAATTCGCGTTAAGTTGGAAAGTATCCAATTTTACTTCGAAGCAAATTTCGCAAACATTTTTTAGAATACCCAGAGCTTAAAAATGGATGAAGATCCTTAAAGAAAAACCGAACGAAACGAAAAAAGATAAACTGCTTGCAAAAATTTCGAAAATCAGCAAAAATTGCATAATTTGCAAATTTTTCACATTCTTTACTTTTTTAAGTCTTTTTAGAAGATTTTACGGCTTTTTCAAAACTTTGCAACTTTTCGCGGAATTGCGCGTTGTTGTCAATGTGGTTGACTTTCTCTATTTTTATTATTTCATCGACTTTTAAATGATATTCAACATTTTAATTTTCCCAGTGATTGGAAGTTATTGCCAATTTTCGTATTTTTTTTCAGTTTTTTGCCAGTTTTTCACATTCCTTGCATTTGTAGCCCGTTTTAGAAGATTTTACGGCTTTTAAAAATTTTGGAAAATTTGGCAAACTTTCGTAATTATTGCGATATGATTTACTGTTTCATTGAATTTTTAAGATTTTATAAAAATATGAACACAGAAAATTTATCCAATATGCATGAATTTCATTGATCTTACGAGTATTTTTATGCAAAAATTATTTTTACTCAAAAAGTTAATACCAAAAAGAGAACTGCAATTTTTGCCTAAAACATATTTAAGTTGAAAATAAATTGTTTCTTTTTGTTATAGTTCTGCAAACAATTTTTTTTAACGCTACAACATTGTCTCTTATAGTCATATTTATGGATACCCATCGATAGATATCTGTAGATATTTGTACGTATTCCTAGCAATACAAAAAGCATTTTCTATATATTTATGCTACACCTATCGATATGCGCACTTACTCGTATTTATAATGGAACCCGTTGGTAGCAGTGTCGTTATACGGGATTTTTTCTACAAAAAATGGCCGTAGAGAGAAAATGACAGATTTATTCAAGTTATTAAAATGTAGGCACTTTTCAATAATGTGACAAAAAGGTATTAATTTTGCAACCTTATTCGATTTGTTCTCACAAAGGAAATTAATAATTCGGGAATATTACAAATTGTTGTATTTATTTTTAAAGAAAATTTGTGAAATATTGCCTTTTTTATATTTATATAAGTAACTCTTCGTTTTCATCAGACTTTTCGACGTGCTTAGAGGAAACCGAAAAGTACTGAAAACAAAAATTCAACAAAACATGGTTGGAGGACGATCACGTTAAAGGGTGGCTGGAAGCTTTCTCTGATGAACCGTTCAAATACAAGTGTTTTGAATGTAATAAAATTTTAAATTGCAGCAAGTCTGATCTTCTGAAACACGCAGCAAGTACGATACACAAAAAAATGTGAATTCTGTAAAAAAGACAAACAAATTGATAATTTTATAAAAAAGAAAAGCAGCGAGTCAGCTGTTTTTCACGTACATAAAAATGTTTATATTTAAATAAAATTTATACGTCTACACCATTTAAAAGTTCTAGGGATTTTTGTAGAGACAATTTTTTGAGCGCGTCGGGAAAAATAGGGATTTTATTCGGGCTGCGTAAAGACTTCTGAAAAAAGTATATAACATCAGTGGTTGGTAGTCATAGTTTTCTGTGAACGTATTTGTTTGTATCCTCACATTTTAATAATCCTACACTTTTGAATATCGGTATGTGCTATGTAATCAAAATTGTATACCTTTGTCGTTCACTGATACACATATATTCGCGAAACTTATAGATAAGGAAGTTGATTTTATTAGAAATCTACCGACAATTAAATTTAAAACAAACAATATAAGTTTATTATATAAAAGTTATTATAAATGGAATGAAGAAAATATTTTCATAAAATTATGTTCACAAACTTAAAATTCAAATACAACTTGATGTAAATAAAAATTATTTACAAAGTTGTTAAATCTTAAAGTATAATTCGAGTGTTCTCCCACACCCTTCCTCAATCGGATTCAACGCCAATTAGAGTTCGTAATTTAGTAAATGCAACCCTTGGCAATGGTTTTGTCATAATATCAGCTAACATTTCATTAGATGAACAGTAGGCACATTTAATGTTCTTCTTATCAATATGATCTTTAACAAAATGAATTTTTGTGTCGATATGTTTAGTTCTCGCACTTAGTTTCTGCTCTTTTATCAAATGTAAGCAACTTTGGTTGTCTTCATACATATATCAATGTAGGCTGTTGCTGTGAAAAGCGCATATTATTTAAAATACGTCTTATCCAAATAGCCTCTTTGCATGTTTCGGTTAGTGAAATAAATTCAGCTTCTGTTTACGATAAGGCCACAAGTGTTTGTTTTTTACACGACCAACTTACTGTTCCACCATTTATCTGAAAAACGTAACCAGAATTAGATTTTCGATCTGTTTTATCTTCAGCCCAATTGGCATCAGCATATCCTTTTAATATGTGAGGTTTAACGTTTTTATAACTCATTCGTAAAAAATATTTTTCAGTACCCTTTAAATATTTAAGTACTCTTTTAAGCTCGGACCAATCTTCTTGAGTAGGAAAACTTACTTTACGTGCAAGTATAGAAATGCTCGCCGCAATATCTGGTCTTGAGCAAACACTTAGGTATAATAAAGATCCGATCAATTTTTGATATTCTTGATTATGTAGTAAGTTCACTGACTCTGTTTTACCATATCCAGGATCTAGTGAGTATTAAGATATTTTTGAGCCGTCCAAACCAAATTCTCTTACAAGATTTCCTATATAAGTAGATTGACAAATGCAATAATTTAAATGTTTATCTTGAAATATTTCGATTCCCAAAAAATGTTTAGCTCTTCCTAATGAGCTGATTTCAAATTTTGATGATAACAACTTTTCTACACTTGCGATGCAGGATTCATTCTGAATAGTAACCAAAATGTCATCAAAGTATATTAAGATATAGATCAGGGATCAGCATCCGATTTTTTATATCCTCCTGAGCACAGAAAATCATGTAAAGATTGATTCCATACATATGCAGCTTGTTTGAGTCCATAAATACTCTTTTTCAGCTTACATTAGAAATCTACCGACAATTAAATTTAAATCAAACAATATAAGTTTATTACATAAAAGTTATAAATAGAGTGAAGAAAATATTTTCATAAAATTATGTTCACAAACTTAAAATTCAAATACAACTTGATGTAAATAAAAATTATTTACAAAGTTGTTAAATCTTAAAGTATAATTCGAGTGTTCTCCCACAGATTTAACGATGTCAGTCTGTTCGACGTTTAAATGCCTGATCTGAGGGCTTCAGTTTGTCCGAAGATTTACCTAATGAAAGTCAGCTAAATCATTCCACACATGACGGAGATATTGTCAAAAAAAATTTTCCTATATTCATTTTTGTCTTTTTTAATGACCATTTTCTTAGGAACAAATAGAAAGAAAAAGTAAAAATAATTAAAATTTTTCTACCTTTTTAAAGTATATTTCGCTTCCTCTACAGCAAAAAATCTCATAGATAGAATACTGAATATTATTGATATTGAATTTCATAAGAAGAATGGGAGGAAAATTAGAAATATATTCAAGGATAATAATTTTCCTAATCAACTGACTAATAATTAGATTGGACAATAAAAAAGACAGGGGATAAATAGTACGAGCACTTGGAATAAACATAAAATTTAAAATTCTTTAATTTATGTACCAATCATTTCTGAACGGTTAGAGAACTCTAGAATTTATGATTTCAATAATTATAGGAGAGCTCATAAGACATACAATATATTAGAAAGTTCATTCAACAAAATGAAGAAGACGGAATTACAGAAAAAATAAGAGAGGGTGTAATAAAGTATATAAAGGTACCACCAAAAATAAACTAAAAATAGATTAGACGGACATACATATATCTGATTAGAAATACAAAAACAGATCATCTCAGAAAACTGCATTGGCATCGCATTGTGCAATGTTTCACCATACAACAGATTTTGAAAATACAACAGTTTTAAACACAGAAACTAACTACAAACGTCGTTTCGTGCTAGAAATGTTACAAATTCTTAATACAGCAATAGAACAAAAATTGAACTTTAAAATGGATACAGATAATATAAATGAAAACTATTGACATTTAATTTATACAAATAGAACAGGAAATTTAATAATTTTTATAATATTGTGATGAATAGATTTAAGTAATTTTTAAAAATGTGTAATTCATTATCAATTTTGATAATTTTTGTTCTATATAAAATTTAGAATAAGTTTTTCATTGTTTGAAAAAACTAAGCAATTGGTATTATTAATTTCATTCATATCCCTGAAGAAAGTTTCCACAGAAAAAGTGAAATATTGTAAAAAAAGTTTTTATTTTGTTATTGTTGACCTTAAGCTTGGAAAGTTTTTTAATAAAATAGAAAGAAGTAGTTTTATTCCAACAACTTTTCTCAATAATAGGCAGTAAAATTAAAATTTTTTGATAAATTTAAAATATTATTATTATTAAATTTTTATAAATTCAAATTATTGCATTTATTAATTAAAGAACATTTTTTCAAGTATATGCAATTCTACAATAACACATTTGTGAAACATCGTTTGTTTGTCAAATTCCAAATAAATATAAACTTAAAAACATTTTTTATTTGTGTAGTTTGTTTGACAGTCAGATGATTTTATTTTTTTTTCTGTAGTGATGCATGTAATTTAATAAATTTACTTTGGAAGTAATAAGGAATATTTTAATTATCAGAGGTTTCATCAGCATTCTCTGTTCAAGTCTACCGCTTGTCTATTCAAGTGGATGATTTAACACATTTGAATACGAAAATTTCTTATATTAATTATTAATTTGAACAGGTTAAATCAATTTCGGTTAGTAAAAAATTCCCACCTCTGACGATTAATTATTCAATATATTATTACCTTCTTCGCTTTTTCAGCGCCATTGGCTGCTGATATCAAGTTTTTTTATAGTCGATTTGGAGAGTAGACTTTCGAAAAATGTTGAATTTGTACTAGAAAACTTTTTATTACTAAACAAGTGATATTAATTATAATTATTTACTTTAAAAAATTTCAACTGATTTTACTTTCGTGCACTTTATTCCTTAAAATGTATAATGAAAGATTGTTTGATTCAAAATATTTATGATCCTTTTATTTAATTTTTATCAGACAATATTGATTTGTGACAAATATTTTTTCATAATAAAGTGTTATTTTATTAAACAATTTTAATAATCAAATTGTTTTTAATTAATTGTGAATGGAATAATAATATTTTAAAATACATCGATTGTTACATAAAAAAAACCTACACCTGCCGAATTATATTCTTAAAAAAGATCACAAATAATGTTTTAGTAGCAAAATATTGGCAAAATTTCGCTTCTCATTCTTCGTCACTCATGTCTTCACTTATTCCTTCGTCATCAGAAATTTCGCAAATTGGAAATCTTATCAGAAAATCGTTTATACTTTCCGTTTCTTGCTGCATGCGGCGGCAACGTTTGGCTTTTGCTTCTAATAAGTCTGCTAGATACATCCTCCATTGTCTCGCACCACTGGGTATACGATCGGAATACGTTGACGGCAACGGCGTTAAAGAAGATGAATCATCTTCTGTGTTCAAATTCTTTTTACGTTTTTCAACTGGCGCAGGTTCACTTCCAGTTGCAGCTTCTTCGCTTGGCAAAATTATGTCCTTGGCTTCGGGTAGCATCTTTGTTTAATTGTTTTGTTTTCACGAAATGTTAACTTTAAGACACTTTAAAAGCGAATGATACTCCTTTCTATAAGTGAACTATCCTTTCTTATAATTTTGCTAGCAGGTAGAGCAACAAAGTCCTTAATGTGTGAGTAACAGGTGAGAGTCGCAGCTGCGTCAAAATTAATCCGTCATTAGGAATTTCTAATATAAATCATCTACACTTGCGTAGTAATTAATAATTTTATTGCACTTACTAGGAATTGTGAATTTTTTTCGCTAATAAGTATTTACTAAGAATAACAAGGAGTTGTAAGTGAAAAATTAAAAATATTCCCATTAGAATATGCGACATGCCTGTGATGTAATAGTGATCATTTACATTCCTAGAAACTTGCAACGCCAAAAAGTCATTCTTCCAAACAATATCGACAATTTTATAACCTTTTCTAATAAAAACAATGCAACAATTATTGCAGGAGTTCACTGCTGTGTATTCCTAATAATTCCTAATAAGTGCAATAAAATTATTAACTACTACGCAAACGGATTAATTTTTATGCAGCTGCGACTCTCTTACCTGTTACTCATCCATTAAGGACCTCGTTGCTCTACCTGGTAGCAAAATTATAAGAAAGGACAGTTCACTTATAGAAAGGAGTATCATTCGCTTTTAAAGTGTCTTAAAGTTAACATTTCGTGAAAACAAAACAACAAGTCGAAAATGCTACCCGAAGCCAAGGACATAATTTTGCCAAGCGAAGAAGCTGCAACTGGAAGTGAACCCGCGCCAGTTGAACAACCTAAAAATGATTTCAACACGAACACAGAAGATGATTCATCTTCTTTAACGCCGTTGCCGTCAACGTATTCAGATCGTATACCCAGTGGTGCGAGACAGTGGGAGATGTATCTAGCAGACTTATTAGAAGCAAAAGCCAAACGTTGCCGCCGCATGCAGCAAGAAACGGAAAGTATAAACGATTTTCTGATAAGATTTCCAATTTGCGAAATTTCTGATGACGAAGGAATAAGTGATGACATGAGTGACGAAGAATGAGAAGCGAAATTTTGCCAATATTTCCGATACAAAAAAATTATTATTTGTGATATTTTTTAAGAATATAATTCGGTTGGTGTAAGTTTTTTTATATAACAATCCATGTCTTTTAAAATATTATTGTTCAATTCACAATTAATTAAAAACAATTTGATTATTAAAATTGTTTAATAAAATAACATTTTATTATGAAAAAATTTTTCCCACAAATCAATAAATATTGTCTGATAAAAATTAAATAAAAGAATCATAAATATTTTGAATCAAATAATGTTTCATTATACATTTTCATGAATAAAGTTTAACGTAAGTAAAATCAGTTGAAATTTTTTAAAGTAAATAATTATAATTAATATGGCTTGTTTAGTAACAAAAAGTTTTCTAGTACAAATTCAACATTTTTCAAAAGTCTACTCTCCAAATCTCATTTGTGCACAGTTATTGAACAAACAAAAAATAATAAAGGGAAATTCGAGCAATTCTTCAAGTAGAATATATTTTATATATTTTTGGGTTTGTGATTTCTGGGACTTTTTAACGTCCTAGTGAACAGAAATTAAAAACCTCATTTACGGGAATCGGAGAAAGTAAATTTTCTAAATTAAATAAAATTATCAGCTGAAAATTAGTGAACAATTCATTCAGATATGTACACATGTATTTTATGGGAGATGGTTTTGAAAAGGTGTGGTGAATCTTCATCGATTTTGAGAATTAATTTATTGATCTCAAACTATTGACTTTTAAAAACCGCAAAAAGAACACTAATAATGCAAAATACAAACAATATAATAGATGTGTTCATTTAATAACAATTTTTACAAATTTGTAACAATTGTTACTAGAAAGCGTTCATTAACCCAAAAACTTTGCAACGAGAGAGCGTCGAAAGAGCGTAAAAAATCGAGAGACAGAAAAATTCTTGCAAGTTTTTACTTGCAATAATTAATCAAACAGGTGTTTTGTGTTTGTGTTTACAAAACAATATTTCTAAATTAAGTTGAAAATAAAAATATTTTGGAAAATTATGAAATTGTAAGTAAATGTAAACTTTTAAAACGATAAAAAGAATTAAAAAGATAACAAATTTATTTTTGTGTAACTTATGAGCAACAGAAGCATAATAAGATGTCTAATGGAATTGAACTAAGCAACACAGTATCTGGTACATCAGTGGCAAAGTATGTTCCGGCAAATAATTTAATTTTCACAGACCAGCTGTTAATTTTAGTGTTTTAAATATTATGAGTACCTTGCTACTCGGTAATTTACACTAAGCAGGCAAATAATTCAATTAGTTCAGATATATATGTGCAAATAAATTTAAATTAACACGTAATTTATTAAATTATTTTTCACTATTTTTGGGGTTCAATGATGGCAGCAACATGATATTTTATTTTGGATAAATCTTTTTATTACAATGAAAATGAAATTTCCAATATTTGAAATAAAAGTGCTATGTGTAGGCAAGCTGTTATATATATATGTTACGTATAAACTAAATAAAAATAGATATTTTATTCATTCATTTTATTCCAAAGTAGCTAATCATCCTTATCGTGTTAAGCATATTTCGACTACGCCAAGTGCTAGAATAAATAAAATTGCAAAACTTTTCATTATTCTATTACAAGCCGTACTCGAAAAACGCCAGTCACGACAATGCTGAATATAAATGACCATAATCACATTATTTTTATAATAATATAATTTGTCCAAAAATATAGGGGTAGCTATTGAGTACTCATATATACCTGTACATTACAACACCACCTTAACTTGCAAATTTTTGCTAGTAAAGTGTTCATTTACTTTTTCACATTTTTGAGAGTTATTTTGGAAAATTTCTTATTACTCTCTCGTTGCTAATTTTTACTAGCAAAGTAAATGAACACACCTAATATAAATTTGGAAATTAATTTTTTAAAAACGATTGAAAATTCGATTAAAAATATATTTCGTGAATATTTACAAAGTGGAAATAATCACGCTTTTTGTCGGTTTTAAATAATTTTCCATCACATATCTGATTTTTTATTAAAATAAAAATTTTTATATAATTATAACAATTAAAATTAAAAAATTTTAAGTTCCTTTAAGCTGCTGTTCAGATATTACGTAACGCCACTTTTGCCGAATTAAAATCGCCCAAAGTTGCGACACGACTTTCTGTTGTTTTTAGATGCTTAAGAGCATTTACAACATAATTTTCGGATCATCCAACTGCTTGAGCTATAAACTTAATTGTGTAAATTTCTTAGTCTTCTAATATAATTTTATGCTGAAATTTTACAGCAATTTTTGAATTCGATACTAAAATTTGCAAAAGTTCGGAATAATGGCAGTGCCTATTTCATCTGCCACACAGTTTTGGTTCTAATTTTTAAGAATTTCTTATAAGTTACTATAAGCACTATAAAAAAGCGGAGTTTTTTTTTGAAAAGACCGATTTTCACAAAAAATCGAGCTACGACTTTCGCATATTAATCTAATGGTATATTTAAAAATATTATATTCAATTAAATTTGTAAAAATGACATCTTAACGAAGCAAAATATTTCTTTAAAAAAAATTGTAAAATTATATTAAAATATTTTCCCGAAAAAACAGCCTGTTTCATGATGTCAAACGTTATTATTCGCTGGATTTCTGACGCAAAACAACTGAATTGAGTTCCACTAACAAACTATTTTATTGATTAATTTTTTGTTTATTTATGTGCAAAATTAAACAAATTAAACAAAAAAAATAGTTCATCAGATGTTTTTCATTTACAGTTCGAGTGAACGACAGCGTTCGACATCCTGTGGCAGAATGTAAGAATTTCGTAAAACAAACAATTAAAGTTTCTACTATACCGGGTAGGGTACGGTTTCAAATCCTGAACAACAATATGCTATTTCTTTTTTAAGGATTTTGATACATTTTAGTTATTTTTACTACTTTTACTTTTTATTTGAAAAAGTTTGTTGCACAATTTATTTAAAAAACCAGGCACAATCTCATTTATAAATTTTGTTTTTAATTTTTTGCGGATTTTCCAATTTTATGAACGAGAAAAGGTTTATTTTTCAATAATACCCGAAATAATTATATAATGAATTCAGTAAGTTGTCGATGTTTTTATTTGATATAATATAATAATAATGCGAAAAATAAAAATAAATTGACGGTGTTAGAAAATATTTTAAATTATAAAATATAACAACATATTTTAATTCATTATTTTAATTTTATTTTTTCTTTGAAACTCGTATGATGTACGTACTCGTATGTATGTAAACTAGTGGTATTCTGATAGTTGTCTTTTTAAAATTTTGTTAACTTTTCCATTTACTTATCTGTATTGCGGTTGGACCAGACGATAAATAAAGGTTTTGGTTCAATATAACCTGTATATTTCTGATATAGAATCACAATCGAATATCAAGCACAATTGATTTAAAAAATACGAATGCGGTAATTCATATTCAGCCTGCTTAGAAAACAGATCGATTTAATTAAAAACATTTTTTATTTAAAGTAAGACAGAGAACTAAATATGAAAAATTACGATAAAATCGCAAACAGAATTCTTTTTACTCTCAAAACCAACCCATAATTCGGCTTATTTTCGTAATATTTTACCATTAATCCGCGTCCAATTCCGTAGTGCGTGCTATCGACAATGCGATATTCCGCAAAAATATGTACATTTTAATGAATGTAAGAGCAGTTAATTTTATATGAATATGGAGAAATCAATTTCTTATCTCCTAAGATCTTAACTTATCATTGAATTGGGAAAATACGAAAATATGCAAACAAAATACAAATATGAATGCATATACCATTTTTAGACGCGCTACAGCTCGCAAGCTATTATCGCTACGCCCTACAAAAGTTTTGGAAATTTTCCCCAAACATTCCGATCCAAAAGTCCAAAGTTCATATCTATGTATACGATAGGAACTGATTATTTTAAAAATGTTTGATGAACTGGGAACGATTCTTGGAATACATTTCAAGCCCACATTAAATTACTAACTTGGTAAAGCAATCTAGAAGCTAAATATAAATTTGTGGGAAATATGTATTTGCAATACAAATGCATTTTAATTTTTCTATTCCAACTTTTTTTTACTCTATAATTTTGCTGCGTTTTAATCAATATTAAATCATGCAATTTTTCTGATGTTCGCATATTTTTAAGAATTTTTGCCATTTTAGAGATTTTTTCAAGATTTTTGGCTGCCGATTGCCAATTATATGATTTCTTTCTAATAAATTTTGAAAATAATTTTCAATATTGCAGTTTCAATTTTCGGAATATGCGCTATTTTCGCGGGGTTTTAAATTTTTGAGTTTCTTTGCTAATTACATTTTGGAGCTTGATATCAAATTAAATTCTTACATCAAACTTTGTTTTCATTTTATAGAAAATGAATTTTGTAATAATGTGATGTTTTTTTTTATTAAATAGACGAATCCCCAGAAGAAGTCGACAAATAATCGACGAAATGTTGGTACAAAACTGTAAACAAAAATTTAGTTTTTATTTACATGAAAATTTTAGGTCTTATTAGCTCAAAAAATTAACAAATTTATGAAGGATTGACCAAAATAAAATCAACACAAAAAGGCAATTAATTGAAGTGCTTTTGAAGATTAACTCACTGTTGTTACAGAATGAAAGAAACATTTCTTATGGTAATTTATATTGAAAGCAACAGTAAAGTACCATGTTGTGAATATAAAAACCAAAAATTAGAAAAAAGAAAAGTAAATATGTATACTGAAAGTTTAAATTAGAAAATATTTGGGATCAGGTATCAAATTCTAGTCGGGAAAAGATTTTTCTCCTTTGTTATGTGTAACTAAGGATCCAAACAACATTTTAATTGTTGCACCTGAATATAGAAAATAATTAAAATTATTATTCTGTACACACAAGTATAAAACAGGATATAAGCATCAATTTTGCCTTTCTTCTGAAATCACAAATAGTCATAAAAAATGAAATATTAATACATTTTTAAAACAAAGCTAAAATTCAATTTCATTGATTTTGTATATTTACATATTGTCTTGACGACCCATCGATTTGTGTTGACAAAAGTCAAAGTCGAAAAATTATCTACTGCACAAATTTAAATTTTTGTGATATGTAATTTATATGCACCGTGTAAAAAAATTACATTTCTTTAATATTAATAATATAAAAAATAATTATGGTTATTTATATACGAAAATAAAATATAAGCGATTAATACTGCAATACGCATGCATAATATTATACTAATAAACGTACAAAAATAAGTTTAAGGAAACAAACAAAAAAACAAAAAATCTTTGCCTTTCGACTGTTTAGTTATGCACATGTATACACACGATGAGTACATGAGCGCACGAATGCATTTCAGTATTAATGAATGTGTAACAAAAAAGGGCGCAATTACAATTTCCATCAAGAATTTGAAGTTTTAGTATTTTATAATAAATAAGATATATTATGTACTTAAACGCGTAAACGGCTATGAAAAATACAACTGCTCTGTTGTGTACGAGAAGCGCTTGTGACTACCAACCAGTAGGTTGTTGGATTGAATCACGCAACTTTTTCAAAAAAATTTTAAAAGTAAAATTATTTCGAATATATTTATTTTTGGTCATATTTTAGTCGTTAATGGACCGACTTCAATTATTTTCAGTCTAAGCCTTCGTAGAACTCCATACAAGAGATGTGCTTCATAAAATTGACCGTAGTACAGTTAGGGCCATAAAAAAAACAACAGAATAGGACATTAATTGGACCGAGTTTTGTTATTTTCAAACCGAAAAATTAAATGAAAATTCCAAGAGAATGATATAAAACTTATTTCTCTATGTTATGTTTGGCCTTAATTCTAAATGCATCAAAATGTAGCTGACGGACAGACGGACAGACGGACATCACTCATTCGACTTCTCTATTTATAAGGATCCAGAATATATATATACTTTATTGTGGTATTAAATGAATAATGAAGAAATTACATACAGAATGACAAACCTATATATCCCCTTTCCAAATTTTTTGGTGAAGGGTATAAAAATGCTTGCGGAGTTTATGTCCGAACACCCAAATTTAGCCAAAAAAGCCTATTGCCAATGCCATTTCCTTGGCCATCTTTGTCAATTATTTGCTAATCGTGCTTTGGCACATTTCAATCGGGTAATCGCCAGCAATTTAATGCTGCAAGGAGCCAGTAGCCAGAAGGGAAAGTGTTGTGACATACAACTGCTTTGGTGGCACTGCCCTTTATATGTGCACAAAGAAATATAATTACAAAATACTTTTGTTGGCAACGAGAGAACGTTGCTCTTATCCCGTATTTGCTTCCTAACACGCACCCAACCACGAAGATAAATATGAAAGCTTCAATATTTGTTGATCGATTGTCTATAAAATAAAAACTTTTATTTAAAATAACAAGAATTCCTACTGACATTATTTGCATTTAGTTTTGTTTATATTTTATGCAAACATGTCGTCGTCCCGAAGTTATCTTGACGTATATAACAAAATCAAAAAACATGAGACAGGACCGCTTCTCCTAAAAATTCAAGACTTGAAGAGTGCGAATTCGGATCATATAATAATTTTTTTTTGTATGGAATGCTGAAACTTCAAACTCAACTTCCCAATGAAAACTTTGGGTCGATGATGTGTTGCCACTCTGTTACAAATTTACCAAAATCTTTTACAATTAGTATGAAAACTCGATTCGATAGCGATCGAATGCCGTCATAAGGCAACTCAACAATACAAACATTTAAGATAAGCCTTAATTAAAATTGATTTAAAATCCAAAGGAGTTGTTTTGGTTTGTCATTTGGTTTGTAAATTCTGCAGTATTCATTTCCGTCCCTATAAAGTACATACATGTCACATCAGAGAACGACAACGGATTCAATCATATATAAATTACTCTAGCATATATTGAATATTTTCAATACAAAATATTTTTCGTATCTGTTCAATGTCATAATTGTATTTACCGATGCGCATTTTGTTTTATATTTGTTTGTATTCATGTTTATATTTGTTTATATCCCTGCGCACGTATATGTATCGATAGGTACTCCAATGGCTATGAGCACATTTATTTTCCAATTTTCGTATGATAAGTATTGCCAGAAATATTGTCTAAAGTTGTATTAAGGATTTCGTTTCGTAATTATTATGAAGCATTTTTAAGCAAAATGTGATAAAGTTGTATTAAAAAATTCGCGTTAACTTGGAAAGTATACAATTTTACTTTGAAGCAAATTTTTGCAAAGATTTTTGAGAATAGGAAAAGCTTAAAAATGGATGAAGATCCTTAAGCAAAAAGCGAACGAAACGAAACGAAAAAAGGTAAGCTGCTTGCAAAAATTTCGAAAATACGCAAAAAATTGCATAATTTGCAAATTTTTCACATTCCTTACATTTTTAAGTCTTTTTAGAAGATTTTACGGCTTTTTCAAAACTTTGCAACTTTTCGTGGAATTTCGCGTTGTTGTCAATGTGGGTGACTTTTTCTATTTTTTATTATTTCATTGACTTTTAAATGACATTAAACATTTTAATTTTCCCAGTGATTGGAAGTTATTGCGAATTTTCGTAATTTTTTTCAGTTTTTTTGCCAGTTTTTCACATTCCTTGCATTTTTATTCCGTTTTAGAAGATTTTACGGCTTTTAAAATTTTTGGAAAATTTACCGAACTTTCGCAATTATCGCGATATGATTTATTGCTTTATTTAATTTTTAAGATTTTATAAAAATATGAACACAGAAAATTTATCCAATATGCATGAATTTCATTGATCTTACGAGTATTTTTATGCAAAAATTATTTTTACTCAAAAAGTTAATACCAAATAAAGAAGTGCAATTTTTGCCTAAAACAAATATAAGTTGAAAATAAATTGTTTCTTTTTGTTATAGTTCTGCAAACAATTATTTTTTTAACGTTACAACATTGTCTCTTATAGTCATATTTATGGATACCCATCGATAGATATCTGTAGATATTTGTACGTATTCCTAGCAATACAAAAAGCATTTTCTATATATTTATGCTACACCTATCGATATGCGCACTTACTCGTATTTATAATGGAACCCGTTGGTAGCAGTGTTTTTATACGGAGGGAAAAATCCCTATTCGTAGAGATTTTCTTCTACAAAAAATGGCCGTAGAGAGAAAATGACAGATTTATTGAAGTTATTCAAATGTAGGCAGTTTTCAATAATGTGACAAAAAGATATTAATTTTGCAACCTTATTCGATTTGTTCTCACAAACGAAATTAATAATTCGGAAATATTACAAATTGTTGTATTTATTTTTAAAGAAAATTTGTGAAATATTGCCTTTTTTATATTTATATAAGTAACTCTTCGCTTTCTTAAGACTTTTTGGCGTGCTTAGAGGAAACCGAAAAGTTCTGAAAACAAAGATTCAGCAAAAAGTGGCTGGAGGACGATAACTTTAAAGGTTGGCTGGAAGCTTTCTCTGAGGAACCGTTCAAATACAAGTGTTTTGAATGTAATAAAATTTTAAATTACAGCAAGTCTGATCTTCTGAAGCACGCAGAAATTACGATACACAAAAAAATGTGAATTCTGTAAAAAAGACAAACAAATTGATAATTTTATAAAAAAGAAAAGCAGCGAGTCAGCTGTTTTTCACGTACATAAAAATGTTTATATTTAAATAAAATTTATACGTCTACACCATTTAAAAGTTCTAGGGATTTTTGTAGAGACAATTTTTTGAGCGCGTCGGGAAAAATAGGGATTTTATTCGGGCTGCGTAAAGACTTCTGAAAAAAGTATATAACATCAGTGGTTGGTAGTCATAGTTTTCTGTGAACGTATTTGTTTGTACGCCTACATTTTAATAATCCTACACTTTTGAATGTCATTATGTGCTATGTATTGAAAATTGTATACCTTTGTCGTTCACTGATACACATATATTCACGAAACTTATAGATAGGGAAGTTTATTTAACAATGTCTGTCTGTCCGACGTTGAAATGCCTGATCTGAGGGCTTCAGTTTGTCCGAAGATTTAACTAATGACAGTCAGCTAAATCGTTCTACACATGACCGAGAAATTTCCCAAAAATTTTCCTATATTTATTTTTGTCTTTTTTAATGACCGTCTTCTTAGGAACAATAAACAAATAGTACGAGCACTGGGAAGGACCATAAAATTTAAAGGTGTTTAATTTATGTACCAATCATTTCTGAACGATTAGAGAACTCTAGAATAATAATAGAAATGATATTAGAAATTCCTAATAACGGATTAATTTTTAAGTTGCTGCGACTCTCTTACCTGTTACTCACACATTAAGGACTTTGTTGCTCTACGTGCTAGCGAAATTATAAGAAAGGATAGTTCACTTATAAATATTAATTAATTTTTGAAAGGAGTATCATTCGCTTTTAAAGTGTCTTAAAGTTAACATTTCGTGAAAACAAAACAATTAAACAAAAATGCTACCCGAAGCCAAGGACATAATTTTGCCAAGCGAAGAAGCTGCAACTGGAAGTGAACCCGCGCCAGTTCAAAAACCTAAAAATGATTTGAACACAGAAGATGATTCATCTTCTTTTACACCGTTGCCGTCAACGTATTCAGATCGTATACCCAGTGGTGCGAGACAGTGGGAGATGTGTCTAGCAGATTTGTTGGAAGCAAAAGCCAAACGCTGCCGCCGCATGCAACAAGAAACGGAAAATATAAACGATTTTCTGATAAGATTTCCAATTTGCGAAATTTCTGATGACGAAGGAATAAGTGATGACATGAGTGACGAAGAATGAGAAGCGAAATTTTGCCAATATTTTGCTACTAAAACATTATTTGTGATCTTTTTTAAGAATATAATTCGGCAGGTGTAAGTTTTTTTATGTAACGATCGATGTATTTTAAAATATTATTGTTCAATTCACAATTAATTAAAAACAATTTGATTATTAAAATTGTTTAATAAAATAACATTTTATTATTAAAAAATATTTGTCACAAATCAATAAATATTGTCTGATAAAAATTAAATAAAAGAATCATAAATATTTTGAATCAAATAATCTTTCATTATATATTTTCATGAATAAAGTTTCACGTAAGTAAAATCAGTTGAAATTTTTTAAAGTAAATAATTATAATTAATATCACTTGTTTAGTAACAAAAAGTTTTCTAGTACAAATTCAACATTTTTAGAAAGTCTCATTTGTGCACAGTTATTGAACAAACAAAAAATAATAAAAGGAAAATTCCAGCAATTCTTCAAGTAGAATATATTTTATATATTTTTGGGTTTGTGATTTTACGGACTTTTTGACATCTCAGTGAACAGGAGTTTAAAAACGTCATTTACGGGAATCGGAGAAAGTAAATTTTCTAAATTAACTAAAATTATCCGCTGAAAATTCATTCAGATATGTACACATGTATTTGATGGGAGATGGTTTTGAAAAAGTGTGGTGAATCGTCATCGATTTTGAGAATTATTTTAATAATCTCAAACTATTGACTTTTAAAAACCGCAAAATGATCACGGATAATACAAAATACAAACAATATAATATAAATTTGGAAATTAATTTACAAAAAACTAAAAATGAAAATTCTATTAAATATATAAAGTTTTTTTAATTTATCAATCGAGATTGCCTCGATATCTTCTCTCAAAGCTTTCAAAAATTTTTGTTTGTTTAGGGTTTTTTCACTAGTCTATATACTTGCATTTCATTGGTGCTAATGCGAAATCATCTGTAGAACTTATTGCCTGTTTTTATAATCCATGTCAAGTTTCAGACGAGCGGGCGGTACCCAGACGAGTACGTAAGAAAATACAAAAACAAAATTGAAATTGTATTTCAAAACTTATAGGTAAATTACTATGTAAATAAAATCCATTAAAAAAGAATTTAAAAAAAATTTAATATTTGTTTTTTAATAATGTTGACCTTTCTTTGTTTTTATTTTGTAATTTTCTCTTTGTTGGGCTTTTAAGGTCATGATATGTAAAAATAAAAATGAAAGATTATTTATTTTTAAATTTCATCCTACGTTTCGTTGGAATTTCCGAACTTCCTCAGGTATGTTTTTTATTCAATATTTAATCTTCATTTTAATTTATAATTAAATTTACTTTGTTTTCACACTATAAAATAAATTACAAAAAAAACAAAGTGAAATTAAAAATAATTTTAAAACCGAATTTTCTTACAATTATTATCACAGAAAACTAAAGTAAAATTATCGAATAATTTGCGTTTGTATTGTCTTTGTCCTCTTTTTTGTTTATTGCATTGTTCCCTTTTTGTTGTATTTTATTAATTTATTTATTCCGTTTTCTTTTCTTAAAAGAATGTAACATTTCTTTTATTTTTTATCAAAAAAATTGCTATTCAAAGTTTTTTTTTTAAAAAAAATTTCTCTCATAATTGATGATAAAATAATTTCTAATAAATTCACTATTTAATTATATTGCAAATTGTCAATAAAAAGGGCAAAAAACACATGCCAAATTCGTATGCATATGCGCCTCATGCCTAAGCCCAATCATTGGGAAAATTGAAATGTCCAATCTCATTTAAAAGTCGATGAAACAATAAAAAATCGAAAAAGTAATTCACATTGCAAAAAACGCGAAACCGCGCAAAAAGTTGCAATTTTTTTTAAAAGCCAGCGATGGTATGATATGTTTTGGTGTTTGATATGTGTGTGGTACTGTTTTTAGGCCATATGGTCCAGGCTAGCACTAGATCGGACTAACCCAAAAACTACTCCACGTCATTAAAAATGGACCACGCCACGCATAAGCAGTTTGTTAGGCACGAGAACTATCGTGAAAGCACGAACAATTGTCGTATAGCAATAAGCTCTTGTTTGAAAATGACATAGTCGATGACTGCATTACCTATTCGTAGGACCATGTTGTAACTAGTTCGTTTCAATATTATCTGCAGGGGAGTTATCAAGTGTAATAATATTCAAAATGTTTGGCGCATAAATGTCTGTAAGATGTTTGTATTGTATTATTTGTATAAAACAAACAAATTTTGGCCGCACGACTAGTTTTTTTCGATTGTGTGCTTTTGACATTAACAACATTTGTAAATGTGTTATAAAAATCACAAAATATATAACTAAACGTTCATTCTTATGTTTTCACTCAATTCTAGCCGACACATGCATTATAAAAACGATAAATGAAGTAACTTGTTTTCTATAAACAGGCCATTAAACCATATTTTTTAAATGTTTCAAACCTCTTATCTTATACAAAAACTCTTAAAAAATCGATGAGAATTTCAAAAATTACAAAAGTATAAATAAACATAGTTGACTTCAAGGCGAATTCAGAACAGGTCAAATTAATATTACAACAACCACAACACTACAAAAATTACAAGCATTTTGTTTGTGTAAAATCAAAGTACATTGTCAAAAATATTTGGCTGAGGCGAAAAAATAAAATATTGAAAATTATTATTATTTCAAAAAGTTTTGTTTTTTAATGTTTTTTTTAATTCCTTGTAATATTTAACAAATATTATTTTGTTGAAGAAATCTGTTGTGTGGAAATGTTTTAAAGATCCGCTTATCATTTATTTGTTTAATTTTTCTTTATTTCCACAATTAAATAAAACTAAAAAAAATTATCAGCTGCAATATCAAGTTCACCTGTTATGAATTCGCCTTGATTGGCTTTGAAACTTATTCAAAAATCCCAAAAACTTATTAAAAATATATTTCGTGAATATTTACAAAATGGAAATAATCACGCCTTTTGTCGGTTTTAAATAATTTTTCATCACATATCTGATTTTTTATTAAAATAAACATTTTTATATAATTATAAAAATTAAAATTAAAAAATTTAAGGTTCCTTTATGGTTCAGATATTACGTAACGCCACTTTTGCCGAATTAAAATCGCTCAACGACTTTCTGTTGTTTTTAGATGCTTAAGAGCATTTACAACATAATTTTCGGATCATCCAACTTCTTGAGCTATAAACTTAATAGTGTAAATTTCTTAGTTTTCTAAAATAATTTTATGCTGAAATTTTACAGCAATTTTTCAATTCGATACTAAAATTTGCAAAAGTTCGGAATAATGGCAGTGCCTATTTCATCTGCCCCACAATTTTGGTTCTAATTTTTAAGAATTTCTTATAAGTTACTATAAGCACTATAAAAAAGCGGAGTTTTTTTTTTTGGAAAAGAACGATTTTCGCAAAAAATCGAGCTACGACTTTCGTATATTAAGCCAATGGTATGTTTAAAAATATTATATTCAATTAAATTTGTGAAGATGACATCTTAACGAAGCGGCATATTTCTTTAAAAAAAAATTTTTTAAATTATATTAAAATGTTTTCACGAAAAAACAGCCTGTTTCATGATGTCGAACGTTATTATTCGCTGGATTTCTGAGGCAAAACAACTGATTTGAGTTCCACTAACAAACTACTTCATTTATTCATTTTTTTGTTTATTTATGTGCAAAATTAAACAAATTAAACAAAAAAATAGTTTATTAGATGTTTTTCGTTTACAGTTCGAGTGAACGACAGCGTTCGACATCCTGTGGCAGAATGTAAGAATTTATTAAAACAAACAATTAAAGTTTGTACTATAAAATTTTTAATAGTAATTAATTATTGCTGTTGGAAACCACACTTTTTATTTAAAATTTCAAGTTGAATTAAATAAAAATTAAAAAAATGCAGTATTTTTTTAAGAATTGGGAAATTTCCTCCAAATCACAAAAATAGATTTTTATATTTTCCTTTTATACCCAATTGAAGGTTTCGGCAGAATACAAACTCCGCAATCAAGAAGACTTGAAGAAGGCCCGCGAAGAATGCATGGCAGCAAAAAAAGTATCTCCCGAAATTGTTGAGAAATACAAGAAATTCGATTTCCCTGATGATGCAGTCACCTTGTTCGATCCGAAGGATGGCTTCAAATATGAGAACCTAGGCAAACAAGGAAACCGTAAAGGCTGATGTTGCAAAGTGTGCCGATAAAAACGAACAGAAATCTGATTCCTGCGCCTGGGTGTTCCGTGGCTTTAAATGTTTTATTAGCAAGAATATGCCTTTGGTTATGGAGAGCTTGAAGAACTAAAAAGCGTTTCAAATTTCACAACTTTCGCATTTAATTGGATTGTTACGTATAAAAAAAGATAGCCACAGCAACAGTGTTCCAATCATCGATAACAATCATCGATAACCATCTTTATGATTTTAGGCAACAATAACACATGAAAAATTTCTTTAATAAATCATCTTTTACGTCCACAATCGTCATATAATTTTAACACGTTTTTTATATTAAAATGTTTAAAACTTTCGTTAATTTAATCAAATAAATCGCAGATTCTGTAAAAGAATATTTTTATGTGTTTTTTGAAATTTTGTTCATTCAGTAGAAGCCAAAGAATTTTAAAATGAGGTGACACTACATCTGCAGTTTTCACTAACTACTCGTACATTAGAGACACAAAAAATTCATTCAATGAAAAAGTTTACAGATGAAAACACTTATGTGAAGGTGGCTGGTATTTGAAAAGTGAAAAAAATATAAATTTTAAATATATTGAGAAATAACAAAGTATGTTCATATGCATGTATGTATATGTCATTGTTGGCATTAATCAATTATTTAATTTCATTCATATCCAATCAGATTAACTAACATTAATCGATATCGAGCTAATTAGATCAACAATTTTTGTTTTGGGATTATGGAATTCGATATCGCACAAAAATAAATAACGCTTGAAATGATGACTTTCGATAGCGAGTCACCGATCGAGTGTTATCTTTGCAAACATTGTTCGATACCAAAATGTCAATCGTAAACAAAACAAATGGTTTTCTTAATCTTAACGACAAACAATAAATTGTGAAAGATTTTAGTTTTATTAAATTTTTAATTGTACTTATGGTGCACAATTGTGAAAAATATAAATTTAAAGCAAAAAAATTCTTGCAGAGTTTATGTCCGAACACCCAAATTTAGCTAAAACAAGTAAGAGTGATATATTCGGCTGTGCCGAATCTTATATACCCTTCACCATAGTATGTAGTGACGAAAGAAGTCACAATCACGAAAATTCACGCTCACGAAATACGAAAAATAAATGAAAAAAAAGAATATAAATGGAAAAAATTACATTAAAGCAAAAAAATTGCCACTCACCGTCTCACGGACGCAACCTCACGTGATGAAAACAAAAAATTAATCACGATCATGCATTATTGGTTCTCATCTCTAGTCCATAGCTGAATTCATAAACACAGCTTGCAAAGCAACACTGGAAGCATGAGTTTACAAGGCATCCTAGTGTTGCTTTTCAAACTGCCTTTATGAAGTCAGTCGTAGATTATGAATTTCGTAACAAACTCCTTACCCCTTCTTGCCTAGAAATCATTATAATTTTATTTTATTAGCACTTATATCATTTCTTTATCAAAAAGCCGATGGTCTTCGACGAAACAAAGAAATGATTTGAAATGTAAGAAAAGGTTTAATAATGAAGAAATTCTCCCAAAATTTATAAAAAATATCGCCAACTATTTCATAAATCTGCTAGTCTAATGATTAAAATGTTCCAATATTATCTTCATGTTGAAAATAATTTAAAGCTATCAAAAATTCTTAAAAAAAGAACAAACTATTTTTTAAATAAAAAGTAAAAGTAATAAAAATAACTAAAATGTATCAAAAATTAAAAAAAAAATAATAAATGGTTGGTCAGGATTTGAAACCGTAACCTACCCGGTGACACGGTTTCGTATCCTGAACAACAATGCAATGCTATTTTTTAAGCATTTTTGATACATTTTAGTTATTTTTACTAAATGTAGGTGACATCTTCAATTTTTTATTGTTTCATCGACTTTTAAATGATATTCAACATTAAAATTTTTTTTACGAGTTTTTCACATTCCTTGCATTTTTATCCCGTTTTTGAAGATTTTACGGTTTTTTAAATATTTTGGAAAATTTGGCGAAGTTTCGCAATTATTGCGATATGATTTATTGCTTCATTGAATTTTTAAGATTTTATAAAAATATGAACTCAGAATATTGATCCAATATGCATGAATTTGATCTTACAAGTATTTTTATGCAAAAATTATTTTTACTTAAAAAGTTAATACCAAATAAAGAAGTGCAATTTTTGCCTAAAACAAATTTAAGTTGAAAATAAATTGTTTCTTTTTGTTATAGTTCTGCAAACAATTTTTTTTTCAAACGCTACAAAATTGTCTTCTACAGTCATATATATGGACAATCTAAATTTAAGAACAAAATTCTTGATTGTAGATTGCAGAAATCTTCAGATTTCAATCTTGAAATTTAGTCAGTAAGATTTGACGTACCCAAGCAGTACATGAAGAAAGAAGACATAAAAGAAGCAATTCCTCCTCTGGGACTTAGAATGGAGTTTCGCGAAAAGTTGTTGGCTGGAAAAAGAAAGAAGAAATAATAAAACAAGAAAAAAAGTGACACTACTAATAAGTTTGCTTTTAGTTTGGAATAGACGAAGGTACGCTTTCAATGCCATCAAAGGTAGGTGAATGGCTGAAAAATTGTAAGGATACATTTTCTACACCAACTTCTTCAGTAAACTCGGCAGTCAAAAAAAAAGTTTTTGATAAGGTAAGAGCCGTAGCTTCCAGGTTCTAAAAGATTACACATAAACTATATGTTTGTTTCATATTTTGATATATGTAGGGTTTGCTTTTGTTGTTGGCTGAGTCATTTAGTGGCAATGACATCATAGAATTTTATAACCTGCATAAAAATCTTACAAATGATAAGCGAGACGAGATTATCCGAATCATAGTTGAGGAAGTTTTAAAAAAGGATTTTACACTTCGTGCTCAAGATTTCTCAATTATATTGACAGAAGTTTTTTTCTACTGAGACTGAAGTTAAGGTAATTCTAATACTAATAAGTTCTAATGATTACTATTGTCACTTACACAATGTTTTAAAATAAAGGAATATTATTATATTCCACGAATGGGAAAAAAATCCCAGCGGAAAGTTGTTTTCAAAATTTTACTAGCCCGCCTTTACATTTATATCCAATTAATAATGGAAAGACATATGTTAGACATAAGTTAATATACATAAGTATGTATCATACATAATGTATGTACTTGTAAGTATTGCATTATCATTGCGTTTTCCTTTTTATTTTATATATTATTTGTATAATTATTTTTTTATTACCACATTGCCGGAATACCGAAACAAATAAGAGTTACAATAAGGCGACAAAAATTCGGTTACTAATTTATTATTACCAAATTGCCAGAATAAGGTTGTAAATGTATTACACACATATGTAAATATTTAAATAAATAAAAATTAAAAATAATAAAAAAATGTTTTTTATTTCGACATTCGAATTCGGATAAAAACCAATAAACCAAATAGTCTATTTTCAAGAACACATTCTTAAAACCGATCTTAAAAGAAGAATTACATTAAGATTACATTCTTAAAATTTAAGAATTTATTCTTGATTTAATAAGAACACAATCTTAAATTCATACTTAAAATAAGAATTTTTTAAAGATTATATTCTTGATTTTTTAAGAATGTGATCTTAATTTAAGATTTTTATTAAGAACAAAATCTTGAATTTGATTTAAAAATGAGAATTTATTCAAGATTACAATCTTAAAGGCGATATTAAAAAAATCAAGATTTTATTCTTGAATTAAGAATTTTCGTATTTAACAGACTATTAAGATTGAAATGATTTGATTTTGAGCGTAAAATCTTGATTTTAGCACGTTTTTTCCCTTAGTGTAGCAATACAAAAAGCATTTTCTATTTATTTATGCTACACCTATCGATATGCGCACTTACTCGTATTTATAATGGAACCCGTTGGTAGCAGTGTTTTTATACGGAGGGAAAAATCCCTATTCGTAGAGATTTTCTTCTACAAAAATTGGCCGTAGAGAGAAAATGACAGATTTATTGAAGTAATTAAAAAGTAGGGACTTTTCAATAATTTGACAACAAGGTATTAATTTTGCAACCTTATTCGATTTGTGAGAACATACTAACGAAATTTAATAATACGGGAATATTACAAATTGTTATACTTTTTTTAAAGTAAATTTGTGAAATATTGCATTTTTTATGTTTATATATAATGAACTCTTGGTTTTCATCAGACTTTTCGGCGTGCTTAGAGGAAACCGAAAAGTACTGAAAACAAAAATTCAACAAATCATGGTTGGAGGACGATCACGTTAAAGGGTGGCTGGAAGCTTTCTCTGATGAACCGTTTAAATACAAGTGTTTTGAATGTAATAAAATTTTAAATTGCAGCAAGTCTGATCTTCTGAAGCACGCAGAAATTACGACACACAAAAAAATATGAATTCTGTAAAAAAGACAAACAAATTGATAATTTTATAAAAAAGAAAAGCAGCGAGTCAGCTGATTTTCGCTGAAATAAAGAACTGATTCACGTACATAAAAATTTTATATTTAAATAAAATTTAAATCTCATAGATAGAATACTGAATATTATTGATATTGAATTTCATAAGAAGAATGGGGGAGAACTAGAAATATATTCAAGGATAATAACTTTCCTAATCAACTGATTAATAATTTGATTGGACAATAAAAAAGGCAGGGGATAAATAGTACGAGCACTGGGAATGAACATAAAATTAAAAGGTCTTTAATTTATCTACCAATCATTTCTGAACGATTAGAGAACTCTAGAATTTATGATTTCAATAATTATAGGAAAGCTCATAAGACATATAATACATTAGGAAGTTCGTTCAACTAAATGAAGGAGAAGACGGAAAGATTAGACAGATCTAATGTAGTTTACAGAAATAATAATAGAGGGTGTAATGAAGTATATAAAGCTACCACCAAAAATAAACTAAAAATAGATTAGACGGACATACATATATCTGATTAGAAATACAAAAACAGATCATCTCAGAAAACTGCATTGACATTGCATTGTGCAATATTTCACCATACAGCAGATTTTGAAAATACAGCAGTTTTAAATACAGAAACTAACTACAAACGTCGTTTCGTGTTAGAAATGTTACAAATTCTTAATACAGCAATAGAACAAAAATTGAACTTTAAAATGGATACAGATAATATAAATGAAAACTATTGACATTTAATTTACAAAAATAGAACAGGAAATTGAATAATGTTTATGATATTGTAATAAATAGATTTAAGTAATTTTGTAAAAATGTGTAATTCATTATCAATTTTGATAATTTTTGTTCTTTCTAAAATTTAGAATAAGTTTTTCATTGTTTGAAAAAACTAAGCAATTGGTATTATTAATTTCATTCATATCCCTGAAGAAGGTCTCCATAGAAAAAGTGAAATATTAGAAAAAATAGTTTTTATTAAGCTTGGAAAGTTTTTTAATAAAATAGAAAGAAGTAGTTGTATTGTAACAAGTTTTCTCATTAAAATGTAGTAAAATTCTTTTTTTAATAAGAATTTTTGAAAAATTTTATTTATTTTTATTTTTTGATAAATTCAGATTATTGCATTTATTAATTAAAGTAAATTCTTTTAAGTATATGCAACTCTACATTTGTGAAACATCGTGTGTTTGTCAAGTTTCATGTAACAATATTTTTTATATGTGTAGTTTGTTTGACAGTCGGACGATTTAGTATTGCATGTAATTTGAATAATTTACTTTGGAAGTAATATGGAATATTTTAATTATCAGAGGTCGCTGCACCATCTCATCAGCATTCTTTGTTCAAGTCTACCGCTTGCCACATTGGAAACTAGTGAATTGGAATATCAACTATTCAAGTGGATATTTAACACATTTGAATACGAAAATTTCTTATATTAATTTGAACAGGTTAAATCAATTTGCCACCTCTGACGATTAATTATTCCATATATTATTACTCTGTTCGCTTTTTCAGCGCCATCGGCTGCTGATATCAAGTTTTTTTATAGTCGATTTGGAGAGTAGACTTTCGAAAAATGTTGAATTTGTACTAGAAAACTTTTTATTACTAAACAAGTGATATTAATTATAATTTTTTACTTTAAAAAATTTCAACTGATTTTACTTTCGTGCACTTTATTCCTTAAAATGTATATTCGGCAATTCTTCAAAATTTTGCAATCACGATACGTTTGGAAATAAAACATTATTTGATTCAAAATATTTATGATTCTTTTATTTAATTTTTATCAGACAATATTTATTGATTTGTGGGAAATATTATTTCATAATACAAAGTTATTTTTTAAACAACTTTAATAATCAAATTGTTTTCAATTAATTGTGAATTGAACAATAATATTTTAAAAGACATCGATTGTTACATAAAAAATACTTATACCAACCGAATTATATTCTTAAAAAAGATCACAAATAATGTTTTTTGTATCGGAAATAGTAGCAAAATTTCGCTTCTCATTCTTCGTCACTCATGTCTTCACTTATTCCTTCGTCATCAGAAATTTCACAAATTGGAAATCTTATCAGAAAATTGTTTATATTTTCCGTTTCTTGTTGCATGCGGCGGCAACGTTTGGCTTTTGCTTCTAATAAGTCTGCTAGATACATCTCCCACTGTCTCGCACCACTGGGTATACGATCTGAATACGTTGACGGCAACGGCGTTAAAGAAGATGAATCATCTTCTGTGTTCGTGTTGAAATCATTTTTAGGTTGTTCAACTGGCGCGGGTTCACTTCCAGTTGCAGCTTCTTCGCTTGGCAAAATTATGTCCTTGGCTTCGGGTAGCATTTTTGTTTAATTGTTTTGTTTTCACGAAATGTTAACTTTAAGACACTTTAAAAGCGAATGATACTCCTTTCTATAAGTGAACTGTCCTTTCTTATAATTTTGCTAGCAGGTAGAGCAACAAAGTCCTTAATGTGTGAGTAACAGGTAAGAGAGTCGCAGCTGCATCAAAATTAATCCGTCATTAGGAATTTCTAATATAAATCATCTACACTGGCGTAGTAATTAATAATTTTATTGCACTTATTAGGAATTGTGAATTTTTTTCGCTAATAAGTATTTACTAAGAATAACAAGGAGTTGTAAGTGAAAAATTAAAAATATTCCCATTAGAATGTGCGACATGCCTGTGATATAATTATGATCATTTACATTCCTAGAAACTTGCAACGCCAAAAAGTCATTCTTCCAAACAATATCGACAATTTTATAACCTTTTCTAATAAAAACAATGCAACAGTTATTACGTGAGTTCACTGCTGTGTATTCCTAATAATTCCTAATAAGTGCAATAAAATTATTAACTACTACGCAAACGGATTAATTTTTATGCAGCTGCGACTCTCTTACATTTTACTCACACATTAAGGACTTTGTTGCTCTACCTGTTAGCGAATTTATAAGAAAGGATAGTTCACTTATAAATATTAATTAATTTTTGAAAGGAGTATCATTCGCTATTAAAGTGTCTTAAAGTTAACATTTCGTGAAAACAAAACAATTAAACAAAAATGCTACCCGAAGCCAAGGACATAATTTTGCCAAGCGAAGAAGCTGCAACTGGAAGTGAACCCGCGCCAGTTGAAAACCCTAAAAATGATTTGAACACAGAAGATGATTCATCTTCTTTAACGCCGTTGCCGTCAACGTATTCGCATCGTATACCCAGTGGTGCGAGACAGTGGGAGATGTATCTAGCAGACTTATTAGAAGCAAAAGCCAAACGTTGCCGCCGCATGCAGCAAGAAACGGAAAGTATAAACGATTTTCTGATAAGATTTCCAATTTGCGAAATTTCTGATGACGAAGGAATAAGTGATGACATGAGTGACGAAGAATGAGAAGCGAAATTTTGCCAATATTTCCGATACAAAAAAAATTATTATTTGTGATATTTTTTAAGAATATAATTCGGTTGGTGTAAGTTTTTTTATATAACAATCCATGTCTTTTAAAATATTATTGTTCAATTCACAATTAAATGAAAACAATTTGATTATTAAAGTTGTTTAAAAAATAACTTTGTATTATGAAATAATATTTCCCACAAATCAATAAATATTGTCTGATAAAAATTAAATAAAAGAATCATAAATATTTTGAATCAAATAATCCCTCATTATACATTTTCATGAATAAAGTTTCACGTAAGTAAAATCAGTTGAAATTTTTTAAACTAAATAATTATAATTAATATCACTTGTTTAGTAACAAAAAGTTTTCTAGTACAAATTCAAAATTTTTAGAAAGTCTCATTTGTGCACAGTTATTGAACAAACAAAAAATAATAAAAGGAAAATTCCAGCAATTCTTCAAGTAGAATATATTTTATATATTTTTGGGTTTGTGATTTTACGGACTTTTTGACATCTCAGTGAACAGAAATTTAAAAACGTCATTTACGGGGATCGGAGAAAGTAAATTTTCTAAATTAAGTAAAATTATCAGCTGAAAACATTTCATTCAGATATGTACACATGTATTTGATGGGAGATGGTTTTGAAAAGGTGTGGTGAATCGTCATCGATTTTGAGAATTATTTTAATAATCTCAAAAACTATTGACTATTAAAAACGACAAAAAGAACACTGATAATACAAATTTGGAAATTAATTTATAAAAAACGATTGAAAATTCTATTAACAATATATTTCGTGGATATTTACAAAATGGAAATAATCAAGCCTTTTGTCGGTTTTAAATAATTTTCCATCACATATCTGATTTCTTATTAAAATAAACATTTTTATATAATTATAACAATTAAAATTAAAAAATTTAAGGTTCTTTAAGGTGCAGTTCAGATATTACGTAACGCAATTTTCGCCGAATTAAAATCGCTCAAAGTTGCGACACGACTTTCTGTTGTTTTTAGATGCCTAAGAGCATTTACAACATAATTTTCGGATCATCTACATAACTGCTTGAGCTATTAACTTAATTGTGTAAATTTCTTAGTCTTCTAAAATCATTTTATGCTGCAATTTTACAGCAAACCTTAAACTTTTGATTTCGATCCTAAAATTTGCAAAAGTTCGGAGTAATTGCAGTAGCTATTTCATCTGCCCCACAATTTTGTTTCTAATTTTTAAGAATTTCTTATAAGTTACTATAAGCACTATAAAAAAAGCGGAGTTTTTTTTTGGAAAGGCCGATTTTCGCAAAAAATCGAGCTACGACTTTCGTATATTAAGCCAATGGTATGTTTAAAAATATTATATTCAATTAAATTTGTGAAAATGACATCTTAACGAAGCGGCATATTTCTTAAAAAAGATATTTTTTAAATTATATTTAAATGTTTTCACGAAAAAAACAGCCTGTTTCATGATGTCGAACGTTATTATTCGCTGGATTTCTGACGCAAAACAACTGATTTGAGTTCCACTAACAAACTACTTCATTTATTCATTTTTTTTGTTTATTTATGTGCAAAATTAAACAAATTAAACAAAAAAATAGTTTATTAGATGTTTTTCGTTTACAGTTCGAGTGAACGACAGCGTTCGACATCCTGTGGCAGAATGTAAGAATTTATTAAAACAAACAATTAAAGTTTCTAGTATTAAATTTTTAATAGTAATTAATTATTGCTGTTGAAAACTATACTTTTTATTTAAAATTTCTAGTTGAATTTAAATAAAAATAAAAAAATGCAGTATTTTTTTAAGAATTGGAAAATTTCCTCCAAATCACAAAAATAGATTTTTATATTTTCCTTTTATACTCAATTAAAGGTTTCGGCAGAATACAAACTCCGCAATCAAGAATACTTGAAGAAGGCCCGCGAAGAATGCATGGCAGCAAAAAAAGTATCTCCCGAAATGGTTGAGAAATGCAAGAAATTGGATTTTCCTGATGATGCAGTCACCTTGTTCGATCCGAAGGATGGCTTCAAATATGAGAACCTAGGCAAACAAGGAAACCGTAAAGGCTGATGTTGCAAAGTGTGCCGATAAAAACGAACAGAAATCTGATTCCTGCGCCTGGGTGTTCCGTGGCTTTAAATGTTTTATTAGCAAGAATATGCCTTTGGTTATGGAGAGCTTGAAGAACTAAAAAGCGTTTCAAATTTCACAACTTTCGCATTTAATTGGATTGTTACGTATAAAAAAAGATAGCCACAGCAACAGTGTTCCAATCATCGATAACAATCATCGATAACCATCTTTATGATTTTAGGCAACAATAACACATGAAAAATTTCTTTAATAAATCATCTTTTACGTCCACAATCGTCATATAATTTTAACACGTTTTTTATATTAAAATGTTTAAAACTTTCGTTAATTTAATCAAATAAATCGCAGATTCTGTAAAAGAATATTTTTATGTGTTTTTTGAAATTTTGTTCATTCAGTAGAAGCCAAAGAATTTTAAAATGAGGTGACACTCACTACATCTGCAGTTTTCACTAACTACTCGTACATTAGAGACACAAAAAATTCATTCAATGAAAAAGTTTACAGATGAAAACACTTATGTGAAGGTGGCTGGTATTTGAAAAGTGAAAAAAATATAAATTTTAAATATATTGAGAAATAACAAAGTATGTTCATATGCATGTATGTATATGTCATTGTTGGCATTAATCAATTATTTAATTTCATTCATATCCAATCAGATTAACTAACATTAATCGATATCGAGCTAATTAGATCAACAATTTTTGTTTTGGGATTATGGCATTCGATATCGAACAAATATAAATAACGCTTGAAATGATGACTTTCGATAGCGAGTCACCGATCGAGTGTTATCTTTGCAAACATTGTTCGATACCGAAATGTCAATCGTAAACAAAACAAATGGTTTTCTTAATCTTAACGACAAACAATAAATTGTGAAAGATTTTAGTTTTATTAAATTTTTAATTGTACTTATGGTGCACAATTGTGAAAAATATAAATTTAAAGCAAAAAATGCTTGCAGAGTTTATGTCCGAACACCCAAATTTAGCAAACACAAGTAAGAGTGATATATTCGGCTGTGCCGAATCTTATATACCCTTCACCATAGTATGTAGTGACGAAAGAAGTCACAATCACGAAAATTCACGCTCACGAAATACGAAAAATAAATGAAAAAAAAGAATATAAATGGAAAAAATTACATTAAAGCAAAAAAAATTACGCAACCTCACGTGATGAAAACAAAAAATTAATCACGATCATGCATTATTGGTTCTCATCTCTATTCCATAGCTGAATTCATAAACACAGCTTGCAAAGCAACACTGGAAGCGTGAGTTTACAAGGCATCCTAGTGTTGCTTTTCAAACTGCCTTTATGAAGTCAGTCATAGATTATGAATTTCGTAACAAACTCCTTACCCCTTCTTGCCTAGAACGCATTATAATTTTATTTTATTAGCACTTATATCATTTTTCACACATCCAAGAAGTGTTTCAACGTCTTTATCAAAAAGCCGATGGTCTTCGACGAAACAAAGAAATGATTTGAAATGTAAGAAAAGGTTTAATAATGAAGAAATTCTCCCAAAATTTATAAAAAATATCGCCAACTATTTCATAAATCTGCTAGTCTAATGATTAAAATGTTCCAATATTATCTTCATATTGAAAATAATTTAAAGCTATCAAAAATTCTTAAAAAAAGAACAAACTATTTTTTAAATAAAAAGTAAAAGTAATAAAAATAACTAAAATGTATCAAAAATTAAAAAAAAAATAATAAATGGTTGGTCAGGATTTGAAACCGTAACCTACCCGGTGACACGGTTTCGTATCCTGAACAACAATGCAATGCTATTTTTTAAGCATTTTTGATACATTTTAGTTATTTTTACTAAATGTAGGTGACATCTTCAATTTTTTATTGTTTCATCGACTTTTAAATGATATTCAACATTAAAATTTTTTTTACGAGTTTTTCACATTCCTTGCATTTTTATCCCGTTTTTGAAGATTTTACGGTTTTTTAAATATTTTGGAAAATTTGGCGAAGTTTCGCAATTATTGCGATATGATTTATTGCTTCATTGAATTTTTAAGATTTTATAAAAATATGAACTCAGAATATTGATCCAATATGCATGAATTTCATTGATCTTACGAGTATTTTTATGCAAAAATTATGTTTACTTAAAAAGTTAATACCAAATAAAGAAGTGCAATTTTTGCCTAAAACAAATATAAGTTGAAAATAAATTGTTTCTTTTTGTTATAGTTCTGCAAACAATTTGTTTTTCAAACGCTACAAAATTGTCTCTTACAGTCATATATATGGACAATCTAAATTTAAGAACAAAATTCTTGATTGTAGATTGCAGAAATCTTCAGATTTCAATCTTGAAATTTAGTCAGTAAGATTTGACGTACCCAATTTTAAGCATAAATTCTTAATTTTTAGAATGAATTCTAAAAATCAAGAACGTAATCTTAATTTTAAAATCGTATTCTTAAATTTAAGAATAAATTCTTAGAGTTAAGATTTAATTCTTGATTTTTTTTCCATATTTAACATCAATGAAAGCGTATTGTGTAATAAATTGCAAGACGCCTAACGAAGACGACGTATTTAAAAAAAGTAAAAAGAAATATTAAATTATTGTAAAAGGCAATTAAAAATGGAAAATCAGAACACAGATGAAATGGTGTTTATAACCATACCAGTGAGTGACAATTTGTTACTGCTGGCAAATGGACAATATAATATGATCAGCACGCCGGAGGAAATTTCATCGGAGTTTTCAGACGACGCACTGTTAAAAAGCCTTTTACAAGAGTTTCAAATGGAGTCTGTTTTCAAGTATCTCAAGGGTAAGTACTCCGTCTTATTTATATATAAACAGGTAAGAAAACGTGAATATTAAAAGAAATATGTGCAAATAAGAAATTGTTCACATCAATAGATTTATTTAACCACCTGCTATTTGACATTAAATTCATTTCTTTCAGACTCAAAAGTGACTTTTAAAAGTTTGCAGTACATGAAGAAAGAAGTCATAAAAGAAGCAATTCCTCCTCTGGGACTTAGAATGGAGTTTCGCGAAAAGTTGTTTGCGTGGAAAAAGAAAGAAGTAATAATAAAACAAGAAAAAAAGTGACACTACTAATAAGTTTGCTTTTAGTTTGGAATAGACGAAGGTACGCTTTCAATGCCATCAAAGGTAGGTGAATGGCTGAAAAAGTGTAAGGATACATTTTCTACACCAACTTCTTAAGTAAACTCGGCAGTCAAAAAAAAGTTTTTGATAAAGTAAGAGCCGTAGCTTCCAGGTTCTAAAGGATTACACATAAACTATATGTTTGTTTCATATTTTGATATATGTAGGGTTTGCTTTTGTTGTTGGCTGAGTCATTTAGTGGCAATGACATCATAGAATTTTATAACCTGCATAAAAATCTTACAAATGATAAGCGAGACGAGATTATCCGAATCATAGTTGAGGAAGTTTTAAAAAAGGATTTCACACTTCGTGCTCAAGATTTCTCAATTATATTGACAGAAGTTTTTTTCTACTGAGACTGAAGTTAAGGTAATTCTAATACTAATAAGTTCTAATGATTACTATTGTCACTTACACAATGTTTTAAAATAAAGGAATATTATTATATTCCACGAATGGGAAAAAAATCCCAGCGGAAAGTTGTTTTCAAAATTTTACTAGCCCGCCTTTACATTTATATCCAATTAATAATGGAAAGACATATGTTAGACATAAGTTAATAAGTATGTATCATACATAATGTATGTACTTGTAAGTATTGCATTATCATTGCGTTTTCCTTTTTATTTTATATATTATTTGTATAATTATTTTTTTATTACCACGTTGCCGGAACACCGAAACAAATAAGAGTTACAATAAGGCGACAAAAATTCGGTTACTAATTTATTATTACCAAATTGCCAGAATAAGGTTGTAAATGTATTACACACATATGTAAATATTTAAATAAATAAAAATTAAAAATAATAAAAAAATGTTTTTTATTTCGACATTCGAATTCGGATAAAAACCAATAAACCAAATAGTCTATTTTCAAGAACATATTCTTATTCTTGATTTAATAAGAACACAATCTTAAATTCATACTTAAAATAAGAATTTTTTCAAGAATATATTCTTGATTTTTTAAGAATGTGATCTTAATTTAAGATTTTTATTAAGAACAAAATCTTGAATTTGATTTAAAAATGAGAATTTTTTCAAGATTACAATCTTAAAGGCGATCTTAAAAAAATAAAGATTTTATTCTTGAATTAAAAATTTTCGCATTTAACAGACTATTAAGATTGAAATGATTTGATTTTGAGCGTAAAATCTTGATTTTAGCACGTTTTTTCCCTTAGTGTAGCAATACAAAAAGCATTTTCTATTTATTTATGCTACACCTATCGATATGCGCACTTACTTGTATTTATAATGGAACCCGTTGGTAGCAGTGTTGTTATACGTAGGGAAAAATCCCTATTCGTAGAGATTTTCTTCTACAAAAAATGGCCGTAGAGAGAAAATGACAGATTTATTGAAGTAATTAAAATGTAGGGACTTTTCAATAATTTGACAACAAGGTATTAATTTTGCAACCTTATTCGATTTGTGAGAACATACTAACGAAATTTTTAATACGGGAATAGTACAAATTGTTACTTTTTTTTTAAAGTAAATTTGTGAAATATTGCATTTTTTATGTTTATATATAATGAACTCTTCGTTTTCATCAGACTTTTCGGCGTGCTTAGAGGAAACCGAAAAGTACTGAAAACAAAAATTCAACAAAACATGGTTGGAGGACGATCACGTTAAAGGGTGGCTGGAAGCTTTCTCTGATGAACCGTTTAAATACAAATGTTTTGAATGTAATAAAATTTTAAATTGCAGCAAGTCTGATCTTCTGAAGCACGCAGAAATTACGATACACAAAAAAATGTGAATTCTGTAAAAAAGACAAACAAATTGATAATTTTATAAAAAAGAAAAGCAGCGAGTCAGCTGATTTTCGCTGAAATAAAGAACTGATTCACGTACATAAAAATTTTATATTTAAATGTAACTAAAAATTATGTTTAGCATTGGCTAAACTTATATTTATTATTTTTTTTTTTTTTTAGATTTAAGATTTGAAAAACTTATTGATGTTTCAATCTATTATTGAAGATTCAATAAATAATATACATATAAAAAAAAAAAATAATAGATAGAATACTGAACATTACTGATATTGAATTTCATAAGAAGAATGGGGGAGAATTAGAAATATATTCAAGGATAATAACTTTCCTAATCAACTGATTAATAATTTGATTGGACAATAAAAAAGGCAGGGGATAAATAGTACGAGCACTGGGAATGAACATAAAATTAAAAGGTCTTTAATTTATGTACCAATAATTTCTGAACGATTAGAGAACTCTAGAATTTATGATTTCAATAATTATAGGAGAACTCATAAGACATATAATACATTAGGAAGTTCGTTTAACAAAATGAAGGAGAAGACGGAAAGATTAGACAGATCTAATGTAGTTTACAGAAATAATAATAGAGGATGTAATAAAGTATATAAAGCTACCACCAAAAATAAACTAAAAATAGATTAGACGGACATACATATATCTGATTAGAAATACAAAAACAGATCATCTCAGAAAACTGCATTGACATTGCATTGTGCAATATTTCACCATACAGCAGATTTTGAAAATACAGCAGTTTTAAATACAGAAACTAACTACAAACGTCGTTTCGTGTTAGAAATGTTACAAATTCTTAATACAGCAATAGAACAAAAATTGAACTTTAAAATGGATACAGATAATATAAATGAAAACTATTGACATTTGATTTACAAAAATAGAACAGGAAATTGAATAATTTTTATGATATTGTAATAAATAGATTTAAGTAATTTTGTAAAAATGTGTAATTTATTATCAATTTTGATAATTTTTGTTCTTTCTAAAATTTAGAATAAGTTTTTCATTGTTTGAAAAAAATAAGCAATTGGTATTATTAATTTCATTCATATCCCTAAGAAGGTTTCCATAGAAAAAGTAAAATATTAGAAAAAATAGTTTTTATTAAGCTTGGAAAGTTTTTTAATAAAATAGAAAGAAGTAGTTGTATTGTAACAAGTTTTCTCATTAAAATGTAGTAAAATTCTTTTTTTAATAAGAATTTTTGAAAAATTTTATTTATTTTTATTTTTTGATAAATTCAGATTATTGAATTTATTAATTAAAGTACATTTTTTCAAGTATATGCAACTCTACAACAACACATTTGTGAAACATCGTGTGTTTGTCAAGTTTCATGTAAATATTAACTTAACAATATTTTTTATATGTGTAGTTTGTTTGACAGTCGGACGATTTTATGTATTTGCTTTAGTGTTGCATGTAATTTGAATAATTTACTTTGGAAGTAATATGGAATATTTTAATTATCAGAGGTCGCTGCACCATCTCATCAGCATTCTTTGTTCAAGTCTACCGCTTGCCACATTGGAAACTAGTGAATTGGAATATCAACTATTCAAGTGGATATTTAACACATTTGAATACGAAAATTTCTTATATTAATTTGAACAGGTTAAATCAATTTGCCACCTCGGACGATTAATTATTCCATATATTATTACTCTCTTCGCTTTTTCAGCGCCATCGGCTGCTGATATCAAGTTTTTTTATAGTCGATTTGGAGAGTAGACTTTCGAAAAATGTTGAATTTGTACTAGAAAACTTTTTATTACTAAACAAGTGATATTAATTATAATTATTTACTTTAAAAAATTTCAACTGATTTTACTTACGTGAAACTTTATTCCTTAAAATGTATATTCGGCAATTCTTCAAAATTTTGCAATAACGATACGTTTGGAAATAAAAGATTATTTGATTCAAAATATTTATATTTCTTTTATTTAATTTTTATCAGACAATATTTATTGATTTGTGGGAAATATTATTTCATAATACAAAGTTATTTTTTAAACAACTTTAATAATCAAATTGTTTTCAATTAATTGTGAATTGAACAATAATATTTTAAAAGACATCGATTGTTACATAAAAAAACTTACACCAACCGAATTATTTTCTTAAAAAAGATAACAAATAATGATTTTTTTGTATCGGAAATAATAGAAAAATTTCGCTTCTCATTCTTCGTCACTCATGTCTTCACTTATTCCTTCGTCATCAGAAATTTCGCAAATTGGAAATCTTATCAGAAAATCGTTTATACTTTCCATTTCTTGCTGCATGCGGCGGCAACGTTTGGCTTTTGCTTCTAATAAGTCTGCTAGATACATCTCCCACTGTCTCGCACCACTGGGTATACGATCTGAATACGTTGACGGCAACGGCGTTAAAGAAGATGAATCATCTTCTGTGTTCGTGTTGAAATCATTTTTAGGTTGTTCAACTGGCGCGGGTTCACTTCCAGTTGCAGCTTCTTCGCTTGGCAAAATTATGTCCTTGGCTTCGGGTAGCATTTTCGACTGGTTGTTTTTTTTTCTCGAAATGTTAACTTTAAGACACTTTAAAAGCGAATGATACTCCTTTAAAAATTAATTAATATTTATAAGTGAACTATCCTTTCTTATTAATTCGCTAGCAGGTAGAGCAACAAAGTCCTTAATGTTTGAGTAACAGGTAAGAGATTCGCAGCTGCATCAAAATTAATCCGTCATTAGGAATTTCTAATATAAATCATCTACACTTGCGTAGTAATTAATAATTTTACTGCACTTACTAGGAATTGTGAATTTTTTTCGCTAATAAGTATTTACTAAGAATAACAAGGAGTTGTAAGTGAAAAATTAAAAATATTCCCATTAGAATGTGCGACATGCCTGTGATATAATTATGATCATTTACATTCCTAGAAACTTGCAACGCCAAAAAGTCATTCTTCCAAACAATATCGACAATTTTATAACCTTTTCTAATAAAAACAATGCAACAGTTATTACAGGAGTTCACTGCTGTGTATTCCTAATAATTCCTAATAAGTGCAATAAAATTATTAACTACTACGCAAACGGATTAATTTTTATGCAGCTGCGACTCTCTTACATTTTACTCACCCATTAAGGACTTTGTTGCTCTACCTGCTAGCGAATTTATAAGAAAGGATAGTTCACTTATAAATATTAATTAATTTTTAAAGGAGTATCATTCGCTTTTAAAGTGTCTTAAAGTTAACATTTCGAGAAAAAAAAAACAACCAGTCGAAAATGCTACCCGAAGCCAAGGACATAATTTTGCCAAGCGAAGAAGCTGCAACTGGAAGTGAACCCGCGCCAGTTGAAAAACCTAAAAATGATTTGAACACAGAAGATGATTCATCTTCTTTAACGCCGTTGCCGTCAACGTATTCGCATCGTATACCCAGTGGTGCGAGACAGTGGGAGATGTATCTAGCAGACTTATTAGAAGCAAAAGCCAAACGTTGCCGCCGCATGCAGGAAGAAACGGAAAGTATAAACGATTTTCTGATAAGATTTCCAATTTGCGAAATTTCTGATGACGAAGGAATAAGTGATGACATGAGTGACGAAGAATGAGAAGCGAAATTTTGCCAATATTTCCGATACAAAAAAAATTATTATTTGTGATATTTTTTAAGAATATAATTCGGTTGGTGTAAGTTTTTTTTATATAACAATCCATGTATTTTAAAATATTATTGTTCAATTCACAATTAATTAAAAACAATTTGATTATTAAAATTGTTTAATAAAATAACACTTTATTATGAAAAAATATTTGTCACAAATCAATATTGTCTGATAAAAATTAAATAAAAGGATCATAAATATTTTGAATCAAATAATCTTTCATTATACATTTTCATGAATAAAGTTTCACGTAAGTAAAATCAGTTGAAATTTTTTAAAGTAAATAATTATAATTAATATCACTTGTTTAGTAATAAAAAGTTTTCTAGTACAAATTCAACATTTTTAGAAAGTCTCATTTGAGCACAGTTATTGAACAAACAAAAAATAATAAAAGGAAAATTCCAGCAATTCTTCAAGTAGAATATATTTTATATATTTTTGGGTTTGTGATTTTAAGGACTTTTTGACATCTCAGTGAACAGAAATTTAAAAACGTCATTTACGGGGATCGGAGAAAGTAAATTTTCTAAATTAAGTAAAATTATCAGCTGAAAACATTTCATTCAGATATGTAAGTTAACACAACTCTAAATTCCCAACAGGGTATTTAAATTATTATGTTGTAATGTTACAATCAGCAATATTGCACACATTGCTAAAGTAAACAATTATAAAGAAATAGAACACCAGACGCAAACTCAGCAGTACTTGGGTATGGGGCTGCTTTATAATATTTTGTAAGTTAAGTTTAAGTTTAGTTTTTAAGTTTTACTCTAAGAAAGAAGAATGATAAAATAAACTGATCGCTTAACGATAAGAAAATTATATTTGTTATTACTTGTACACATGTATTTGATGGGAGATGGTTTTGAAAAGGTGTGGTGAATCGTCATCGATTTTGAGAATTATTTTAATAATCTCAAAAACTATTGACTATTAAAAACGACAAAAAGAACACTGATAATAATTTGGAAATTAATTTATAAAAAACGATTGAAAATTCGATTAAAAATATATTTCGTGGATATTTACAAAATGGAAATAATCACGCCTTTTGTCGGTTTTAAATAATTTTCCATCACATACTTAATTTTTTTTAAATAAACATTTTTATATAATTATAACAATTAAAATTAAAAAATCTAAGGTTCTTTAAGGTGCAGTTCAGATATTACGTAACGCAATCTTCGCCGAATTAAAATCGCTCAAAGTTGCGACACGACTTTCTGTTTATTTTCAGATACTTAAGAGCATTTACAACATAATTTTCGGATCATCTACATAACTGTTTGAGCTATAAACTTAATTGTGTAAATTTCTTAGTCTTCTAAAATCATTTTATGCTGCAATTTTACAGCAAACCTTAAACTTTTGATTTCGATCCTAAAATTTGCAAAAGTTCGGAGTAATTGCAGTAGCTATTTCATCTGCCCCCACCGATTTTCGCAAAAAATCGAGCTACGACTTTCGTATATTAAGCCAATGGTATGTTTAAAAATATTATATTCAATTAAATTTGTGAAAATGACATCTTAACGAAGCGGCATATTTCTTTAAAAAAAAAATTTTTAATTATATTAAAATGTTTTCACGAAAAAACAGCCTGTTTCATGATGTCGAACGTTATTATTCGCTGGATTTCGGACGCAAAACAACTGATTTGAGTTCCACTAACAAACTACTTCATTTATTCATTTTTTTTTATTTATGTGCAAAATTAAACAAATTAAACAAAAAAATAGTTTATTAGATGTTTTTCGTTTACAGTTCGAGTGAACGACAGCGTTCGACATCCTGTGGCAGAATGTAAGAATTTTTTAAAACAAACAATTAAAGTTTGTACTATAAAATTTTTAATAGTAATTAATTATTGCTGTTGGAAACCATACTTTTTATTTAAAATTTCAAGTTGAATTAAATAAATATTAAAAAAATGCAGTATTTTTTTAAGAATTGGAAAATTTCCTTCAAATCACAAAAATAGATTTTTATATTTTCCTTTTATACTCAAACTCCGCAATCAAGAAGACTTGAAGAAGGCCCGCGAAGAATGCATGGCAGCAAAAAAAGTATCTCCCGAAATGGTTGAGAAATACAAGAAATTCGATTTCCCTGATTATGAAGTCACCAGATGCTATATCGAATGCATTTTCAAGAAATTCGACTTGTTCGATCCCAAGGATGGCTTTAAAAATGAGAATCTAGTTGCTCAACTCGGCCATGGTAAGGCAAATAAGGACACCGTAAAGGCTGATGTTGCAAAGTGTGCCGATAAAAACGAACAGAAATCTGATTCCTGCGCCTGGGTGTTCCGTGGCTTTAAATGTTTTATTAGCAAGAATATGCCTTTGGTTATGGAGAGCTTGAAGAACTAAAAAGCTTTTCAAATTTCACAACTTTCGCATTTAATTGGATTGTTACGTATAAAAAAAGATAGCCACAGCAACAGTGTTCCAATCATCGATGACCATCTCATGCTTTTAGGCAACAATAACACATGAAAAATTTCTTTAATAAATCATCTTTTACGTCCAGAATCGTCATATAATTTTAACACGTTTTTTATATTAAAATGTTTAAAACTTTCGTTAATTTAATCAAATAAATCGCAGATTCTGTAAAAGAATATTTTTATGTGTTTTTTGAAATTTTGTTCATTCAGTAGAAGCCAAAGAATTTTAAAATGAGGTGACACTACATCTGCAGTTTTCACTAACTACTCGTACATTAGAGACAAAAAACATTCATTCAATGAAAAAGTTTACAGATGAAAACACTTATGTGAAGGTGGCTGGTATTTGAAAAGTGAAAAAAATATAAATTTTAAATATATTCAGAAATAACAACGTATGTTCATATGCATGTATATGTCATTGTTGGCATTAATCAATTATTTAATTTCATTCATATCCAATCAGATTAACTAACATTAATCGATATCGAGCTAATTAGATCAACAATTTTTGTTTTGGGATTATGGAATTCGATATCGAACAAAAATAAATAACGCTTGAAATGATGGCTTTCGATAGCGAGTCACCGATCGAGTGTTATCTTTGCAAACATTGTTCGATACCAAAATGTCAATCGTAAACAAAACAAATGTTTTTCTTAATTTTAACGACAAACAATAAATTGTGAAAGATTTTAGTTTTATTAAATTTTTAATTGTACTTATGGTGCACAATTGTGAAAAATATAAATTTAAAGCAAAAAAATTCTTGCAGAGTTTATGTCCGAACACCCAAATTTAGCTAAAACAAGTAAGAGTGATATATTCGGCTGTGCCGAATCTTATATATCCTTCACCATAGTATGTAGTGACGAAAGAAGTCACAATCACGAAAATTCACGCTCACGAAATACGAAAAATAAATGAAAAAAAGAATATAAATGCGTCTCACGGACGCAACCTCACGTGATGAAAACAAAAAAATTATATAGCTGAATTCATAAACACAGCTTGCAAAGCAACACTGGAAGCATGAGTTTACAAGGCATCCTAGTGTTGCTTTTCAAACTGCCTTTATGAAGTCAGTCATAGATTATGAATTTCGTAACAAACTCCTTACCCCTTCTTGCCTAGAAAGCATTATAATTTTATTTTATTAGCACTTATATCATTTTTCACACATCCAAGAAGTGTTTCAACGTCTTTATCAAAAAGCCGATGGTCTTCGACGAAACAAAGAAATGATTTGAAATGTAAGAAAAGGTTTAATAATGAAGAAATTCTCCCAAAATTTATAAAAAATATCGCCAACTATTTCATAAATCTGCTAGTCTAATGATTAAAATGTCCCAATATTATCTTCATGTTGAAAATAATTTAAAGCGATCAAAAATTCTTAAAAAAAAAACTATTTTTTAAATAAAAAGTAAAAGTAATAAAAATAACTAAAATGTATCAAAAATTAAAAAAAAAATAATAAATGGTTGGTCAGGATTTGAAACCGTAACCTACCCGGTGACACGGTTTCGTATCCTGAACAAGAATGCAATGCTATTTTTTAAGCATTTTTGATACATTTTAGTTATTTTTACTAAATGTAGGTGACATCTTCAATTTTTTATTGTTTCATCGACTTTTAAATGATATTCAACATTAAAATTTTTTTTACGAGTTTTTCACATTCCTTGCATTTTTATCCCGTTTTTGAAGATTTTACGGCTTTTAAATATTTTGGAAAATTTGGCGAAGTTTCGCAATTATTGCGATATGATTTATTGCTTCATTGAATTTTTAAGATTTTATAAAAATATGAACTCAGAATATTGATCCAATATGCATGAATTTCATTGATCTTACGAGTATTTTTATGCAAAAATTATTTTTACTTAAAAAGTTAATACCAAATAAAGAAGTGCAATTTTTGCCTAAAACAAATATAAGTTGAAAATAAATTGTTTCTTTTTGTTATAGTTCTGCAAACAATTTGTTTTTCAAACGCTACAAAATTGTCTCTTACAGTCATATATATGGACAATCTAAATTTAAGAACAAAATTCTTGATTGTAGATTGCAGAAATCTTCAGATTTCAATCTTGAAATTTAGTCAGTAAGATTTGACGTACCCAATTTTAAGCATAAATTCTTAATTTTTAGAATGAATTCTAAAAATCAAGAACGTAATCTTAATTTTAAAATCGTATTCTTAAATTTAAGAATAAATTCTTAGAGTTAAGATTTAATTCTTGATTTTTTTTCCATATTTAACATCAATGAAAGCGTATTGTGTAATAAATTGCAAGACGCCTAACGAAGACGACGTATTTAAAAAAAGTAAAAAGAAATATTAAATTATTGTAAAAGGCAATTAAAAATGGAAAATCAGAACACAGATGAAATGGTGTTTATAACCATACCAGTGAGTGACAATTTGTTACTGCTGGCAAATGGACAATATAATATGATCAGCACGCCGGAGGAAATTTCATCGGAGTTTTCAGACGACGCACTGTTAAAAAGCCTTTTACAAGAGTTTCAAATGGAGTCTGTTTTCAAGTATCTCAAGGGTAAGTACTCCGTCTTATTTATATATAAACAGGTAAGAAAACGTGAATATTAAAAGAAATATGTGCAAATAAGAAATTGTTCACATCAATAGATTTATTTAACCACCTGCTATTTGACATTAAATTCATTTCTTTCAGACTCAAAAGTGACTTTTAAAAGTTTGCAGTACATGAAGAAAGAAGTCATAAAAGAAGCAATTCCTCCTCTGGGACTTAGAATGGAGTTTCGCGAAAAGTTGTTTGCGTGGAAAAAGAAAGAAGTAATAATAAAACAAGAAAAAAAGTGACACTACTAATAAGTTTGCTTTTAGTTTGGAATAGACGAAGGTACGCTTTCAATGCCATCAAAGGTAGGTGAATGGCTGAAAAAGTGTAAGGATACATTTTCTACACCAACTTCTTAAGTAAACTCGGCAGTCAAAAAAAAGTTTTTGATAAAGTAAGAGCCGTAGCTTCCAGGTTCTAAAGGATTACACATAAACTATATGTTTGTTTCATATTTTGATATATGTAGGGTTTGCTTTTGTTGTTGGCTGAGTCATTTAGTGGCAATGACATCATAGAATTTTATAACCTGCATAAAAATCTTACAAATGATAAGCGAGACGAGATTATCCGAATCATAGTTGAGGAAGTTTTAAAAAAGGATTTCACACTTCGTGCTCAAGATTTCTCAATTATATTGACAGAAGTTTTTTTCTACTGAGACTGAAGTTAAGGTAATTCTAATACTAATAAGTTCTAATGATTACTATTGTCAATAACACAATGTTTTAAAATAAAGGAATATTATTATATTCCACGAATGGGAAAAAAATCCCAGCGGAAAGTTGTTTTCAAAATTTTACTAGCCCGCCTTTACATTTATATCCAATTAATAATGGAAAGACATATGTTAGACATAAGTTAATATACATAAGTATGTATCATACATAATGTATGTACTTGTAAGTATTGCATTATCATTGCGTTTTCCTTTTTATTTTATATATTATTTGTATAATTATTTTTTTATTACCACGTTGCCGGAACACCGAAACAAATAAGAGTTACAATAAGGCGACAAAAATTCGGTTACTAATTTATTATTACCAAATTGCCAGAATAAGGTTGTAAATGTATTACACACATATGTAAATATTTAAATAAATAAAAATTAAAAATAATAAAAAAATGTTTTTTATTTCGACATTCGAATTCGGATAAAAACCAATAAACCAAATAGTCTATTTTCAAGAACATATTCTTATTCTTGATTTAATAAGAACACAATCTTAAATTCATACTTAAAATAAGAATTTTTTCAAGAATATATTCTTGATTTTTTAAGAATGTGATCTTAATTTAAGATTTTTATTAAGAACAAAATCTTGAATTTGATTTAAAAATGAGAATTTTTTCAAGATTACAATCTTAAAGGCGATCTTAAAAAAATAAAGATTTTATTCTTGAATTAAAAATTTTCGCATTTAACAGACTATTAAGATTGAAATGATTTGATTTTGAGCGTAAAATCTTGATTTTAGCACGTTTTTTCCCTTAGTGTAGCAATACAAAAAGCATTTTCTATTTATTTATGCTACACCTATCGATATGCGCACTTACTTGTATTTATAATGGAACCCGTTGGTAGCAGTGTTGTTATACGTAGGGAAAAATCCCTATTCGTAGAGATTTTCTTCTACAAAAAATGGCCGTAGAGAGAAAATGACAGATTTATTGAAGTAATTAAAATGTAGGGACTTTTCAATAATTTGACAACAAGGTATTAATTTTGCAACCTTATTCGATTTGTGAGAACATACTAACGAAATTTTTAATACGGGAATAGTACAAATTGTTACTTTTTTTTTAAAGTAAATTTGTGAAATATTGCATTTTTTATGTTTATATATAATGAACTCTTCGTTTTCATCAGACTTTTCGGCGTGCTTAGAGGAAACCGAAAAGTACTGAAAACAAAAATTCAACAAAACATGGTTGGAGGACGATCACGTTAAAGGGTGGCTGGAAGCTTTCTCTGATGAACCGTTTAAATACAAATGTTTTGAATGTAATAAAATTTTAAATTGCAGCAAGTCTGATCTTCTGAAGCACGCAGAAATTACGATACACAAAAAAATGTGAATTCTGTAAAAAAGACAAACAAATTGATAATTTTATAAAAAAGAAAAGCAGCGAGTCAGCTGATTTTCGCTGAAATAAAGAACTGATTCACGTACATAAAAATTTTATATTTAAATGTAACTAAAAATTATGTTTAGCATTGGCTAAACTTATATTTATTATTTTTTTTTTTTTTTAGATTTAAGATTTGAAAAACTTATTGATGTTTCAATCTATTATTGAAGATTCAATAAATAATATACATATAAAAAAAAAAATAATAGATAGAATACTGAACATTACTGATATTGAATTTCATAAGAAGAATGGGGGAGAATTAGAAATATATTCAAGGATAATAACTTTCCTAATCAACTGATTAATAATTTGATTGGACAATAAAAAAGGCAGGGGATAAATAGTACGAGCACTGGGAATGAACATAAAATTAAAAGGTCTTTAATTTATGTACCAATAATTTCTGAACGATTAGAGAACTCTAGAATTTATGATTTCAATAATTATAGGAGAACTCATAAGACATATAATACATTAGGAAGTTCGTTTAACAAAATGAAGGAGAAGACGGAAAGATTAGACAGATCTAATGTAGTTTACAGAAATAATAATAGAGGATGTAATAAAGTATATAAAGCTACCACCAAAAATAAACTAAAAATAGATTAGACGGACATACATATATCTGATTAGAAATACAAAAACAGATCATCTCAGAAAACTGCATTGACATTGCATTGTGCAATATTTCACCATACAGCAGATTTTGAAAATACAGCAGTTTTAAATACAGAAACTAACTACAAACGTCGTTTCGTGTTAGAAATGTTACAAATTCTTAATACAGCAATAGAACAAAAATTGAACTTTAAAATGGATACAGATAATATAAATGAAAACTATTGACATTTGATTTACAAAAATAGAACAGGAAATTGAATAATTTTTATGATATTGTAATAAATAGATTTAAGTAATTTTGTAAAAATGTGTAATTTATTATCAATTTTGATAATTTTTGTTCTTTCTAAAATTTAGAATAAGTTTTTCATTGTTTGAAAAAAATAAGCAATTGGTATTATTAATTTCATTCATATCCCTAAGAAGGTTTCCATAGAAAAAGTAAAATATTAGAAAAAATAGTTTTTATTAAGCTTGGAAAGTTTTTTAATAAAATAGAAAGAAGTAGTTGTATTGTAACAAGTTTTCTCATTAAAATGTTGTAAAATTCTTTTTTTAATAAGAATTTTTGAAAAATTTTATTTATTTTTATTTTTTGATAAATTCAGATTATTGAATTTATTAATTAAAGTACATTTTTTCAAGTATATGCAACTCTACAACAACACATTTGTGAAACATCGTGTGTTTGTCAAGTTTCATGTAAATATTAACTTAACAATATTTTTTATATGTGTAGTTTGTTTGACAGTCGGACGATTTTATGTATTTGCTTTAGTGTTGCATGTAATTTGAATAATTTACTTTGGAAGTAATATGGAATATTTTAATTATCAGAGGTCGCTGCACCATCTCATCAGCATTCTTTGTTCAAGTCTACCGCTTGCCACATTGGAAACTAGTGAATTGGAATATCAACTATTCAAGTGGATATTTAACACATTTGAATACGAAAATTTCTTATATTAATTTGAACAGGTTAAATCAATTTGCCACCTCGGACGATTAATTATTCCATATATTATTACTCTCTTCGCTTTTTCAGCGCCATCGGCTGCTGATATCAAGTTTTTTTATAGTCGATTTGGAGAGTAGACTTTCGAAAAATGTTGAATTTGTACTAGAAAACTTTTTATTACTAAACAAGTGATATTAATTATAATTATTTACTTTAAAAAATTTCAACTGATTTTACTTACGTGAAACTTTATTCCTTAAAATGTATATTCGGCAATTCTTCAAAATTTTGCAATAACGATACGTTTGGAAATAAAAGATTATTTGATTCAAAATATTTATATTTCTTTTATTTAATTTTTATCAGACAATATTTATTGATTTGTGGGAAATATTATTTCATAATACAAAGTTATTTTTTAAACAACTTTAATAATCAAATTGTTTTCAATTAATTGTGAATTGAACAATAATATTTTAAAAGACATCGATTGTTACATAAAAAAACTTACACCAACCGAATTATTTTCTTAAAAAAGATAACAAATAATGATTTTTTTGTATCGGAAATAATAGAAAAATTTCGCTTCTCATTCTTCGTCACTCATGTCTTCACTTATTCCTTCGTCATCAGAAATTTCGCAAATTGGAAATCTTATCAGAAAATCGTTTATACTTTCCATTTCTTGCTGCATGCGGCGGCAACGTTTGGCTTTTGCTTCTAATAAGTCTGCTAGATACATCTCCCACTGTCTCGCACCACTGGGTATACGATCTGAATACGTTGACGGCAACGGCGTTAAAGAAGATGAATCATCTTCTGTGTTCGTGTTGAAATCATTTTTAGGTTGTTCAACTGGCGCGGGTTCACTTCCAGTTGCAGCTTCTTCGCTTGGCAAAATTATGTCCTTGGCTTCGGGTAGCATTTTCGACTGGTTGTTTTTTTTTCTCGAAATGTTAACTTTAAGACACTTTAAAAGCGAATGATACTCCTTTAAAAATTAATTAATATTTATAAGTGAACTATCCTTTCTTATAAATTCGCTAGCAGGTAGAGCAACAAAGTCCTTAATGGGTGAGTAAAATGTAAGAGAGTCGCAGCTGCATAAAAATTAATCCGTTTGCGTAGTAGTTAATAATTTTATTGCACTTATTAGGAATTATTAGGAATACACAGCAGTGAACTCCTGTAATAACTGTTGCATTGTTTTTATTAGAAAAGGTTATAAAATTGTCGATATTGTTTGGAAGAATGACTTTTTGGCGTTGCAAGTTTCTAGGAATGTAAATGATCATAATTATATCACAGGCATGTCGCACATTCTAATGGGAATATTTTTAATTTTTCACTTACAACTCCTTGTTATTCTTAGTAAATACTTATTAGCGAAAAAAATTCACAATTCCTAGTAAGTGCAGTAAAATTATTAATTACTACGCAAGTGTAGATGATTTATATTAGAAATTCCTAATGACGGATTAATTTTGATGCAGCTGCGACTCTCTTACATTTTACTCACACATTAAGGACTTTGTTGCTCTACCTGCTAGCGAATTAATAAGAAAGGATAGTTCACTTATAAATATTAATTAATTTTTAAAGGAGTATCATTCGCTATTAAAGTGTCTTAAAGTTAACATTTCGTGAAAACAAAACAATTAAACAAAAATGCTACCCGAAGCCAAGGACATAATTTTGCCAAGCGAAGAAGCTGCATCTGGAAGTGAACCCGCGCCAGTTGAAAAACCTAAAAATGATTTGAACACAGAAGATGATTCATCTTCTTTAACGCCGTTGCCGTCAACGTATTCGCATCGTATACCCAGTGGTGCGAGACAGTGGGAGATGTATCTAGCAGACTTATTAGAAGCAAAAGCCAAACGTTGCCGCCGCATGCAGCAAGAAACGGAAAGTATAAACGATTTTCTGATAAGATTTCCAATTTGCGAAATTTCTGATGACGAAGGAATAAGTGATGACATGAGTGACGAAGAATGAGAAGCGAAATTTTGCCAATATTTCCGATACAAAAAAAATTATTATTTGTGATATTTTTTAAGAATATAATTCGGTTGGTGTAAGTTTTTTTTATATAACAATCCATGTCTTTTAAAATATTATTGTTCAATTCACAATTAATTAAAAACAATTTGATTATTAAAATTGTTTAATAAAATAACACTTTATTATGAAAAAATATTTGTCACAAATCAATATTGTCTGATAAAAATTAAATAAAAGGATCATAAATATTTTGAATCAAATAATCTTTCATTATACATTTTCATGAATAAAGTTTCACGTAAGTAAAATCAGTTGAAATTTTTTAAAGTAAATAATTATAATTAATATCACTTGTTTAGTAATAAAAAGTTTTCTAGTACAAATTCAACATTTTTAGAAAGTCTCATTTGAGCACAGTTATTGAACAAACAAAAAATAATAAAAGGAAAATTCCAGCAATTCTTCAAGTAGAATATATTTTATATATTTTTGGGTTTGTGATTTTAAGGACTTTTTGACATCTCAGTGAACAGAAATTTAAAAACGTCATTTACGGGGATCGGAGAAAGTAAATTTTCTAAATTAAGTAAAATTATCAGCTGAAAACATTTCATTCAGATATGTAAGTTAACACAACTCTAAATTCCCAACAGGGTATTTAAATTATTATGTTGTAATGTTACAATCAGCAATATTGCACACATTGCTAAAGTAAACAATTATAAAGAAATAGAACACCAGACGCAAACTCAGCAGTACTTGGGTATGGGGCTGCTTTATAATATTTTGTAAGTTAAGTTTAAGTTTAGTTTTTAAGTTTTACTCTAAGAAAGAAGAATGATAAAATAAACTGATCGCTTAACGATAAGAAAATTATATTTGTTATTACTTGTACACATGTATTTGATGGGAGATGGTTTTGAAAAGGTGTGGTGAATCGTCATCGATTTTGAGAATTATTTTAATAATCTCAAAAACTATTGACTATTAAAAACGACAAAAAGAACACTGATAATAATTTGGAAATTAATTTATAAAAAACGATTGAAAATTCGATTAAAAATATATTTCGTGGATATTTACAAAATGGAAATAATCACGCCTTTTGTCGGTTTTAAATAATTTTCCATCACATATCTGATTTTTTTTTAAATAAACATTTTTATATAATTATAACAATTAAAATTAAAAAATCTAAGGTTCTTTAAGGTGCAGTTCAGATATTACGTAACGCAATTTTCGCCGAATTAAAATCGCTCAAAGTTGCGACACGACTTTCTGTTTATTTTCAGATACTTAAGAGCATTTACAACATAATTTTCGGATCATCTACATAACTGTTTGAGCTATAAACTTAATTGTGTAAATTTCTTAGTCTTCTAAAATCATTTTATGCTGCAATTTTACAGCAAACCTTAAACTTTTGATTTCGATCCTAAAATTTGCAAAAGTTCGGAGTAATTGCAGTAGCTATTTCATCTGCCCCCACCGATTTTCGCAAAAAATCGAGCTACGACTTTCGTATATTAAGCCAATGGTATGTTTAAAAATATTATATTCAATTAAATTTTTGAAGATGACATCTTAACGAAGCGGCATATTTCTTAAAAAAAAAATTTTTTAATTATATTAAAATGTTTTCACGAAAAAACAGCCTGTTTCATGATGTCGAACGTTATTATTCGCTGGATTTCGGACGCAAAACAACTGATTTGAGTTCCACTAACAAACTACTTCATTTATTCATTTTTTTTATTTATGTGCAAAATTAAACAAATTAAACAAAAAAATAGTTTATTAGATGTTTTTCGTTTACAGTTCGAGTGAACGACAGCGTTCGACATCCTGTGGCAGAATGTAAGAATTTTTTAAAACAAACAATTAAAGTTTGTACTATAAAATTTTTAATAGTAATTAATTATTGCTGTTGGAAACCACACTTTTTATTTAAAATTTCAAGTTGAATTAAATAAATATTAAAAAAATGCAGTATTTTTTTAAGAATTGGAAAATTTCCTCCAAATCACAAAAATAGATTTTTATATTTTCCTTTTATATCCCATTGAAGGTTTCGGCAGAATACAAACTCCGCAATCAAGAAGACTTGAAGAAGGCCCGCGAAGAATGCATGGCAGCAAAAAAAGTATCTCCCGAAATGGTTGAGAAATACAAGAAATTCTATTTCCCTGATTATGAAGTCACCTTGTTCAATCCCAAGGATGGCTTCAAATATGAGAATCTAGGCAAACAAGGAAACCGTAAAGGCTGATGTTGCAAAGTGTGCCGATAAAAACGAACAGAAATCTGATTCCTGCGCCTGGGTGTTCCGTGGCTTTAAATGTTTTATTAGCAAGAATATGCCTTTGGTTATGGAGAGCTTGAAGAACTAAAAAGCGTTTCAAATTTCACAACTTTCGCATTTAATTGGATTGTTACGTATAAAAAAAGATAGCCACAGCAACAGTGTGATTTTAGGGAAAAATAACACATGAAAAATTTCTTTAATAAATCATCTTTTACGTCCACAATCGTCATATAATTTTAACACGTTTTTTATATTAAAATGTTTAAAACTTTCGTTAATTTAATCAAATAAATCGCAGATTCTGTAAAAGAATATTTTTATGTGTTTTTTGAAATTTTGTTCATTCAGTAGAAGCCAAAGAATTTTAAAATGAGGTGACACTACATCTCCAGTTTTCACTAACTACTCGTACATTAGAGACAAACACTTATGTGAAGGTGGCTGGTATTTGAAAAGTGAAAAAAATATAAATTTTAAATATATTCAGAAATAACAACGTATGTTCATATGCATGTATATGTCATTGTTGGCATTGATCAATTATTTAATTTCATTCATATCCAATCAGATTAACTAACATTAATCGATATCGAGCTAATTAGATCAACAATTTTTGTTTTGGGATTATGGAATTCGATATCGAACAAAAATAAATAACGCTTGAAATGATGACTTTCGATAGCGAGTCACCGATCGAGTGTTATCTTTGCAAACATTGTTCGATACCAAAATGTCAATCGTAAACAAAACAAATGGTTTTCTTAATCTTAACGACAAACAATAAATTGTGAAAGATTTTAGTTAAATTAAATTTTTAATTGTACTTATGGTGCACAATTGTGAAAAATATAAATTTAAAGCAAAAAAATGCTTGCAGAGTTTATGTCCGAACATCCAAATTTAGCTAAAAACAAGTAAGAGTGATATATTCGGCTGTGCCGAATCTTATATACCATTCATTGACGAAAGAAGTCACAATCACGAAAATTCACGCTCACGAAATACGAAAAATAAATGAAAAAAAAAGAATATAAATGGAAAAAATTACATTAAAGCAAAAAAAATTGCCACTCACCGTCTCACGGACGCAACCTCTCGCGATGAAAACAAAAAATTAATCACGATCATGCATTATTGGTTCTCATCTCTATTCCATAGCTGAATTCATAAACACAGCTTGCAAAGCAACACTGGAAGCATGAGTTTACAAGGCATCCTAGTGTTGCTTTTCAAACTGCCTTTATGAAGTCAGTCATAGATTATGAATTTCGTAACAAACTCCTTACCCCTTCTTGCCTAGAATGCATTATAATTTTATTTTATTAGCACTTATATCATTTTTCACACATCCAAGAAGTGTTTCAACGTCTTTATCAAAAAGCCGATGGTCTTCGACGAAACAAAGAAATGATTTGAAATGTAAGAAAAGGTTTAATAATGAAGAAATTCTCCCAAAATTTATAAAAAATATCGCCAACTATTTCATAAATCTGCTAGTCTAATGATTAAAATGTCCCAATATTATCTTCATGTTGAAAATAATTTAAAGCGATCAAAAATTCTTAAAAAAAAAACTATTTTTTAAATAAAAAGTAAAAGTAATAAAAATAACTAAAATGTATCAAAAATTAAAAAAAAAATAATAAATGGTTGGTCAGAATTTGAAACCGTAACCTACCCGGTGACACGGTTTCGTATCCTGAACAAGAATGCAATGCTATTTTTTAAGCATTTTTGATACATTTTAGTTATTTTTACTAAATGTAGGTGACATCTTCAATTTTTTATTGTTTCATCGACTTTTAAATGATATTCAACATTAAAATTTTTTTTACGAGTTTTTCACATTCCTTGCATTTTTATCCCGTTTTAGAAGATTTTACGGCTTTTAAAAATTTTGGAAAATTTTGCGAAGTTTCGCAATTATCGCGATATGATTTATTGCTTCATTGAATTTTTAAGATTTTATAAAAATATGAACTCAGAATATTGATCCAATATGCATGAATTTCATTGATCTTACGAGTATTTTTATGCAAAAATTATGTTTACTTAAAAAGTTAATACCAAATAAAGAAGTGCAATTTTTGCCTAAAACAAATATAAGTTGAAAATAAATTGTTTCTTTTTGTTATAGTTCTGCAAACAATTTGTTTTTCAAACGCTACAAAATTGTCTCTTGCAGTCATATATATGGACAATCTAAATTTAAGAACAAAATTCTTGAATGTAGATTGCAGAAATCTTCAGATTTCAATCTTGAAATTTAGTCAGTAAGATTTGACGTACCCAATTTTAAGCATAAATTCTTAATTTTTAGAATGAATTCTAAAAATCAAGAACGTAATCTTAATTTTAAAATCTTATTCTTAAATTTAATAATAAATTCTTAGAGTTAAGATTTAATTCTTGATTTTTTCCATATTTAACATCAATGAAAGCGTGTTGTGTAATAAATTGCAAGACGCCTAACGAAGACGACGTATTTAAAAAAAGTAAAAAGAAATATTAAATTATTGTAAAAGGCAATTAAAAATGGAAAATCAGAACACAGATGAAATGGTGTTTATAACCATACCAGTGAGTGACAGTTTATTACCGGAGTTTTCAGACGACGCACTGTTAAAAAGCCTTTTACAAGAGTTTCAAATGGAGTCTATTTTCAAGTATCTCAAGGGTAAGTACTCCGTCTTATTTATATATAAACAGGTAAGAAAACGTGAATATTAAAAGAAATATGTGCAAATAAAAAATTGTTTACATCAATAGATTTATTTAACCACCTGCTATTTGACATTAAATTCATTTCTTTCAGACTCAAAAGTGACTTTTAAAAGTTTGCAGTACATGAAGAAAGAAGTCATAAAAGAAGCAATTCCTCCTCTGGGACTTAGAATGGAGTTTCGCGAAAAGTTGTTGGCTGGAAAAAGAAAGAAGTAATAATAAAACAAGAAAAAAAATGACACTACTAATAAGTTTGCTTTTAGTTTGGAATAGACGAAGGTACGCTTTCAATGCCATCAAAGGTAGGTGAATGGCTGAAAAAGTGTAAGGATACATTTTCTACACCAACTTCTTAAGTAAACTCGGCAGTCAAAAAAAAGTTTTTGATAAAGTAAGAGCCGTAGCTTCCAGGTTCTAAAGGATTACACAAAAACTATATGTTTGTTTCATATTTTGATATATGTAGGGTTTGCTTTTGTTGTTGGCTGAGTCATTTAGTGGCAATGACATCATAGAATTTTATAACCTGCATAAAAATCTTACAAATGATAAGCGAGACGAGATTATCCGAATCATAGTTGAGGAAGTTTTAAAAAAGGATTTCACACTTCGTGCTCAAGATTTCTCAATTATATTGACAGAAGTTTTTTTCTACTGAGACTGAAGTTAAAGTAATTCTAATACTAATAAGTTCTAATGATTACTATTGTCAATAACACAATGTTTTAAAATAAAGGAATATTATTATATTCCACGAATGGGAAAAAAATCCCAGCGGAAAGTTTTTTTTTTTTATTCTCAACTTTTATTTACAATCTATTTTACAATATTTAGCAAATTAGATGATTAAAATAAAAATATCACATGTGTTACTAAACTACATTAAGTTTAATAAACTATACATAAAAAATTTTCTGTGTTTAAAGTTTAATTCTGAGTTTTATTTTCTATATTGAAGATCTAACACATGAAACCTATTCAGTCTTCTAGTTTCATTTGTTTCATCTAATAAAGAAATCGCCAATGGGTTTTGATGGTTGCTTAACCTGTTTACGTACCTAGAACTAAATCTGTTTATTTCACTAAATATAAAGGGTACATTTAGATCCCTATGAATTTGAATATTGGTCATAAACCAAGGAGCTCCGGAAATATTCCTTAAAGTTTTGGATTGATAACGTTGTAATATTTCAATATTTGAATTGCTGGCTGTTCCCCACAGCTCAATGCCATATGTCCATATGGGTTTTAAAATAACTTTATACAATTTAATTTTGTTCTCTAGACTAAGTTGTGACTTGCTTCCAAGTAACCAGTTCATTTTTTTTTGTCTTCATATTGAGGTACTTTCTTTTATTTTTGATGTGATCTTTCCACGTAAGACGTTTGTCAACATACATTCCTAAATACTTCACGCAGTAAGACATCGGTAATTGCAAACCATTTATATATATTGGAGGGCAATCTTCCTTTCTTAAAGTAAATGTAACATGAGTACATTTTTCTACATTTATAGCAATTTTCCATATGTTTAACCATTCCTGCAACGTGTTTAATTCTCTTTGCATTACGGATGAGGCTTCAATGTGGCATTTATTGGTGGAAATTATGGCGGTGTCGTCCGCATAAGTCGCAACTTCGACATTATCAGATGCAGGCATATCAGAAGTATATATAGTGTATAATATTGGGCCTAAGACGCTGCCTTGGGGCACTCCGCTAAATATTTGGTATACACTTGATGCTTCGTCATCAACTTTCACATAAAAAGATCGATTGCGTATATATGACTTTAACATTGAAAAATGTGGGGCAGGTAGAATTTTCTTATGTTTAAATAGTAGTCCTTCGTGCCACACTCTATCGAATGCCTGTTTAATGTCAAGAAATACTGCAGAGCAATACAGTTTTTTCTCTAGAGAGTCCGATATTACTCTTACTATTCTGTGGCACTGTTCTGGTGTTCCATGTTGTTGTCGAAATCCAAACTGGTGATCAGGTATAACTCTTTCTTTCTCTAAAATCGGTAAAAGCCTTGTTACAAACAGTTTCTCGAATATTTTCGAAAATGTAGTTAATAGACTTATTGGTCTGTGGGATGAAATCTGGTTTTCTGGTTTATTTGGTTTTTGAATCATTATAATTTCCGCTCTTTTCCAAATGGTCGGAAAATATGAAAGTCTCATCATAGAGTTATATATTAGTGTTAAAAATACAATGCCTTTTTTTGAGAGTGATTTTGCAACTGTCGCGTCCATTTTATCATGTCCGGGAGACTTTTTGCTATTAAGTTTGGAAATGATGTTTTGTACTTCACTCGGAGAGGTAGGTTTTATTGGAAAGTCCATTTGGTATGGAGATTCCAAAAATGTAAAAACGTTTTTTTCGTGAACGGTATGTGTTGTAGGAAAAGGCTGATAAATTTGATTTAAGTATTCAGCGAAGGCTTCTGCTTTGCTCTTGCTGTTTCTACACCAGGTGCCATCCAATTTCATGATTGGTACATTTCTTTTAACTGGGTGTTTTAAGTATTTTGTCGCTTTATAAAGGCTATAATCTGTATCTTTTGAGGTGTCCAAATTTTTCAAAAAAGTAGATACTTCATCATTTCTCAATTCCGCAATCCTCTTTTTTAGATGGTTTGATGCTCTATTGAAATTAGTTTTGTCTATAGGGTTTCTACTTTGCTGCCAAATTCTGCGAAGCCTACGACGTTCTCGTATAAGTTGTCTTATTTCTGTAGATATAAACACTTTTTGGCCTGTTTGCGGTTGTATTGTAGGAGTAGATATATGAGCAGAATTTTCAATAACATTGCAGAATTTATCTATTGCTTTATCAATTTCGTTCTCGGTTTTTAAAGATATGTTTAGTTCTAAACTTTGATCCATCCAATGTTGAAAGGCGTTAACATCAGTTTTATGTGTGATAATTTTATACTTCTTTTCAATATTTGCTGTTAGAGTGCTGTAGCTTAGAATTAAAGGAGAATGATCAGAATTAAGGTCATCAGAATCTGTGACATCAAGAACAACATCCGGTATGCCTGAGTATATAAAAAAATCTAACAAATCTGGAATCTTATTTGGGTCAGTAGGCCAATACGTTGGACTTCCTGAAAACAATGTTTTGTACCCTAGTTTGGATATGCACTTAAAAAGTTCTTTCCCTTTAGGATTAGATAATCTTGAACCCCACCATGGATGTTTAGCATTAAAGTCTCCGCCGATAATAAACTTGCTACCAAGAGTTTTGAAAAACGTTTCATAATTTTGTGCACTTAAACTGTGTCGAGGTGGACAATAAATAGCATAAACCGAAACTTCGTAATTATCGCACTGAATTTTTACACCACAAGCCTGTATAGATGGTTTTGTTACGGGGCTTAGTGATTCATATTTAAGATTAGACTTAATTAAAACAACTGATCCAGCGTGGGCTTTATTATCCGGATGATTGGCTTGAAATAGATCATAACCTTTAACGCTAAAGTATGTTTTAGATGTAAAATGTGTTTCAGATATGAGTAAAATATCTAAATGATTTGTTATAAGAAAAATCTCTATCTCTCTTGTGTGATTGGATGCTCCATTAGCATTCCATGTTGCGATTCGTAGGTTTATTTGCATAACTTTTCCATAATTCTTGACATCATATCAAACATTTTATCCATCATACGTTCCAATCTTTCTAAAAACCGCATTTCGGGACTGGTTGTATTACCTATAACAGCTTGAGCATACGTGATACCTTCAGTAGCGCTTTGGTTGTATGAAGTAGGGTTTGTTGCAGAAGGTTGTACATAGCGGGTTTGCCCATATGTACGTTGTTGTGAATTGTTGCGTATTTGTTGCATTCTTTGGTAAAAAGGGCAGCCCTTATAATTTGCAGTATGATTTTGAAGACAGTTTGCACATTTTGGTGGAGTTTCTAAATTTTTTGTACATTCCGCAGTGGGATGGTCGAATCCGCACTTAACACACTTGAACGGTCTTTTACAGTAGGATTTAGTATGGCCAAACTGTTGACATCGGTGGCATTGTACTAAGTCGTCAGTTTTATTATTAGTTAGTATTATTTTGTTAAACGCCTTTTGTTTGATTTTGTACCTGGCACTTGCTGCCAAATATCATCAGATTCATCACTATCATCACTTAAATTTGTCATAGCGACAAATTGTTGTTATTTTTTATTTTTAATTTTGATGTTATTGTTTTTTTTTTTGACTCCTTAAATTACAATTGTTTTTTTTTGGTTTTTTTAAACGTTTGTGTTACAATTTCGATTTTTGTAATTGCATGCAATTGTTTTTGGGGATAAGAATTCTTGGAATTTTTATTAATCCCTTTGTTTTGAATAAATAAGTTTTGTTGTTGTTTACAAATTAACACTTGCGAGAGGTTTGTAACACGTCTTTTCCTTAAGAAAGTCAATGAAAAACCAGCGGAAAGTTGTTTTCAAAATTTTACTAGCCCGCCTTTACATTTATATCCAATTAATAATGGAAAGACATATGTTAGACATAAGTTAATATACATAAGTATGTATCATACATAATGTATGTACTTGTAAGTATTGCATTATCATTGCGTTTTCCTTTTTATTTTATATATTATTTGTATAATTATTTTTTTATTACCACATTGCCGGAATACCGAAACAAATAAGAGTTACATACAATAAGGCGACAAAAATTCGGTTACTAATTTATTATTACCAAATTGCCAGAATAAGGTTGTAAATGTATTACACACATATGTAAATATTTAAATAAATAAAAATTAAAAATAATAAAAAAATGTTTTTTATTTCGACATTCGAATTCGGATAAAAACCAATAAACCAAATAGTCTATTTTCAAGAACACATTCTTAAAACCGATCTTAAAAGAAGAATTACATTAAGATTACATTCTTAAAATTTAAGAATTTATTCTTGATTTAATAAGAACACAATCTTAAATTCATACTTAAAATAAGAATTTTTTCAAGATTATATTCTTGATTTTTTAAGAATGTGATCTTAATTTAAGATTTTTATTAAGAACAAAATCTTGAATTTGATTTAAAAATGAGAATTTATTCAAGATTACAATCTTAAAGGCGATCTTAAAAAAATCAAGATTTTATTCTTGAATTAAGAATTTTCGCATTTAACAGACTATTAAGATTGAAATGATTTGATTTTGAGCGTAAAATCTTGATTTTAGCACGTTTTTTCCCTTAGTGTAGCAATACAAAAAGCATTTTCTATTTATTTATGCTACACCTATCGAAATGCGCACTTACTCGTATTTATAATGGAACCCGTTAGTAGCAGTGTTTTTATACGGAGGGAAAAATCCCTATTCGTAGAGATTTTCTTCTACAAAAAATGGCCGTAGAGAGAAAATGACAGATTTATTGAAGTAATTAAAATGTAGGGACTTTTCAATAATTTGACAACAAGGTATTAATTTTGCAACCTTATTCGATTTGTGAGAACATACTAACGAAATTTAATAATACGGGAATATTACAAATTGTTATACTTTTTTTAAAGTAAATTTGTGAAATATTGCATTTTTTATGTTTATATATAATGAACTCTTCGTTTTCATCAGACTTTTCGGCGTGCTTAGAGGAAACCGAAAAGTACTGAAAACAAAAATTCAACAAAACATGGTTGGAGGACGATCACGTTAAAGGCTGGCTGGAAGCTTTCTCTGATGAACCGTTTAAATACAAGTGTTTTGCATGCATAAAATTTTAAATTGCGGCAAAAATGTAAATTTTGTAAAAAATGACAAAGAAATTGATATTTTTTTTAAAAAGAAAAGCAGCGAGTCAGCTGATTTTCGCTGAAATAAAGAACTGATTCACGTACATAAAAATTTTATATTTAAATAAAATTTAAATCTCATAGATAGAATACTGAATATTACTGATATTGAATTTCATAAGAAGAATGGGGAGAATTAGAAATATATTCAAGGATAATAACTTTCCTAATCAACTGATTAATAATTTGATTGGACAATAAAAAAGGGAGGGGATAGATAGTACGGGCACTGGGAATGAACATAAAATTTAAAAGTCTTTAATTTATCTACCAATCATTTCTGAACGGTTAGAGAACTCTAGAATTTATGATTTCAATAATTATAGGAAAGCTCATAAGACATATAATACATTAGGAAGTTCGTTCAACTAAATGAAGGAGAAGACGGAAAGATTAGACAGATCTAATGTAGTTTACAGAAATAATAATAGAGGGTGTAATAAAGTATACAGGGTGGCCCAAATGAGACCTAGTGATGTTAAACACGTGTAAATCTTGTAATAACGGTATTTTTTAAATGATTTATTTTTATATATTAATTACATTTTATGGAAATTTAACGTGACTATGTGTGAAATATGACATCTGACAAATGACCACCATTTCGCTCGATACAAGCATTAGCTCTTTTTAGCGCATTTTGCATTACACAGCGTAATGTTTCTGGTTGCAGGCGCCGTATTTCGTCTCGAATATTCTGCTTGAGCTGTCCAATTGTCTGTGGTTTGTTAACATACACTTTGTCTTTTAAATATCCCCATAAAAAAATTGGGCGCAGTTAAATCTGGTGAACGAGGAGGCCAAGGGAAATCTGAATTTCTTGAAATTATGCGTTCACCAAAAAATTAACACAGCATGTCCATAGTTTGCCTAGCAGTATGCGAAGTGGCTCCATCTTGTTGAAACCACAAATTAGGATGTTGCTCCACCATTGTCCGAAAAAAGTTGTCGACCATTGTTCTGTAAGAAGCCCCGGAGACTGTTTCTGGCGTTTCATCCTAATTCTCAAAGAAATATGGGCCGATGATTTTTGTGGCCACAACAACGCACCAAACAGTGCATCTGATTGGGTGTGACTGATGCTGATGTATTGCCCTTGGATTGTCGGAGCCCCACAACCTACAGTTTTGTTTATTCACATAACCACTTAAATGGAAATGCGCTTCATCCGTCATCAAAAGGTTATTTAAAAAATCATTTTGTGTGGCTAATTGTGTAAAGCGAATAGCGTATTGTACGTTGTTGGGGGTCTTGCTGTACGTATTTATTTTAAATTTCCAAGAGTTCAGTTATAATCTTCAAAAAGAAAAAATAAATTACGTTAAAAAATAAAAAAGTTATTTGTGTTTTACATCAGCTGGTCTTATTTGGGCCACCCTGTATAAAGCTACCACCAAAAATAAACTAAAAATAGATTAGACGGACATACATATATCTGATTAGAAATACAAAAACAGATCATCTCAGAAAACTGCATTGACATCGCATTGTGCAATGTTTCACCATACAACAGATTTTGAAAATACAGCAGTTTTAAATACAGAAACTAACTACAAACGTCGTTTTGTGTTAGAAATGTTACAAATTCTTAATACAGCAATAGAACAAAAATTGAACTTTAAAATGGATACAGATAATATAAATGAAAACTATTGACATTTAATTTATAAAAATAGAACAGGAAATTGAATAATTTTTATAATATTGTGTTGAATAGATTTAAGTAATTTTGTAAAAATGTGTAATTCATTATCAATTTTGATAATTTTTGTTCTTTATAAAATTTAGAATAAGTTTTTCATTGTTTGAAAAAACTAAGCAATTGGTATTATTAATTTCATTCATATCCCTGAAGAAAGTTTCCACAGAAAAAGTGAAATATTATAAAAAATAGTTTTTATTTTGTTATTGTTGACCTTAAGCTTGGAAAGTTTTTTAATAAAATAGAAAGAAGTAGTTTTATTCCAACAACTTTTCTCAATAATAGGCAGTAAAATTAAAATTTTTTGATAAATTTAAAATATTATTATATTTTTATAAATTCAAATTATTGCATTTATTAATTAAAGAACATTTTTTCAAGTATATGCAATTCTACAATAACACATTTGTGAAACATCGTTTGTTTGTCAAATTCCAAATAAATATAAACTTAAAAACATTTTTTATTTGTGTAGTTTGTTTGACAGTCAGATGATTTTATATTTTTTTCTGTAGTGATGCATGGAATTTGAAGAATTTACTTTGGAAGTAATATGGAATATTTTAATTATCAGAGGACGTTGCACCATCTCATCAGCATTCTCTGTTCAAGTCTACCGCTTGTCTATTCAAGTGGATAATTTAACACATTTGAATACGAAAATTTCTTATATTAATTTGAACAGGTTAAATCAATTTCGGTTAGTAAAAAATTCCCACCTCTGACGATTAATTATTCCATATATTATTACCTTCTTCGCTTTTTCAGCGCCATTGGCTGCTGATATCAATTTTTTTTATAGTCGATTTGGAGAGTAGACTTTCGAAAAATGTTGAATTTGTACTAGAAAACTTCTTATTACTAAACAAGTGATATTAATTATAATTATTTACTTTAAAAAATTTCAACTGATTTTACCTTCGTGCACTTTATTCCTTAAAATGTATATTCGGCAATTCTTCAAAATTTTGCAATCACGATACGTTTGGAAATAAAACATTATTTGATTCAAAATATTTATGATTCTTTTATTTAATTTTTATCAGACAATATTTATTGATTTGTGGGAAATATTATTTCATAATACAAACTTATTTTTTAAACAACTTTAATAATCAAATTGTTTTCAATTAATTGTGAATTGAACAATAATATTTTAAAAGACATCGATTGTTACATAAAAAAACTTACACCAACCGAATTATTTTCTTAAAAAAGATAACAAATAATGATTTTTTTGTATCGGAAATAGTAGAAAAATTTCGCTTCTCATTCTTCGTCACTCATGTCTTCACTTATTCCTTCGTCATCAGAAATTTCGCAAATTGGAAATCTTATCAGAAAAACGTTTATATTTTCCGTTTCTTGCTGCATGCGACGGCAGCGTTTGGCTTTTGCTTCCAACAAATCTGCTAGATACAGCTCCCACTGTCTCGCACCACTGGGTATACGATGTGAATACGTTGACGGCAACGGTGTTAAAGAAGATGAATCATCTTCTGTGTTCAAATTATTTTTAGGTTTTTGAACTGGCGCGGGTTCACTTCCAGTTGCAGCTTCTTCGCTTGGCAAAATTATGTCCTTGGCTTCGGGTAGCATTTTCGACTTGTTGTTTTGTTTTCACGAAATGTTAACTTTAAGACACTTTAAAAGCGAATGATACTCCTTTCTATAAGCGAACGGTCCTTTCTTATAATTTTGCTAACAGCTAGAGCAACAAAGTCCTTAATGTGTGAGTAACAGGTGAGAGTCGCAGCTGCGTCAAAATTAATCCGTCATTAGGAATTTCATCTACACTTGCGTAGTAATTAATAATTTTATTGCACTTACTAGGAATTGTGAATTTTTTTTGCTAATAAGTATTTACTAAGAATAACAAGGAGTTGTAAGTGAAAAATTAAAAATATTCCCATTAGAATGTGCGACATGCCTGTGACGTAATTCTGATCATTTATTCCAAGAAACTTGCAACGCGAAAAAGTCATTCTTCCAAACAATATCGACAATTTTATAACCTTTTCTAATAAAAACAATGCAACAATTATTACAGGAGTTCACTGCTGTGTATTCCTAATAATTCCTAATAATTGCAATAAAATTATTAACTACTACGCAAACGGATTAATTTTTATGCAGCTGCGACTCTCTTACATTTTACTCACACATTAAGGACTTTGTTGCTCTACCTGCTAGCGAATTAATAAGAAAGGATAGTTCACTTATAAATATTAATTAATTTTTAAAGGAGTATCATTCGCTATTAAAGTGTCTTAAAGTTAACATTTCGTGAAAACAAAACAATTAAACAAAAATGCTACCCGAAGCCAAGGACATAATTTTGCCAAGCGAAGAAGCTGCAACTGGAAGTGAACCCGCGCCAGTTGAAAACCCTAAAAATGATTTGAACACAGAAGATGATTCATCTTCTTTAACGCCGTTGCCGTCAACGTATTCGCATCGTATACCCAGTGGTGCGAGACAGTGGGAGATGTATCTAGCAGACTTATTAGAAGCAAAAGCCAAACGTTGCCGCCGCATGCAGCAAGAAATGGAAAGTATAAACGATTTTCTGATAAGATTTCCAATTTGCGAAATTTCTGATGACGAAGGAATAAGTGAAGACATGAGTGACGAAGAATGAGAAGCGAAATTTTGCCAATATTTCCGATACAAAAAAAATTATTATTTGTGATATTTTTTAAGAATATAATTCGGTTGGTGTAAGTTTTTTTATATAACAATCCATGTCTTTTAAAATATTATTGTTCAATTCACAATTAATTAAAAACAATTTGATTATTAAAATTGTTTAATAAAATAACACTTTATTATGAAAAAATATTTGTCACAAATCAATAAATATTGTCTGATAAAAATTAAATAAAAGGATCATAAATATTTTGAATCAAATAATCTTTCATTATACATTTTCATGAATAAAGTTTCACGTAAGTAAAATCAGTTGAAATTTTTTAAAGTAAATAATTATAATTAATATCACTTGTTTAGTAACAAAAAGTTTTCTAGTACAAATTCAACATTTTTAGAAAGTCTCATTTATGCACAGTTATTGAACAAACAAAAAATAATAAAAGGAAAATTCCAGCAATTATTCAAGTAGAATATATTTTATATATTTTTGGGTTTGTGATTTTACGGACTTTTTTTTAAATTTCTGTTCACTGAGAGAAATTTAAAAACGTCATTTACGGGGATCGGAGAAAGTAAATTTTCTAAATTAAGTAAAATTATCAGCTGAAAACATTTCATTCAGATATGTACACATGTATTTGATGGGAGATGGTTTTGAAAAGGTGTGGTGAATCCTCATCGATTTTGAGAATTATTTTAATAATCTCAAAAACTATTGACTATTAAAAACGACAAAAAGAACACTGATAATACAAATTTGGAAATTAATTTATAAAAAACGATTGAAAATTCTATTAACAATATATTTCGTGGATATTTACAAAATGGAAATAATCACGCCTTTTGTCGGTTTTAAATAATTTTCCATCACATATCTGATTTTTTATTAAAATAAACATTTTTATATAATTATAACAATTAAAATTAAAAAATTTAAGGTTCTTTAAGGTGCAGTTCAGATATTACGTAACGCAATTTTCGCCGAATTAAAATCGCTCAAAGTTGGGACACGACTTTCTGTTGTTTTTAGATGCTTAAGAGCATTTACAACATAATTTTCGGATCATCTACATTACTGCTTGAGACATAAACTTAATTGTGTAAATTTCTTAGTCTTCTAAAATCATTTTATGCTGCAATTTTACAGCAAACCTTAAACTTTTGATTTCGATCCTAAAATTTGCAAAAGTTCGGAGTAATTGCAGTAGCTATTTCATCTGCCCCACAATTTTGTTTCTAATTTTTAAGAATTTCTTATAAGTTACTATAAGCACTATAAAAAACAGCGGAGTTTTTTTGGAAAAGAACGATTTTCGCAAAAAATCGAGCTACGACTTTCGTATATTAAGCCAATGGTATGTTTAAAAATATTATATTCAATTAAATTTGTGAAAATTAAATCTAAACGAAGCGGCATATTTCTTAAAAAAAAAAATTTTTAATTATATTAAAATGTTTTCACGAAAAAACAGCCTGTTTCATGATGTCGAACGTTATTATTCGCTGGATTTCTGACGCAAAACAACTGATTTGAGTTCCACTAACAAACTACTTCATTTATTCATTTTTTTGTTTATTTATGTGCAAAATTAAACAAATTAAACAAAAAAATAGTTTATTAGATGTTTTTCGTTTACAGTTCGAGTGAACGACAGCGTTCGACATCCTGTGGCAGAATGTAAGAATTTCGTAAAACAAACAATTAAAGTTTGTACTATAAAATTTTTAATAGTAATTAATTATTGCTGTTGGAAACCACACTTTTTATTTAAAATTTCAAGTTGAATTAAATAAAAATTAAAAAAATGCAGTATTTTTTTAAGAATTGGGAAATTTCCTCCAAATCACAAAAATATATTTTTATATTTTCCTTTTATACTCAAACTCCGCAATCAAGAAGACTTGAAGAAGGCCCGCGAAGAATGCATGGCAGCAAAAAAAGTATCTCCCGATATTGTTGAGAAATACAAGAAATTCGATTTCCCTGATGATGAAGTCACCTTGTTCGATCCGAAGGATGGCTTCAAATATGAGAATCTAGGCAAACAAGGAAACCGTAAAGGCTGATGTTGCAAAGTGTGCCGATAAAAACGAACAGAAATCTGATTCCTGTGCCTGGGTGTTCCGTGGCTTTAAATGTTTTATTAGCAAGAATATGCCTTTGGTTATGGAGAGCTTGAAGAACTAAAAGCGTTTCAAATTTCATAACTTTCGCATTTAATTGGATTGTTCCGTATAAAAAAAGATAGCCACAGCAACAGTGTTCCAATCATCGATGACCATCTCATGCTTTTAGGCAACAATAACACATGAAAAATTTCTTTAATAAATCATCTTTTACGTCCAGAATCGTCATATAATTTTAACACGTTTTTATATTAAAATGTTTAAAACTTTCGTTAATTTAATCAAATAAATCGCAGATTCTGTAAAAGAATATTTTTATGTGTTTTTTGAAATTTTGTTCATTCAGTAGAAGCCAAAGAATTTTAAAATGAGGTGACACTACATCTGCAGTTTTCACTAACTACTCGTACATTAGAGACAAAAAACATTCATTCAATGAAAAAGTTTACAGATGAAAACACTTATGTGAAGGTGGCTGGTATTTGAAAAGTGAAAAAAATATAAATTTTAAATATATTAGTAACAACGTATATTCATATGCATGTATATGTCATTGTTGGCATTAATCAATTAGTTAATTTCATTCAGATCCAATCAGATTAACTAACATTAATCGATATCGAGCTAATTAGATCAACAATTTTTGTTTTGGGATTATGGAATTCGATATCGAACAAAAATAAATAACGCTTGAAATGATGACTTTCGATAGCGAGTCACCGATCGAGTGGTATCTTTGCAAATATTGTTCGATACCGAAATGTCAATCGTAAACAAAACAAATGGTTTTCTTAATTTTAACGACAAACAATAAATTGTGAAAGATTTTAGTTTTATTAAATTTTTAATTGTACTTATGGTGCACAATTATGAAAAATATAAATTTAAAGCAAAAAAATGCTTGCAGAGTTTATGTCCGAACACCCAAATTTAGCAAACACAAGTAAGAGTGATATATTCGGCTGTGCCGAATCTTATATACCCTTCACCATAGTATGTAGTGACGAAAGAAGTCACAATCACGAAAATTCACGCTCACGAAATACAAAAAATAAATGAAAAAAAGAATATAAATGGAAAAAATTACATTAAAGCAAAAAAAATTGCCACTCACCGTCTCACGGACGCAACCTCACGTGATGAAAACAAAAAATTAATCACGATCATGCATTATTGGTTCTCATCTCTATTCCATAGCTGAATTCATAAACACAGCTTGCAAAGCAACACTGGAAGCATGAGTTTACAAGGCATCCTAGTGTTGCTTTTCAAACTGCCTTTATGAAGTCAGTCATAGATTATGAATTTCGTAACAAACTCCTTACCCCTTCTTGCCTAGAACGCATTATAATTTTATTTTATTAGCACTTATATCATTTTTCACACATCCAAGAAGTGTTTCAACGTCTTTATCAAAAAGCTGATGGTCTTCGACGAAACAAAGAAATGATTTGAAATGTAAAAAAAGGTTTAATAATGAAGAAATTCTCCCAAAATTTATAAAAAATATCGCCAACTATTTCATAAATCTGCTAGTCTAATGATTAAAATGTTCCAATATTATCTTCATATTGAAAATAATTTAAAGCTATCAAAAATTCTTAAAAAAAGAACAAACTATTTTTTAAATAAAAAGTAAAAGTAATAAAAATAACTAAAATGTATCAAAAATTAAAAAAAAAATAATAAATGGTTGGTCAGGATTTGAAACCATAACCTACCCGGTGACACGGTTTCGTATCCTGAACAACAATCCAATGCTATTTTTTAAGCATTTTTGATACATTTTAGTTATTTTTACTAAATGTAGGTGACATCTTCAATTTTTTATTGTTTCATCGACTTTTAAATGATATTCAACATTAAAATTTTTTTACGAGTTTTTCACATTCCTTGCATTTTTATTTCGTTTTAGAAGATTTTACGGCTTTTAAAATTTTTGGAAAACTTGGCGAAGTTTCGCAATTATGGCGATATGATTTATTGCTTCATTGAATTTTTAAGATTTTATAAAAATATGAACTCAGAATATTGATCCAATATGCATGAATTTGATCTTACGAGTATTTTTATGCAAAAATTTTTTTTACTTAAAAAGTTAATACCAAATAAAGAAGTGCAATTTTTGCCTAAAATAAATATAAGTTGAAAATAAATTATTTCTTTTTGTTATAGTTCTGCAAACAATTTCTTTCAAACGCTACAACATTGTCTCTTATAGTCATATTTATGGATACCCATCGATAGATATCTGTAGATATTTGTACGTATTCCTAGCAATACAAAAAGCATTTTCTATTTATTTATGCTACACCTATCGATATGCGCACTTACTCGTATTTATAATGGAACCCGTTGGTAGCAGTGTTTTTATACGTAGGGAAAAATCCCTATTCGTAGAGATTTTCTTCTACAAAAAATGGCCGTAGAGAGAAAATGACAGATTTATTGAAGTTATTAAAATGTAGGCACTTTTCAATAATGTGACAAAAAGATATTAATTTTGCAACCTTATTTGATTTGTTCTCACAAACGAAATTAATAATTCGGGAATATTACAAATTGTTGTATTTATTTTTAAAGAAAATTTGTGAAATATTGCCTTTTTTATATTTATATAAGTAACTCTTCGCTTTCTGAAGACTTTTTGGCGTGCTTAGAAGAAACCGAAAAGTTCTGAAAACAAAGATTCAGCAAAAAATGGCTGGAGGACGATAACTTTAAAGGTTGGCTGGAAGCTTTCTCTGATGAACCGTTCAAATACAAGTGTTTTGAATGTAATAAAATTTTAAATTACAGCAAGTCTGATCTTCTGAAGCACGCAGAAATTACGATACACAAAAAAATGTGAATTCTGTAAAAAAGACAAACAAATTGATAATTTTATAAAAAAGAAAAGCAGCGAGTCAGCTGTTTTTCACGTACATAAAAATGTTTATATTTAAATAAAATTTATACGTCTACACCATTTAAAAGTTCTAGGGATTTTTGTAGAGACAATTTTTTGAGCGCGTCGGGAAAAATAGGGATTTTATTCGGGCTGCGTAAAGACTTCTGAAAAAAGTATATAACATCAGTGGTTGGTAGTCATAGTTTTCTGTGAACGTATTTGTTTGTATCCTAACATTTTAATAATCCTACACTTTTAAATATCGATATGTGCTATGTACATAATACATAATACGTATTAAAAATTGTATACCTTTGTCGTTCACTGATACACATATATTCGCCAAACTTATAGATAGGAAAGTTGATTTAACGATGTCTGTCTGTCCGACGTTGAAATGCCTGATCTGAGGGCTTCAGTTTGTCCGAAGATTTAGCTAATGACAGTCAGCTAAATCATTCCACACATGACGGAGAAATTTTCCTACATTTATTTTTGTCTTTTTTAATGACCGTCTTCTTAGGAACAATAAACAAATAGTACGAGCACTGGGAAGGACCATAAAATTTAAAGGTGTTTAATTTATGTACCAATCATTTCTGAACTATTAGAGAACTCTAGAATAATAATAGAAATGATATTAGAAATTCCTAATAACGGATTAATTTTTAAGTTGCTGCGACTCTCTTACCTGTTACTCACACATTAAGGACCTTGTTGCTCTACCTGCTAGCGAATTTATAAGAAAGGATAGTTCACTTATAAATATTAATTAATTTTTGAAAGGAGTATCATTCGCTATTAAAGTGTCTTAAAGTTAACATTTCGTGAAAACAAAACAATTAAACAAAAATGCTACCCGAAGCTAAGGACATAATTTTGCCAAGCGAAGAAGCTGCAACTGGAAGTGAACCCGCGCCAGTTCAAAAACCTAAAAATGATTTGAACACAGAAGATGATTCATCTTCTTTTACACCGTTGCCGTCAACGTATTCAGATCGTATACCCAGTGGTGCGAGACAGTGGGAGATGTATCTAGCAGATTTGTTGGAAGCAAAAGCCAAACGCTGCCGCCGCGTGCGACAAGAAACGGAAAATATAAACGATTTTCTGATAAGATTTCCAATTTGCGAAATTTCTGATGACGAAGGAATAAGTGAAGACATGAGTGACGAAGAATGAGAAGCGAAATTTTGCCAATATTTTGCTACTAAAACATTATTTGTGATCTTTTTTAAGAATATAATTCGGCAGGTGTAAGTTTTTTTATGTAACGATCGATGTATTTTAAAATATTATTGTTCAATTCACAATTAATTAAAAACAATTTAATTATTAAAATTGTTTAATAAAATAACATTTTATTATTAAAAAATATTTGTCACAAATCAATAAATATTGTCTGATAAAAATTAAATAAAAGAATCATAAATATTTTGAATATTTTGAAAATAATGTTTCATTATACATTTTCATGAATAAAGTTTCACGTAAGTAAAATCAGTTGAAATTTTTGAATTAAATAATTATAATTAATATCACTTGTTTAGTAACAAAAAGTTTTCTAGTACAAATTCAACATTTTTCTTAAGTCTACTCTCCAAATCTCATTTGTGCACAGTTATTGAACAAACAAAAAATAATAAAGGGAAATTCCAGCAATTTTTCATGTAGAATATTTTTTATATATTTTTGGGTTTGTGATTTTACGGACATCTTAGTGAACAGGGATTTAAAAACGTCATTTACGGGAATCGGAGAAAGTAAATTTTCTAAATTAACTAAAATTATCAGCTAAAAAATTTATTCAGATATGTACATATTTGATGGGAGATGGTTTTGAAAAGGTGTGGTGAATCTTCATCGATTTTGAGAATTAATTTATTGATCTCGAACTATTGACTTTTAAAAACCGCAAAAAGATCACGGATAATACAAAATACAAACAATATAATATAAATTTGGAAATTAATTTATAAAAAACTAAAAATGAAATTTCTATTAAAAATATAAAGTTTTTTTTTTAAATTTATTAATCGAGATTGCCTTGATATCTTCTTTCAAAGATTTTCAAAAACTTTTGTTTGTTGAGGGTTTTTGAACTAGTCTATATACAAGCATTTAATTGGTGCTAATGCGAAATCATCAGTAGAACTTATGGCCTGTTTTTATAATCCATGTGAAGTTTCAGACGAGCGTTCGGTACCCAGACGAGTACGTAAGAAAATACAAAAACAAAATTGAAATTGTATTTCAAAAGTTATACGTGAATTACTATGTAAATAAAATCCATTAAAAAAGAATTAAAAAAAATTTTATTAATTTATTTATTCCGTTTTCTTTTCTATCGGACTAACCCAAAAACTACTCCACGTCATTAAAAATGGACCACGTAGTTTGTTAGGCACGAGAACTATCGTGAAAGCACGAACAATTGTCGTATAGCAATAAGCTCTTGTTTGAAAATGACATAGTCGATGACTGCATTACCTACTCGTAGGACCATGTTGTAACTAGTCCGTTTCAATATTATCTGCAGGGGAGTTATTAAGTGTAATAATATTCAAAATGTTTGGCGCATATACATATGTCTGTAAGATGATTGTATTATTTGTATAAAACAAACAAATTTTGGCCGCACGACTAGTTTTTTTTCTATTGTGTGCTTTTGACATTAACAAAATTTGTAAATGTGATATAAAAATCACAAAATATATAACTAAACGTTCATTCTTACGTTTTCACTCAATTATAGCCGAATTTTAATAAAACTTTAAAAAATGCAGTATTTTTTTAAGAAGTGGAAAATTTCCTCCAAATCACAAAAATAGATATTTATATTTTCCTTTTATACCCAATTGAAGGTTTCGGCAGAATACAAACTCCGCAATCAAGAAGACTTGAAGAAGGCCCGCGAAGAATGCATGGCAGCAAAAAAAAGTATCTCTCGAAATGGTTGAGAAATACAAGAAATTCGATTTCCCTGATTATGAAGTCACCAGATGCTATATCGAATGCATTTTCAAGAAATTCGACTTGTTCGATCCGAAGTATGGCTTCAAAAATGAGAATCTAGTTGCGCAACTCGGCCATGGTAAGGCAAACAAGGACAGCGTAAAGGCTGATGTTGCAAAGTGTGCCGATAAAAACGAACAGAAATCTGATTCCTGCGCCTGGGTGTTCCGTGGCTTTAAATGTTTTATTAGCAAGAATATGCCTTTGGTTATGGAGAGCTTGAAGAACTAAAAGCGTTTCAAATTTCATAACTTTCGCATTTAATTGGATTGTTACGTATAAAAAAAGATAGCCACAGCAACAGTGTTCCAATCATCGATGACCATCTCATGATTTTAGGCAACAATAACACATGAAAAATTTCTTTAATAAATCATCTTTTACGTCCACAATCGTCATTTATTTATAACACTTTTTTATATTAAAATGTTTAAAACTTTCGTTAATTTAATCAAATAAATCGCAGATTCTGTAAAAGAATATTTTTATGTGTTTTTTGAAATTTTGTTCATTCAGTAGAAGCCAAAGAATTTTAAAATGAGGTGACACTACATCTGCAGTTTTCACTAACTACTCGTACATTAGAGACAAAAAACATTCATTCAATGAAAAAGTTTACAGATGAAAACACTTATGTGAAGGTGGCTGGTATTTGAAAAGTGAAAAAAATATAAATTTTAAATATATTAGTAACAACGTATATTCATATGCATGTATATGTCATTGTTGGCATTAATCAATTAGTTAATTTCATTCAGATCCAATCAGATTAACTAACATTAATCGATATCGAGCTAATTAGATCAACAATTTTTGTTTTGGGATTATGGAATTCGATATCGAACAAAAATAAATAACGCTTGAAATGATGACTTTCGATAGCGAGTCACCGATCGAGTGTTATCTTTGCAAACATTGTTCGATACCGAAATGTCAATCGTAAACAAAACAAATGTTTTTCTTAATTTTAACGACAAACAATAAATTGTGAAAGATTTTAGTTTTATTAAATTTTTAATTGTACTTATGGTGTACAAGTGTGATAAATTTAAAGCAAAAAAATGCTTGCAGAGTTTATGTCCGAACACCCAAATTTAGCTAAAACAAGTAAGAGTGATATATTCGGCTGTGCCGAATCTTATATACCCTTCACCATAGTATGTAGTGTCGAAAGAAGTCACAATCACAAAATAAATGGAAAAAATTACATTAAAGCAAAAGAAAATGCCACTCACCGTCTCACGGACGCAACCTCACGTGATAAAAACAAAAAATTAATCACGATCATGCATTATTGGTTCTCATCTCTATTCCATAGTATAATAAGCTGAATTCATAAACACAGCTTGCAAATCAACACTGGAAGCATGAGTTTACAAGGCATCCTAGTGTTGCTTTTCAAACTGCCTTTATGAAGTCAGTCATAGATTATGAATTTCGTAACAAACTCCTTACCCCTTCTTGCCTAGAACGCATTATAATTTTATTTTATTAGCACTTATATCATTTTTCACACATCCAAGAAGTGTTTCAACGTCTTTATCAAAAAGCCGATGGTCTTCGACGAAACAAAGAAATGATTTGAAATGTAAGAAAAGGTTTAATAATGAAGAAATTCTCCCAAAATTTATAAAAAATATCGCCAACTATTTCATAAATCTGCTAGTCTAATGATTAAAATGTTCCAATATTATCTTCATATTGAAAATAATTTAAAGCTATCAAAAATTCTTAAAAAAAGAACAAACTATTTTTTAAATAAAAAGTAAAAGTAATAAAAATAACTAAAATGTATCAAAAATTAAAAAAAAAATAATAAATGGTTGGTCAGGATTTGAAACCATAACCTACCCGGTGACACGGTTTCGTATCCTGAACAACAATCCAATGCTATTTTTTAAGCATTTTTGATACATTTTAGTTATTTTTACTAAATGTAGGTGACATCTTCAATTTTTTATTTTTTCATCGACTTTTAAATTATATTCAACATTAAAATTTTTGTTTACGAGTTTTTCACATTCCTTGCATTTTTATCCCGTTTTTGAAGATTTTACGGCTTTTAAAAATTTTGGAAAATTTGGCGAAGTTTCGCAATTATTGCGATATAATTTATTGCTTCATTGATTTTTTAAGATTTTATAAAAATTTGAGCACAGAATATTGATCCAATATGCATGAATTTGATCTTACGAGTATTTTTATGCAAAAATTTTTTTTACTTAAAAAGTTAATACCAAATAAAGAAGTGCAATTTTTGTCTAAAATAAATATAAGTTGAAAATAAATTGTTTCTTTTTGTTATAGTTCTGCAAACAATTTTTTTAAACGCTACAAAATTGTCTCTTACAGTACTATATATGGATACCCATTGATACATATCTATATTAGTACGTATTCCTACACTAAGAGAAAAATGACAATCTAAATTTAAGAACAAAATTCTTGATTGTAGATTGCAGAAATCTTCAGATTTCAATCTTGAAATTTAGTCAGTAAGATTTGACGTACCCAATTTTAAGCATAAATTCTTAATTTTTAGAATGAATTCTAAAAATCAAGAACGTAATCTTAATTTTAAAATCTTATTCTTAAATTTAATAATAAATTCTTAGAGTTAAGATTTAATTCTTGATTTTTTTTCATATTTAACATCAATGAAAGCGTGTTGTGTAATAAATTGCAAGACGCCTAACGAAGACGACGTATTTAAAAAAAGTAAAAAGAAATATTAAATTATTGTAAAAGGCAATTAAAAATGGAAAATCAGAACACAGATGAAATGGTGTTTATAACCATACCAGTGAGTGACAGTTTATTACCGGAGTTATCAGACGACGCACTGTTAAAAAGCCTTTTACAAAAGTTTCAAATGGAGTCTGTTTTCAAGTATCTCAAGGGTAAGTACTCCGTCTTATTTATATATAAACAGGTAAGAAAACGTGAATATTAAAAGTAATATGTGCAAATAAAAAATTGTTTACATCAATAGATTTATTTAACCACCTGCTATTTGACATTAAATTCATTTCTTTCAGACTCAAAAGTGACTTTTAAAAGTTTGCAGTACATGAAGAAAGAAGTCATAAAAGAAGCAATTCCTCCTCTGGGACTTAGAATGGAGTTTCGCGAAAAGTTGTTGGCTGGAAAAAGAAAGAAGTAATAATAAAACAAGAAAAAAAATGACACTACTAATAAGTTTGCTTTTAGTTTGGAATAGACGAAGGTACGCTTTCAATGCCATCAAAGGTAGGTGAATGGCTGAAAAATTGTAAGGATACATTTTCTACACCAACTTCTTCAGTAAACTCGGCAGTCAAAAAAAAAGTTTTTGATAAGGTAAGAGCCGTAGCTTCCAGGTTCTAAAAGATTACACATAAACTATATGTTTGTTTCATATTTTGATATATGTAGGGTTTGCTTTTGTTGTTGGCTGAGTCATTTAGTGGCAATGACATCATAGAATTTTATAACTTGCATAAAAATCTTACAAATGATAAGCGAGACGAGATTATCCGAATCATAGTTGAGGAAGTTTTAAAAAAGGATTTCACACTTCGTGCTCAAGATTTCTCAATTATATTGACAGAAGTTTTTTTCTACTGAGACTGAAGTTAAAGTAATTCTAATACTAATAAGTTCTAATGATTACTATTGTCAATAACACAATGTTTTAAAATAAAGGAATATTATTATATTCCACGAATGGGAAAAAAATCCCAGCGGAAAGTTTTTTTTTTTTATTCTCAACTTTTATTTACAATCTATTTTACAATATTTAGCAAATTAGATGATTAAAATAAAAATATCACATGTGTTACTAAACTACATTAAGTTTAATAAACTATACATAAAAAATTTTCTGTGTTTAAAGCTTAATTCTGAGTTTTATTTTCTATATTGAAGATCTAACACATGAAACCTATTCAGTCTTCTAGTTTCATTTGTTTCATCTAATAAAGAAATCGCCAATGGGTTTTGATGGTTGCTTAACCTGTTTACGTACCTAGAACTAAATCTGTTTATTTCACTAAATATAAAGGGTACATTTAGATCCCTATGAATTTGAATATTGGTCATAAACCAAGGAGCTCCGGAAATATTCCTTAAAGTTTTGGATTGATAACGTTGTAATATTTCAATATTTGAATTGCTGGCTGTTCCCCACAGCTCAATGCCATATGTCCATATGGGTTTTAAAATAACTTTATACAATTTAATTTTTTCTCTAGACTAAGTTGTGACTTGCTTCCAAGTAACCAGTTCATTTTTTTTTGTCTTCATATTGAGGTACTTTCTTTTAATTTTGATGTGATCTTTCCACGTAAGACGTTTGTCAACATACATTCCTAAATACTTCACGCAGTAAGACATCGGTAATTGCAAACCATTTATATATATTGGAGGGCAATCTTCCTTTCTTAAAGTAAATGTAACATGAGTACATTTTTCTACATTTATAGCAATTTTCCATATGTTTAACCATTGCTGCAACGTGTTTAATTCTCTCTGCATTACGGATGAGGCTTCAATGTGACATTTATTGGTGGAAATTATGGCGGTGTCGTCCGCATAAGTCGCAACTTCGACATTATCAGATGCAGGCATATCAGAAGTATATATAGTGTATAATATTGGGCCTAAAAGATCGATTGCGTATATATGACTTTAACATTGAAAAATGTGGGGCAGGTAGAATTTTCTTATGTTTAAATAGTAGTCCTTCGTGCCACACTCTATCGAATGCCTGTTTAATGTCAAGAAATACTGCAGAGCAATACAGTTTTTTCTCTAGAGAGTCCGATATTACTCTTACTATTCTGTGGCACTGTTCTGGTGTTCCATGTTGTTGTCGAAATCCAAACTGGTGATCAGGTATAACTCTTTCTTTCTCTAAAATCGGTAAAAGCCTTGTTACAAACAGTTTCTCGAATATTTTCGAAAATGTAGTTAGTAGACTTATTGGTCTGTGGGATGAAATCTGGTTTTCTGGTTTATTTGGTTTTTGAATCATTATAATTTCCGCTCTTTTCCAAATGGTCGGAAAATATGAAAGTCTCATCATAGAGTTATATATTAGTGTTAAAAATACAATGCCTTTTTTTGAGAGTGATTTTGCAACTGTCGCGTCCATTTTATCATGTCCGGGAGACTTTTTGCTATTAAGTTTGGAAATGATGTTTTGTACTTCACTCGGAGAGGTAGGTTTTATTGGAAAGTCCATTTGGTATGGAGATTCCAAAAATGTAAAAACGTTTTTTTCGTGAACGGTATGTGTTGTAGGAAAAGGCTGATAAATTTGATTTAAGTATTCAGCGAAGGCTTCTGCTTTGCTCTTGCTGTTTCTACACCAGGTGCCATCCAATTTCATGATTGGTACATTTCTTTTAACTGGGTGTTTTAAGTATTTTGTCGCTTTATAAAGGCTATAATCTGTATCTTTTGAGGTGTCCAAATTTTTCAAAAAAGTAGATACTTCATCATTTCTCAATTCCGCAATCCTCTTTTTTAGATGGTTTGATGCTCTATTGAAATTAGTTTTGTCTATAGGGTTTCTACTTTGCTGCCAAATCCTGCGAAGCCTACGACGTTCTCTACGACTTTTTGGCCTGTTTGCGGTTGTATTGTAGGAGTAGATATATGAGCAGAATTTTTAATAACATTGCAGAATTTATCTATTGCTTTATCAATTTCGTTCTCGGTTTTTAAAGATATGTTTAGTTCTAAACTTTGATCCATCCAATGTTGAAAGGCGTTAACATCAGTTTTATGTGTGATAATTTTATACTTCTTTTCAATATTTGCTGTTAGAGTGCTGTAGCTTAGAATTAAAGGAGAATGATCAGAATTAAGGTCATCAGAATCTGTGACATCAAGAACAACATCCGGTATGCCTGAGTATATAAAAAAATCTAACAAATCTGGAATCTTATTTGGGTCAGTAGGCCAATACGTTGGACTTCCTGAAAACAATGTTTTGTACCCTAGTTTGGATATGCACTTAAAAAGTTCTTTCCCTTTAGGATTAGATAATCTTGAACCCCACCATGGATGTTTAGCATTAAAGTCTCCGCCGATAATAAACTTGCTACCAAGAGTTTTGAAAAACGTTTCATAATTTTGTGCACTTAAACTGTGTCGAGGTGGACAATAAATAGCATAAACCGAAACTTCGTAATTATCGCACTGAATTTTTACACCACAAGCCTGTATAGATGGTTTTGTTACGGGGCTTAGTGATTCATATTTAAGATTAGACTTAATTAAAACAGCTGATCCAGCGTGGGCTTTATTATCCGGATGATTGGCTTGAAATAGATCATAACCTTTAACGCTAAAGTATGTTTTAGATGTAAAATGTGTTTCAGATATGAGTAAAATATCTAAATGATTTGTTATAAGAAAAATCTCTATCTCTCTTGTGTGATTGGATGCTCCATTAGCATTCCATGTTGCGATTCGTAGGTTTATTTGCATAACTTTTCCATAATTCTTGACATCATATCAAACATTTTATCCATCATACGTTCCAATCTTTCTAAAAACCTCATTTCGGGACTGGTTGTATTACCTATAACAGCTTGAGCATACGTGATACCTTCAGTAGCGCTTTGGTTGTATGAAGTAGGGTTTGTTGCAGAAGGTTGTACATAGCGGGTTTGCCCATATGTACGTTGTTGTGAATTGTTGCGTATTTGTTGCATTCTTTGGTAAAAAGGGCAGCCCTTATAATTTGCAGTATGATTTTGAAGACAGTTTGCACATTTTGGTGGAGTTTCTAAATTTTTTGTACATTCCGCAGTGGGATGGTCGAATCCGCACTTAACACACTTGAACGGTCTTTTACAGTAGGATTTAGTATGGCCAAACTGTTGACATCGGTGGCATTGTACTAAGTCGTCAGTTTTTCGTGGTGCCTCAATAGTGACGATTGCATTGTTAATATGTTTTATTTTAAAAATATCTTTATTTGTCGGACTTGGATCAAGCTCTACAAAGAACATTGGCAATGGCAACTTGGTAATCCTATTTCTGACATTAATAACATTTCTAACCAAATGACCTAACAATAAAAGTTCTGCTTTTATATCGCTCACTGGGGTAGAATGATGAATACCTTTTATAACTACTCTATAGGATCGCTCCTGTTTAAGTTGAAAGGTGTGGTAATTGATATTTTTTGACTCAAATAATTTTACAATTTTTCTGTAGGAATCAATACTTTTTATCATTAATCTAACTTCATTATCTCTCAAACACTTATAATTGAAGTCTTTTATTTCATCGCTTATAGTTTTAAGCATTTTAGTTACATTTAACACCAGGAATGTAAATTGGTGGAGGCTTCGGTGCTTTATTGTCTTCATCATCTTCTTCTTGGTCATCTTCACTTCCTATTTTTTCTTCAGCAGATTCATTTTCTCCAAGTAAATGGAATTTATTTACTCTTGTCTCATCGTTAGTATTAATTTTCTTATGCTGATGCATATTTGGAGATTTTGTTAAACGCCTTTTGTTTGATTTTGTACCTGGCACTTGCTGCCAAATATCATCAGATTCATCACTATCATCACTTAAATTTGTCATAGCGACAAATTGTTGTTATTTTTTATTTTTAATTTTGATGTTATTGTTTTTTTTTTGACTTCTTAAATTACAATTGTTTTTTTTTGTTTTTTTAAACGTTTGTGTTACAATTTCGATTTTTGTAATTGCATGCAATTGTTTTTGGGGATAAGAATTCTTGGAATTTTTATTAATCCCTTTGTTTTGAATAAATAAGTTTTGTTGTTGTTTACAAATTAACACTTGCGAGAGGTTTTTAACACGTCTTTTCTTTAAGAAAGTCAATGAAAAACCAGCGGAAAGTTGTTTTCAAAATTTTACTAGCCCGCCTTTACATTTATATCCAATTAATAATGGAAAGACATATGTTAGACATAAGTTAATATACATAAGTATGTATCATACATAATGTATGTACTTGTAAGTATTGCATTATCATTGCGTTTTCCTTTTTATTTTATATATTATTTGTATAATTATTTTTTTATTACCACATTGCCGGAATACCGAAACAAATAAGAGTTACATACAATAAGGCGACAAAAATTCGGTTACTAATTTATTATTACCAAATTGCCAGAATAAGGTTGTAAATGTATTACACACATATGTAAATATTTAAATAAATAAAAATTAAAAATAATAAAAAAATGTTTTTTATTTCGACATTCGAATTCGGATAAAAACCAATAAACCAAATAGTCTATTTTCAAGAACACATTCTTAAAACAGATCTTAAAAGAAGAATTACATTAAGATTACATTCTTAAAATTTAAGAATTTATTCTTGATTTAATAAGAACACAATCTTAAATTCATACTTAAAATAAGAATTTTTTCAAGATTATATTCTTGATTTTTTAAGAATATGATCTTAATTTAAGATTTTTATTAAGAACAAAATCTTGAATTTGATTTAAAAATGAGAATTTATTCAAGATTACAATCTTAAAGGCGATCTTAAAAAAATAAAGATTTTATTCTTGAATTAAGAATTTTCGCATTTAACAGACTATTAAGATTGAAATGATTTGATTTTGAGCGTAAAATCTTGATTTTAGCACGTTTTTTCCCTTAGTGTAGCAATACAAAAAGCATTTTCTATTTATTTATGCTACACCTATCGATATGCGCACTTACTTGTATTTATAATGGAACCCGTTGGTAGCAGTGTTGTTATACGTAGGGAAAAATCCCTATTCGTAGAGTTTTTCTTATACAAAAAATGGCCGTAGAGAGAAAATGACAGATTTATTGAAGTAATTAAAATGTAGGGACTTTTCAATAATTTGACAACAAGGTATTAATTTTGCAACCTTATTCGATTTGTGAGAACATACTAACGAAATTTAATAATACGGGAATATTACAAATTGTTATACTTTTTTTTAAAGTAAATTTGTGAAATATTGCATTTTTTATATTTATATAAGTAACTCTTCGTTTTCATCAGACTTTTCGGCGTGCTTAGAGGAAACCGAAAAGTACTGAAAACAAAAATTCAACAAAACATGGTTGGAGGACGATCACGTTAAAGGGTGGCTGGAAGCTTTCTCTGATGACAAAAATGTAAATTTTGTAAAAAATGACAAAGAAATTGATATTTTTTTTTAAAGAAAAGCAGCGAGTCAGCTGATTTTCGCTGAAATAAAGAACTGATTCACGTACATAAAAATTTTATATTTAAATAAAATTTAAATCTCATAGATAGAATACTGAATATTACTGATATTGAATTTCATAAGAAGAATGGGGAGAATTAGAAATATATTCAAGGATAATAACTTTCCTAATCAACTGATTAACAATTTGATTGGACAATAAAAAAGGCAGGTGATAAATAGTACGAGCACTGGGGATTTAAAAGTCTTTAATTTATCTACCAATCATTTCTAAACGATTAGAGAACTCTAGAATTTATGATTTCAATAATTATAGGAAAGCTCATAAGACATATAATACATTAGGAAGTTCGTTTAACAAAATGAAGGAGAAGACGGAAAGATTAGACAGATCTAATGTAGTTTACAGAAATAATAATAGAGGGTGTAATAAAGTATATAAAGGTACCACCAAAAATAAACTAAAAATAGATTAGACGGACATAAATATATCTGATTAGAAATACAAAAACAGATAATCTCAGAAAACTGCATTGACATCGCATTGTGCAATGTTTCACCATACAACAGATTTTGAAAATACAACAGTTTTAAACACAGAAACTAACTACAAACGTCGTTTCGTGTTAGAAATGTTACAAATTCTTAATACAGCAATAGAACAAAAATTTAACTTTAAAATGGATACAGATAATATAAATGAAAACTATTGACATTTAATTTATAGAAGTAGAATTGGAAATTGAATAATTTTTATGATATTGTAATAAATAGATTTAAGTAATTTTGTAAAAATGTGTAATTCATTATCAATTTTGATAATTTTTGTTCTTTATAAAATTTAGAATAAGTTTTTCATTGTTTGAAAAAACTAAGCAATTGGTATTATTAATTTCATTCATATCCCTGAAGAAAGTTTCCACAGAAAAAGTGAAATATTGTAAAAAAAAGTTTTTATTTTGTTATTGTTGACCTTAAGCTTGGAAAGTTTTTTAATAAAATAGAAAAAGTAGTTTTATTCCAACAACTTTTCTCATTAAAATGCAGTAAAATTCTTTTTTTAATAAGAATTTTTGAAAAATTTTATTTATTTTTATTTTTTGATAAATTCAGATTATTGAATTTATTAATTAAAGTACATTTTTTCAAGTATATGCAATTCTACAATAACACATTTGTGAAACATCGTTTGTTTGTCAAATTCCAAATAAATATAAACTTAAAAACATTTTTTATTTGTGTAGTTTGACAGTCAGATGATTTTATTTTTTTTCTGTAGTGATGCATGTAATTTAATAAATTTACTTTGGAAGTAATAAGGAATATTTTAATTATCAGAGGTTTCATCAGCATTCTCTGTTGAAGTCTACCGCTTGTCTATTCAAGTGGATGATTTAACACATTTGAATACGAAAATTTCTTATATTAATTATTAATTTGAACAGGTTAAATCAATTTCGGTTAATAAAAAATTCCCACCTCTGACGATTAATTATTCCATATATTATTACCTTCTTCGCTTTTTCAGCGCCATCGACTGCTGATATCAAGTTTTTTTATAGTCGATTTGGAGAGTAGACTTTCGAAAAATGTTGAATTTGAACTAGAAAACTTTTTATTACTAAACAAGTGATATTAATTATAATTATTTACTTTAAAAAATTTCAACTGATTTTACTTACGTGAAACTTTATTCATGAAAATGTATAATGAAAGATTATTTGATTAATAATATTTATGATTCTTTTATTTAATTTTTATCAGACAATATTTATTGATTTGTGACAAATATTTTTTCATAATAAAGTGTTATTTTATTAAACAATTTTAATAATCAAATTGTTTTTAATTAATTGTGAATTGAACAATAATATTTTAAAATACAGCGATCATTACATAAAAAAACTTACACCAACCGAATTATATTCTTAAAAAATATCACAAATAATGTTTTAGTAGCAAAATATTGGCAAAATTTCGCTTCTCATTCTTCGTCACTCATGTCTTCACTTATTCCTTCGTCATCAGAAATTTCACAAATTGGAAATCTTATCAAAAAATCGTTTATACTTTCCGTTTCTTGTTGCATGCGGCGGCAGCGTTTGGCTTTTGCTTCCAACAAATCTGCTAGATACATCTCCCACTGTCTCGCACCACTGGGTATACGATCTGAATACGTTGACGGCAACGGCGTTAAAGAAGATGAATCATCTTCTGTGTTCGTGTTGAAATCATTTTTAGGTTGTTCAACTGGCGCGGGTTCACTTCCAGTTGCAGCTTCTTCGCTTGGCAAAATTATGTCCTTGGCTTCGGGTAGCATCTTTGTTTAATTGTTTTGTTTTCACGAAATGTTAACTTTAAGACACTTTAGAAGCGAATGATACTCCTTTCTATAAGTGAACGGTCCTTTCTTATAATTTTGCTAACAGGTAGAGCAACAAAGTCCTTAATGTGTGAGTAACAGGTAAGAGAGTCGCAGCTGCATCAAAATTAATCCGTCATTAGGAATTTCTAATATAAATCATCTACACTTGCGTAGTAATTAATAATTTTATTGCACTTACTAGGAATTGTGAATTTTTTTTCGCTAATAAGTATTTACTAAGAATAACAAGGAGTTGTAAGTGAAAAATTAAAAATATTCCCATTAGAATGTGCGACATGCCTGTGATGTAATTATGATCATTTACATTCCTAGAAACTTGCAACGCCAAAAAGTCATTCTTCCAAACAATATCGACAATTTTATAACCTTTTCTAATAAAAACAATGCAACAGTTATTACAGGAGTTCAGTGCTGTGTATTCCTAATAATTCCTAATAAGTGCAATAAAATTATTAACTACTACGCAAACGGATTAATTTTTATGCAGCTGCGACTCTCTTACATTTTACTCACACATTAAGGACTTTGTTGCTCTACCTGCTAGCGAATTTATAAGAAAGGATAGTTCACTTATAAATATTAATTAATTTTTGAAAGGAGTATCATTCGCTATTAAAGTGTCTTAAAGTTAACATTTCGTGAAAACAAAACAACAAGTCGAAAATGCTACCCGAAGCCAAGGACATAATTTTGCCAAGCGAAGAAGCTGCAACTGGAAGTGAACCCGCGCCAGTTGAAAATCCTAAAAATGATTTGAACACAGAAGATGATTCATCTTCTTTAACGCCGTTGCCTTCAACGTATTCGCATCGTATACCCAGTGGTGCGAGACAGTGGGAGATGTATCTAGCAGACTTATTAGAAGCAAAAGCCAAACGTTGCCGCCGCATGCAGCAAGAAACGGAAAGTATAAACGATTTTCTGATAAGATTTCCAATTTGCGAAATTTCTGATGACGAAGGAATAAGTGATGACATGAGTGACGAAGAATGAGAAGCGAAATTTTGGCAATATTTCCGATACAAAAAAAATTATTATTTGTGATATTTTTTAAGAATATAATTCGGTTGGTATAAGTATTTTTTATGTAACAATCCATGTCTTTTAAAATATTATTGTTCAATTCACAATTAATTAAAAACAATTTGATTATTAAAATTTTTTAATAAAATAACTTTTTATTATGAAAAAATATTTGTCACAAATCAATATTGTCTGATAAAAATTAAATAAAAGAATCATAAATATTATTAATCAAATAATCTTTCATTATACATTTTCATGAATAAAGTTTCACGTAAGTAAAATCAGTTGAAATTGTTTAAAGTAAATAATTATAATTAATATCACTTGTTTAGTAACAAAAAGTTTTCTAGTACAAATTCAACATTTTTAGAAAGTCTCATTTGTGCACAGTTATTGAACAAACAAAAAATAATAAAAGGGAAATTCCAGCAATTCTTCAAGTAGAATATATTTTATATATTTTTGGGTTTGTGATTTTACGGACTTTTTGACATCTCAGTGAACAGAAATTTAAAAACGTCATTTACGGGGATCGGAGAAAGTAAATTTTCTAAATTAAGTAAAATTATCAGCTGAAAACATTTCATTCAGATATGTACACATGTATTTGATGGGAGATGGTTTTGAAAAAGTGTGGTGAATCGTCATAGATTTTGAGAATTATTTTAATAATCTCAAAAACTATTGACTATTAAAAACGACAAAAAGAACACTGATAATACAAATTTGGAAATTAATTTATAAAAAACGATTGAAAATTCTATTAACAATATATTTCGTGGATATTTACAAAATGGAAATAATCACGCCTTTTGTCGGTTTTAAATAATTTTCCATCACATATCTGATTTTTTATTAAAATAAACATGTTTATATAATTATAACAATTAAAATTAAAAAATTTAAGGTTCTTTAAGGTGCAGTTCAGATATTACGTAACGCAATTTTCGCCGAATTAAAATCGCTCAAAGTTGGGACACGACTTTCTGTTGTTTTTAGATGCTTAAGAGCATTTACAACATAATTTTCGGATCATCTACATTACTGCTTGAGCTATAAACTTAATTGTGTAAATTTCTTAGTCTTCTAAAATCATTTTATGCTGCAATTTTACAGCAAACCTTAAACTTTTGATTTCGATCCTAAAATTTGCAAAAGTTCGGAGTAATTGCAGTAGCTATTTCATCTGCCCCACAATTTTGTTTCTAATTTTTAAGAATTTCTTATAAGTTACTATAAGCACTATAAAAAAGCGGAGTTTTTTTTGGAAAAGACCGATTTTCGCAAAAAATCGAGCTACGACTTTCGTATATTAAGCCAATGGTATCTTTAAAAATATTATATTCAATTAAATTTGTGAAAATGACATCTTAACGAAGCGACATATTTCTTAAAAAAATTTTTTTTTAAATTATGTTAAAATGTTTTCACGAAAAACAGCCTGTTTCATGATGTCGACCGTTGTTATTCGCTGGATTTCTGACGCAAAACAACTGATTTGAGTTCCACTAACAAACTACTTCATTTATTCATTTTTTTGTTTATTTATGTGCAAAATTAAACAAATTAAACAAAAAAATAGTTTATTAGATGTTTTTCGTTTACAGTTCGAGTGAACGACAGCGTTCGACATCCTGTGGCAGAATGTAAGAATTTATTAAAACAAACAATTAAAGTTTGTACTATAAAATTTTTAATAGTAATTAATTATTGCTGTTGGAAACCACACTTTTTATTTAAAATTTAAAGTTGAATTAAATAAAAATTAAAAAAAATGCAGTATTTTTTTAAGAATTGGAAAATTTCCTCCAAATCACAAAAATAGATTTTTATATTTTCCTTTTATATCCCATTGAAGGTTTCGGCAGAATACAAACTCCGCAATCAAGAAGACTTGAAGAAGGCCCGCGAAGAATGCATGGCAGCAAAAAAAGTCTCTCCCGAAATGGTTGAGAAATATAAGAAATTCGATTTCCCTGATGATGAAGTCACCTTGTTCGATCCGAAGGATGGCTTCAAATATGAGAATCTAGGCAAACAAGGACACCGTAAAGGCTGATGTTGCAAAGTTTGCCGATAAACAACGAACAAAAATCTGATTCCTGCGCCTGGGTGTTCCGTGGCTTTAAATGTTTTATTATCAAGAATATGCCTTTGGTTATGGAGAGCTTGAAGAACTAAAAAGCGTTTCAAATTTCACAACTTTCGCATTTAATTGGATTGTTCCGTATAAAAAAAGATAGCCACAGCAACAGTGTTCCAATCATCGATGACCATCTCATGATTTTAGGCAACAATAACACATGAAAAATTTCTTTAATAAATCATCTTTTACGTCCACAATCGTCATTTATTTATAACACTTTTTTATATTAAAATGTTTAAAACTTTCGTTAATTTAATCAAATAAATCGCAGATTCTGTAAAAGAATATTTTTATGTGTTTTTTTGAAATTTTGTTCATTCAGTAGAAGCCAAAGACTTTTAAAATGAGGTGACACTACATCTGCAGTTTTCACTAACTACTCGTACATTAGAGACAAAAAACATTCATTCAATGAAAAAGTTTACAGATGAAAACACTTATGTGAAGGTGGCTGGTATTTGAAAAGTGAAAAAAATATAAATTTTAAATATATTCAGAAATAACAACGTATGTTCATATGCATGTATATGTCATTGTTGGCATTAATCAATTATTTAATTTCATTCATATCCAATCAGATTAACTAACATTAATCGATATCGAGCTAATTAGATCAACAATTTTTGTTTTGGGATTATGGAATTCGATATCGCACAAAAATAAATAACGCTTGAAATGATGGCTTTCGATAGCGAGTCACCGATCGAGTGTTATCTTTGCAAACATTGTTCGATACCAAAATGTCAATCGTAAACAAAACAAATGTTTTTCTTAATTTTAACGACAAACAATAAATTGTGAAAGATTTTAGTTTTATTTAATTTTTGAATTAAAATAATTGTAATTATGGTGCACAAGTGTGAAAAATATAAATTTAAAGCAAAAAAATTCTTGCAGAGTTTATGTCCGAACACCCAAATTTAGCTAAAACAAGTAAGAGTGATATAATCGGCTGTGCCGAATCTTATATATCCTTCACCATAGTATGTAGTGACGAAAGAAGTCACAATCACGAAAATTCACGCTCACGAAATACGAAAAAAAAATAAAAAAAGAATATAAATAGGAAAAATTACATTAAAGCAAAAAAAATTGCCACTCACCGTCTCACGGACGCAACCTCACGTGATGAAAACAAAAAATTAATCACGATCATGCATTATTGGTTCTCATCTCTATTCCATAGTATAATAAGCTGAATTCATAAACACAGCTTGCAAAGCAACACTGGAAGCATGAGTTTACAAGGCATCCTAGTGTTGCTTTTCAAACTGCCTTTATGAAGTCAGTCATAGATTATGAATTTCGTAACAAACTCCTTACCCCTTCTTGCCTAGAACGCATTATAATTTTATTTTATTAGCACTTATATCATTTTTCACACATCCAAGAAGTGTTTCAACGTCTTTATCAAAAAGCCGATGGTCTTCGACGAAACAAAGAAATGATTTGAAATGTAAGAAAAGGTTTAATAATGAAGAAATTCTCCCAAAATTTATAAAAAATATCGCCAACTATTTCATAAATCTGCTAGTCTAATGATTAAAATGTTCCAATATTATCTTCATGTTGAAAATAATTTAAAGCTATCAAAAATTCTTAAAAAAAGAACAAACTATTTTTTAAATAAAAAGTAAAAGTAATAAAAATAACTAAAATGTATCAAAAATTAAAAAAAAAATAATAAATGGTTGGTCAGGATTTGAAACCATAACCTACCCGGTGACACGGTTTCGTATCCTGAACAACAATGCAATGCTATTTTTTAAGCATTTTTGATACATTTTAGTTATTTTTACTAAATGTAGGTGACATCTTCAATTTTTTATTGTTTCATCGACTTTTAAATTATATTCAACATTAAAAATTTTTTTACGAGTTTTTCACATTCCTTGCATTTTTATCCCGTTTTAGAAAATTTTACGGCTTTTAAAAATTTTGGCGAAGTTTCGCAATTATCGCGATATAATTTATTGCTTCATTGATTTTTTAAGATTTTATAAAAATTTGAACACAGAATATTGATCCAATATGCATGAATTTGATCTTACGAGTATTTTTATGCAAAAATTTTTTTTACTTAAAAAGTTAATACCAAATAAAGAAGTGCAATTTTTGTCTAAAATAAATATAAGTTGAAAATAAATTGTTTCTTTTTGTTATAGTTCTGCAAACAATTTTTAAACGCTACAAAATTGTCTCTTACAGTCATATACATATATGGATACCCATTGATACATATCTATATTAGTACGTATTCCTACACTAAGAGAAAAATGACAATCTAAATTTAAGAACAAAATTCTTGATTGTAGATTGCAGAAATCTTCAGATTTCAATCTTGAAATTTAGTCAATAAGATTTGACGTACCCAATTTTAAGCATAAATTCTTAATTTTTAGAATGAATTCTAAAAATCAAGAACGTAATCTTAATTTTAAAATCTTATTCTTAAATTTAATAATTAATTCTTAGAGTTAAGATTTAATTCTTGATTTTTTTTCCATATTTAACATCAATGAAAGCGTGTTGTGTAATAAATTGCAAGACGCCTAACGAAGACGACGTATTTAAAAAAAGTAAAAAGAAATATTAAATTATTGTAAAAGGCAATTAAAAATGGAAAATCAGAACACACTACTAATAAGTTTGCTTTTAGTTTGGAATAGACGAAGATACACTTTCAATGCCATCAAAGGTAGGTGAATGGCTGAAAAATTGTAAGGATACATTTTCTACACCAACTTCTTCAGTAAACTCGGCAGTCAAAAAAAAGTTTTTGATAAAGTAAGAGCCGTAGCTTCCAGGTTCTAAAAGATTACACATAAACTATATGTTTGTTTCATATATGTAGGGTTTGCTTTTGTTGTTGGCTGAGTCATTTAGTGGCAATGACATCATAGAATTTTATAACCTGCATAAAAATCTTACAAATGATAAGCGAGACGAGATTATCCGAATCATAGTGGAGGAAGTTTTAAAAAAGGATTTCACACTTCGTGCTCAAGATTTCTCAATTATATTGAAAGAAGTTTTTTCTACTGAGACTGAAGTTAAGGTAATTCTAATATTAATAAGTTCTAATGATTACTATTGTCAATAACACAATGTTTTAAAATAAAGGAATATTATTATATTCCACGAATGGGAAAAAAATCCCAGCGGAAAGTTGTTTTCAAAATTTTACTAGCCCGCCTTTACATTTATATCCAATTAATAATGGAAAGACATATGTTAGACATAAGTTAATATACATAAGTATGTATCATACATAATGTATGTACTTGTAAGTATTGCATTATCATTGCGTTTTCCTTTTTATTTTATATATTATTTGTATAATTATTTTTTTATTACCACATTGCCGGAATACCGAAACAAATAAGAGTTACATACAATAAGGCGACAAAAATTCGGTTACTAATTTATTATTACCAAATTGCCAGAATAAGGTTGTAAATGTATTACACACATATGTAAATATTTAAATAAATAAAAATTAAAAATAATAAAAAAATGTTTTTTATTTCGACATTCGAATTCGGATAAAAACCAATAAACCAAATAGTCTATTTTCAAGAACACATTCTTAAAACCGATCTTTAAAGAAGAATTACATTAAGATTAAATTCTTAAAATTTAAGAATTTATTCTTGATTTAATAAGAACACAATCTTAAATTCATACTTAAAATAAGAATTTTTTCAAGATTATATTCTTGATTTTTTAAGAATGTGATCTTAATTTAAGATTTTTATTAAGAACAAAATCTTGAATTTGATTTAAAAATGAGAATTTATTCAAGATTACAATCTTAAAGGCGATCTTAAAAAAATCAAGATTTTATTCTTGAATTAAGAATTTTCGCATTTAACAGACTATTAAGATTGAAATGATTTGATTTTGAGCGTAAAATCTTGATTTTCCCCTTAGTGTAGCAATACAAAAAGCATTTTCTATTTATTTATGCTACACCTATGGATATGCGCACTTACTCGTATTTATAATGGAACCCGTTGGTAGCAGTGTCGGTATACGTAGGGAAAAATCCCTATTCGTAGAGATTCTCTTCTACAAAAAATGGCCGTAGAGAGAAAATGACAGATTTATTGAAGTAATTAAAATGTAGGGACTTTTCAATAATTTGACAACAAGGTATTAATTTTGCAACCTTATTCGATTTGTGAGAACATACTAACGAAATTTAATAATACGGGAATATTACAAATTGTTATACTTTTTTTGACGACCCATTATATTTTTTTAATATAAATAATATAAAAAATATTTATGGTTATTTATATATGAAAAAAATATAAGCGATAAATACTGTAATATGCATGCATAATATTATACTAATAAAAGTACAAAAATAAGTTTAAGGAAACAAACAAAAAAAAAAACAAATCTTTACTTTATGACTGTTTAGTTATGCACATGTATACACACAATGAGTACATGTGCGCATGCATTTCATTATTAATGTATGTATGTGTGACAAAAAAGGGCGAAATTACAATTTCCATCAAGAATTTGAAGTTTTAATATTTTCTAATAAATAAGATATATTATGTACTTAATCGCGTAAGGTACAACTGCTCTGTGGTGTATGAGAAGCACTTGTGACTACCAACCAGTAGGTTGTTGGTATGAAACCCAACGCAACTTTTTAAAAAATTTTTGAAATTTTTGAAAAGTAAAATTATTTCGAATACCATTTTTTGTCTATATTTCAGCCGTTAATGGTCCAACTTCAATTATTTTCAGTCTAAACCTTCTTAGAACTCCATACAAGAGATCTGCTTCATAAAATTTACCGTAGGACAGTTTGGGCCATAAAAAACAACAGATTAGGAAATATAACAAAAAAGTCTTTTGGCTATATCTCGTTAATTATTGGACTGAGTTTTGTTATTTTCAAACCGAACAATTAAATGAAAATTCCAAGAGAATGGTCTAAAATTTATGTCTCTAAGTTCGTGGGAGGAATTAATTCTACTTACACCAAAATATAGCAGACGGACATACGGACATCGCTCTTCGACTTCTCTATTTATAAGGATCCAGAATATATATACTTTATTGTGGTATTAAATGAATAATGAAGAAATTACATACGGAATGACAAACCTATATATCCCCTTTCCAAATTTTTTGGTGAAGGGTATAAAAATGTTTGCGGAGTTTATGTCCGAACACCCAAATTTAGCCAAAAAAGCCTATTGCCAAAGCCATTTCCTTGGCCATCTTTGTCAATTATTTGCTAATCGTGCTTTGGCACATTTCAATCGGGTAATCGCCAGCAATTTAATGCTGCAAGGAGCCAGTAGCCAGAAGGGAAAGTGTTGTGACATACAAGTGCTTTGGTGGCACTGCCCTTTACATGTGCCCAAAAAAATATAATTGCAATGAGACTTAGTAATTGAATGACTCCTTCGACAATCTAAACTACTGTTTAAATTTTAAACAAATATACAGTCAAGAATTTATTTGATCCAAAATACTTTTGTTGGCAACGAGAGAACGTTGCTCTTATCCCGTATTTGCTTCCTAACACGCACCCAACCGACGAAGATAAATATGAAAGCTTCAATATTTGTTGATCGATTTTCTATAAAATAAAAACTTTTATTTAAAATAACAAGAATTCCTACTGACATTATTTGCATTTAGTTTTGTTTATATTTTATGCAAACATGTCGTCGTCGCGAACTTATCTTCACGTATATAACAAAATCAAAAAACATGAGACAGGACCGCTTCTCCTAAAAATTCAAGACTTGAAGAGTGCAAATTCGGATCATATAATATTTTTTTTGTATCTAATGCTGAAACTTCAAAATCAACTTCCCACTGAAATTTTTTTTGATATCAATCGAATGCGATCATGAGGCAACTCGATTGGTATCGCAAAAAATACAAACATTTAAAATAAGCCTTAATTAAAATTGATTTAAAATCCAAAGGAGTTGTTTAGGGTTTGTCATTTGGTTTGTAAATTCTGCAGTATTCATTTCCGTCCCTATAAAGTACATACATGTACACATCAGAGAACGGCAACGGATACAATCATAAATAAATTACTCTAGCATATATTGAATATTTTCAGTACAAAATATTTTTCGTATCTGTTCAATTTCATAATTGTATGTATCGGTGCGCATTTTGTTTTATATTTGTATGTATTCACGTTCATATTTGTTTATATCCCTGCACATCTATGTATATGTATCGATAGGTACTGCAATGGCTATGAGCACATTTATTTTCCAATTTTTGTTTGATAAGTATTGCCAGAAATATTGTCTAAAGTTGTGTTAAGGATTTCGTTTCGTAATTATTATGAACCATTTTTAAGCAAAATGTGATAGTTGTATTAAAAAATTCGCGTTAACTTGGAAAGTATACAATTTTACTTTGAAGCAAATTTTCAAACATTTTATAGAATAGGAAAAGCTTAAAAATGGATGAAGATCCTTAAACAAAAAGCGAACGAAACGAAAAAAGGTAAGCGCAAATTCCCAAAAAAATTGCGTAATTTGCAAATTTTTCACATTCCTTATATTTTTAAGTCTTTTTAGAAGATTTTACCGCTTTTTCAAAACTTTGCAACTTTTCGCGGAATTTCGCGTTGTTGTCAATGTGGTTGACTTTCTCTATTTTTATTATTTCATCGACTTTTAAATGATATACAACATTTTAATTTTCCCAGTGATTGGAAGTTATTGCGAATTTTCGTAATTTTTTCAGTTTTTTGCCAGTTTTTCACATTCCTTGCATTTTTATCCCGTTTTAGAAGATTTTACGGCTTTTAAAAATTTTTGAAAATTTGGCGAACTTTCGCAATTATCGCGATATGATTTATTGCTTCATTGAATTTTTAAGATTTTATAAAAATATGAACACAGAAAATTTATCCAATATACATGAATTTCGTTGATCTTACGAGTATTTTTATGCAAAAATTATTTTTAATCAAAAAGTTAATACCAAATAAAGAAGTGCAATTTTTGCCTAAAACAAATATAAGTTGAAAGTAAATTGTTTCTTTTTGTTATAGTTCTGCAAACAATTTTTTTTAACGCTACAACATTGTCTCTTATAGTCATTTTTATGGATACCCATCGATAGATATCTGTAGATATTTGTACGTATTCCTAGCAATACAAAAAGCATTTTCTATTTATTTATGCTACACCTATCGATATGCGCACTTACTCGTATTTATAATGGAACCCGTTGTTAGCAGTGTTTTTATACGGAGGGAAAAATCCCTATTCGTAGAGATTTTCTTCTACAAAAATTGGCCGTAGAGAGAAAATGACAGATTTATTGAAGTAATTAAAATGTAGGGACTTTTCAATAATTTGACAACAAGGTATTAATTTTGCAACCTTATTCGATTTGTGAGAACATACTAACGAAATTTAATAATACGGGAATATTACAAATTGTTATACTTTTTTTTAAAGTAAATTTGTGAAATATTGCATTTTTTATGTTTATATATAATGAACTCTTCGTTTTCATCAGACTTTTCGGCGTGCTTAGAGGAAACCGAAAAGTACTGAAAACAAAAATTCAACAAAAAATGGCTGGTGGACGATAACTTTAAAGGTTGGCTGGAAGCTTTCTCTGATGAACCGTTTAAATACAAGTGTTTTGCATGCATAAAATTTTAAATTGCGGCAAAAATGTAAATTTTGTAAAAAATGACAAAGAAATTGATATTTTTTTTTAAAGAAAAGCAGCGAGTCAGCTGATTTTCGCTGAAATAAAGAACTGATTCACGTACATAAAAATTTTATATTTAAATAAAATTTAAATCTCATAGATAGAATACTGAATATTACTGATATTGAATTTCATAAGAAGAATGGGGGAGAATTAGAAATATAATCAAGGATAATAACTTTCCTAATCAACTGATTAATAATTAGATTGGACAATAAAAAAGACAGAGGATAAATAGTACGAGCACTGGGAATGAACATAAAATTTAAAGGTCTTTAATGTATGTACCAATCATTTCTGAACGGTTAGAGAACTCTAGAATTTATGATTTCAATAATTATAGGAGAGCTCATAAGACATATAATACATTAGGAAGTTCGTTCAACTAAATGAAGGAGAAGACGGAAAGATTAGACAGATCTAATGTAGTTTACAGAAATAATAATAGAGGGTGTAATAAAGTATACAGGGTGGCCCAAATGAGACCTAGTGATGTTAAACACGTGTAAATCTTGTAATAACGGTATTTTTTAAATGATTTATTTTTATATATTAAATACATTTTATGGAAATTTAACGTGACTATGTGTGAAATATGACATCTGACAAATGACCACCATTTCGCTCGATACAAGCATTAGCTCTTTTTAGCGCATTTTGCATTACACAGCGTAATGTTTCTGGTTGCAGGCGCCGTATTTCGTCTCGAATATTCTGCTTGAGCTGTCCAATTGTCTGTGGTTTGTTAACATACACTTTGTCTTTTAAATATCCCCATAAAAAAATTGGGCGCAGTTAAATCTGGTGAACGAGGAGGCCAAGGGAAATCTGGGCAGGCAGGCAGGCAATGTATTCTTTAATAATAAATCAATCAATGTTTGCCCTGTTCATGCATTAATTTAATGCTAAACAACAAATTGAATGCCAGTATAAATTGCGTGTTGCCAAAAAGAGACCGGAAATGGAAAAGTAAAAGTTTCATTTAAAGAATATTACAGATTTAACAACCACCCTCCTAAACACCTTCTTGTTGCTAAAACGAAGGTAAAAGGATTTTTTCTTTTAATAAGAAAATTCAATATAACATTTTTCTTGAAATTATGCGTTCACCAAAAAATTAACGCAGCATGTCCATAGTTTGCCTAGCAGTATGCGAAGTGGCTCCATCTTGTTGAAACCACAAATTAGGATGTTGCTCCACCATTGTCCGAAAAAAGTTGTCGACCATTGTTCTGTAAGAAGCCCTGGAGACTGTTTCTGGCGTTTCATCCTAATTCTCAAAGAAATATGGGCCGATGATTTTTGTGGCCACAACAACGCACCAAACAGTGCATCTGATTGGGTGTGACTAATGCTGATGTATTGCCCTTGGATTGTCGGAGCCCCACAACCTACAGTTTTGTTTATTCACATAACCACTTAAATGGAAATGCGCTTCATCCGTCATCAAAAGGTTATTTAAAAAATCATTTTGTGTGGCTAATTGTGTAAAGCGAATAGCGTATTGTACGTTGTTGGGGGTCTTGCTGTACGTATTCATTTTAAATTTCCAAGAGTTCAGTTATAATCTTCAAAAAGAAAAAATAAATTATGTTAAAAATAAAAAAGTTATTTGTGTTTTACATCAGCTGGTCTTATTTGGGCCACCCTGTATAAAGCTACCACCAAAAATAAACTAAAAATAGATTAGACGGACATACATATATCTGATTAGAAATACAAAAACAGATCATCTCAGAAAACTGCATTGACATCGCATTGTGCAATGTTTCACCATACAACAGATTTTGAAAATACAACAGTTTTAAACACAGAAACTAACTACAAACGTCGTTTCGTTCTAGAAATGTTACAAATTCTTAATACAGCAATAGAACAAAAATTGAACTTTAAAATGAATACAGATAATATAAATGAAAACTATTGACATTTAATTTATAAAAATAGAACAGGAAATTGAATAATTTTTATGATATTATAATAAATAGATTTAAGTAATTTTGTAAAAATGTGTAATTCATAATCAATTTTGATAATTTTGTTTGTTTTTTAATATTAATGTAATTATTTTTTTTTAATTTAAAATTGTAAGTATATATAACATACTATTTGGTGAAAAAATTGTAATTATTTAAGTTTTAATTTTTAAATAGACAACACTCTTAAAAAAGTCAACATAAAATTGACGAAACGTTGCGTAAATATGTAATAAAAGTTTTTTATTGACATAGAGCGAGTTAAGCCAAAATCAGCTAAAGACTTATAGTCAACAACACTTCTAAAATCTCAGAGTGGCCAAATATTAAATATTAAAAAAAATTGATAATTTTTGTTCTTTATAAAATTTAGAATGAGTTTTTCATTGTTTGAAAAAGCTAAGCAATTGGTATTATTAATTTCATTCATATCCCTGAAGAAGTTTCCACAGAAAAAGTGAAATATTGTAAAAAAAAGTTTTTATTTTGTTATTGTTGACCTTAAGCTTGGAAAGTTTTTTAATAAAATAGAAAGAAGTAGTTTTATTCCAACAACTTTTCTCAATAATAGGCAGTAAAATTAAAATTTTTTGATAAATTTAAAATATTATTATTTTTTTATAAATTCAAATTATTGCATTTATTAATTAAAGAACATTTTTTCAAGTATATGCAATTCTACAATAACACATTTGTGAAACATCGTTTGTTTGTCAAATTCCAAATAAATATAAACTTAAAAACATTTTTTATTTGTGTAGTTTGTTTGACAGTCAGATGATTTTATTTTTTTTTTCTGTAGTGATGCATGTAATTTAATAAATTTACTTTGGAAGTAATAAGGAATATTTTAATTATCAGAGGTTTCATCAGCATTCTCTGTTCAAGTCTACCGCTTGTCTATACAAGTGGATGATTTAACACATTTGAATACGAAAATTTCTTATATTAATTATTAATTTGAACAGGTTAAATCAATTTCGGTTAGTAAAAAATTCCCACCTCTGACGATTAATTATTCCATATATTATTACCTTCTTCGCTTTTTCAGCGCCATTGGCTGCTGATATCAAGTTTTTTTATAGTCGATTTGGAGAGTAGACTTTCGAAAAATTTTGAATTTGTACTAGAAAACTTTTTATTACTAAACAAGTGATATTAATTATAATTATTTACTTTAACAAATTTCAACTGATTTTACTTACCTGCACTTTATTCCTTAAAATAATTATGATTCTTTTATTTAATTTTTATAATTTTTTTCATTTTTTTTTGTGGGAAAAATTTTTTCATAATAAAATGTTATTTTATTAAACAATTTTAATAATCAAATTGTTTTTAATTAATTGTGAATGGAACAATAATATTTTAAAAGACATCTATTGTTACATAAAAAATACTTATACCAACCGAATTATATTCTTAAAAAATATCACAAATAATGTTTTAGTAGCAAAATTTCGCTTCTCATTCTTCGTCACTCATGTCTTCACTTATTCCTTCGTCATCAGAAATTTCACAAATTGGAAATCTTATCAGAAAATCGTTTATACTTTCCGTTTCTTGCTGCATGCGGCGGCAACGTTTGGCTTTTGCTTCTAATAAGTCTGCTAGATACATCTCCCACTGTCTCGCACCACTGGGTATACGATCGGAATACGTTGACGGCAACGGCGTCAAAGAATATGAATCATCTTCTGTGTTCAAATCATTTTTAGGTTTTTCAACTGGCGCGGGTTCACTTCCAGTTGCAGCTTCTTCGCTTGACAAAATTATGTCCTTGGCTTCGGGTAGCATTTTCGACTGGTTGTTTTTTTTCTCGAAATGTTAACTTTAAGACACTTTAAAAGCGAATGATACTCCTTTCAAAAATTAATATATATTTATAAGTGAACTATCCTTTCTTATAATTTTGCTAGCAGGTAGAGCAACAAAGTCCTTAATGTGTGAGTAACAGGTAAGAGAGTCGCAGCTGCATCAAAATTAATCCGTCATTAGGAATTTCTAATATAAATCATCTACACTTGCGTAGTAATTAATAATTTTATTGCACTTACTAGGAATTGTGAATTTTTTTTCGCTAATAAGTATTTACTAAGAATAACAAGGAGTTGTAAGTGAAAAATTAAAAATATTCCCATTAGAATGTGCGACATGCCTGTGATGTAATAGTGATCATTTACATTCCTAGAAACTTGCAACGCCAAAAAGTCATTCTTCCAAACAATATCGACAATTTTATAACCTTTTCTAATAAAAACAATGCAACAGTTATTACAGGAGTTCACTGCTGTGTATTCCTAATAATTCCTAATAAGTGCAATAAAATTATTAACTAGTACGCAAACGGATTAATTTTTATGCAGCTGCGACTCTCTTACATTTTACTCACACATTAAGGACTTTGTTGCTCTACCTGCTAGCGAATTTATAAGAAAGGATAGTTCACTTATAAATATTAATTAATTTTTGAAAGGAGTATCATTCGCTATTAAAGTGTCTTAAAGTTAACATTTCGTGAAAACAAAACAACAAGTCGAAAATGCTACCCGAAGCCAAGGACATAATTTTGCCAAGCGAAGAAGCTGCAACTGGAAGTGAACCTGCGCCAGTTGAAAAACCTAAAAAGAATTTGAACACAGAAGATGATTCATCTTCTTTAACGCCGTTGCCGTCAACGTATTCCGATCGTATACCCAGTGGTGCGAGACAGTGGGAGATGTATCTAGCAGACTTATTAGAAGCAAAAGCCAAACGTTGCCGCCGCATGCAGGAAGAAACGGAAAGTATAAACGATTTTCTGATAAGATTTCCAATTTGTGAAATTTCTGATGACGAAGGAATAAGTGAAGACATGAGTGACGAAGAATGAGAAGCGAAATTTTGCTACTAAAACATTATTTGTGATATTTTTTAAGAATATAATTCGGTTGGTGTAAGTTTTTTTATATAACAATCCATGTCTTTTAAAATATTATTGTTCAATTCACAATTAATTAAAAAGAATTTGATTATTAAAATTGTTTAATAAAATAACATTTTATTATGAAAAAATTTTTCCCACAAATCAATAAATATTGTCTGATAAAAATTAAATAAAAGAATCATAAATATTTTGAATCAAATAATGTTTCATTATACATTTTCATGAATAAAGTTTAACGTAAGTAAAATCAGTTGAAATTTTTTAAAGTAAATAATTATAATTAATATGGCTTGTTTAGTAACAAAAAGTTTTCTAGTACAAATTCAACATTTTTCAAAAGTCTACTCTCCAAATCTCATTTGTGCACAGTTATTGAACAAACAAAAAATAATAAAGGGAAATTCGAGCAATTCTTCAAGTAGAATATATTTTATATATTTTTGGGTTTGTGATTTCTGGGACTTTTTAACGTCCTAGTGAACAGAAATTAAAAACCTCATTTACGGGAATCGGAGAAAGTAAATTTTCTAAATTAAGTAAAATTATCAGCTGAAAACATTTCATCCAGATATGTACACATGTATTTGATGGGAGATGGTTTTGAAAAGGTGTGGTGAATCTTCATCGATTTTGAGAATTAATTTATTGATCTCAAACTATTGACTTTTAAAAACCGCAAAAAGAACACTAATAATGCAAAATACAAACAATATAATAGCTATGTTCATTTAATAAAAATTTGTACAAATTTGTAACAATTGTTACTAGAAAGCGTTCATTAATCCAAAAACTTTGCAACGAGAGAGCGTCGAAAGAGCGTAAAAAATCGAGAGACAGAAAAATTCTTGCAAGTTTTTACTTGCAATAATTAATCAAACAGGTGTTTTGTGTTTGTGTTTACAAAACAATATTTCTAAATTAAGTTGAAAATAAAAATATTTTAGAAAATTATGAAATTGTAAGTAAATGTAAACTTTTAAAACGATAAAAAGAATTAAAAAGATAACAAATTTATTTTTGTGTAACTTATGAGCAACAGAAGCATAATAAGATGTCTAATGGAATTGAACTAAGCAACACAGTATCTGGTACATCAGTGGCAAAGTATGTTCCGGCAAATAATTTAATTTTCACAGACCAGCTGTTAATTTTAGTGTTTTAAATATTATGAGTACCTTGCTACTCGGTAATTTACACTAAGCAGGCAAATAATTCAATTAGTTCAGATATATATGTGCAAAAAAATTTAAATTAACACGTAATTTATTAAATTATTTTTCACTATTTTTGGGGTTCAATGATGGCAGCAACATGATATTTTATTTTGGATAAATCTTTTTATTACAATGAAAATGAAATTTCCAATATTTGAAATAAAAGTGCTATGTGTAGGCAAGCTGTTATATATATATGTTACGTATAAACTAAATAAAAATAGATATTTTATTCATTCATTTTATTCCAAAGTAGCTAATCATCCTTATCGTGTTAAGCATATTTCGACTACGCCAAGTGCTAGAATAAATAAAATTGCAAAACTTTTCATTATTCTATTACAAGCCGTACTCGAAAAACGCCAGTCACGACAATGCTGAATATAAATGACCATAATCACATTATTTTTATAATAATATAATTTGTCCAAAAATATAGGGGTAGCTATTGAGTACTCATATATACCTGTACATTATAACACCACTTTAACTTGCAAATTTTTACTAGTAAAGTGTTCATTTACTTTTTCACATTTTTGAGAGTTATTTTGGAAAATTTCTTATTACTCTCTCGTTGCTAATTTTTACTAGCAAAGTAAATGAACACACCTAATATAAATTTGGAAATTAATTTTTCAAAAACGATTGAAAATTCGATTAAAAATATATTTCGTGGATATTTACAAAATGGAAATAATCACGCCTTTTGTCGGTTTTAAATAATTTTCCATCACATATCTGATTTTTTATTAAAATAAACATTTTTATATAATTATAACAATTAAAATTAAAAAATTTAAGGTTCTTTAAGGTGCAGTTCAGATATTACGTAACGCAATTTTCGCCGAATTAAAATCGCTCAAAGTTGGGACACGACTTTCTGTTGTTTTTAGATGCTTAAGAGCATTTACAACATAATTTTCGGACCATCTACATTACTGCTTGAGACATAAACTTAATTGTGTAAATTTCTTAGTCTTCTAAAATCATTTTATGCTGCAATTTTACAGCAAACCTTAAACTTTTGATTTCGATCCTAAAATTTGCAAAAGTTCGGAGTAATTGCAGTAGCTATTTCATCTGCCACACAGTTTTGGTTCTAATTTTTAAGAATTTCTTATAAGTTACTATAAGCACTATAAAAAAAGGCGAAGTTTTTTTTGAAAAGACCGATTTTCACAAAAAATCGAGCTACGACTTTCGCATATTAATCTAATGGTATATTTAAAAATATTATATTCAATTAAATTTGTAAAAATTATATCTTAACGAAGCAAAATATTTCTTAAAAAAAAATTGTAAAATTATATTAAAATGTTTTCCCGAAAAAACAGCCTGTTTCATGATGTCGAACGTTATTATTCGCTGGATTTCTGACGCAAAACAACTGAATTGAGTTCCACTAACAAACTATTTTATTTATTAATTTTTTGTTTATTTATGTGCAAAATTAAACAAATTAAACAAAAAAAATAGTTCATCAGATGTTTTTCATTTACAGTTCGAGTGAACGACAGCGTTCGACATCCTGTGGCAGAATGTAAGAATTTCGTAAAACAAACAATTAAAGTTTCTACTATACCGGGTAGGGTACGGTTTCAAATCCTGAACAACAATATGCTATTTCTTTTTTAAGGATTTTGATACATTTTAGTTATTTTTACTACTTTTACTTTTTATTTGAAAAAGTTTGTTGCACAATTTATTTAAAAAACCAGGCACAATCTCATTTATAAATTTTGTTTTTAATTTTTGCGGATTTTCCAATTTTATGAACGAGAAAAGGTTTATTTTTCAATAATACCCGAAATAATTATATAATGAATTCAGTAAGTTGTCGATGTTTTTATTTGATATAATATAATAATAAAATAAATTGAAATAAATTGACGGTGTTAGAAAATATTTTAAATTATAAAATATAACAACATATTTTAATTCATTATTTTAATTTTATTTTTTCTTTGAAACTCGTATGATGTACGTACTCGTATGTACATATGTAAACTAGTGGTATTCTGATAGTTGTGTTTTTAAAATTTTGTTAACTTTTCCATTTACTTATCTGTATTGCGGTTGGACCAGACGATAAATAAAGGTTTTGGTTCAATATAACCTGTATATTTCTGATATAGAATCACAATCGAATATCAAGCACAATTGATTTAAAAAATACGAATGCGGTAATTCATATTCAGCCTGCTTAGAAAACAGATCGATTTAATTAAAAACATTTTTTATTTAAAGTAAGACAGAGAACTAAATATGAAAAATTACGATAAAATCGCAAACAGAATTCTTTTTGCTCTCAAATCCAACCCATAATTCGGCTTATTTTCGTAATATTTTACCATTAATCCGCGTCCAATTCCGTAGTGCGTGCTATCGACAATGCGATATTCCGCAAAAATATGTACTATTTTAATGAATGTAAGAGCAGTTAATTTTATATGAATATGGAGAAATCAATTTCTTATCTCCTAAGATCTTAACTTATCATTGAATTGGGAAAATACGAAAATATGCAAACAAAATACAAATATGAATGCATATACCATTTTTAGACGCGCTACAGCTCGCAAACTATTATCGCTACGCCCTACAAAAGTTTTGGAAATTTTCCCCAAACATTCCCATCTAAAATTCCAAAGTTCATATGTATGTGATAGGAACTGATTATTTGAAAAATATTTGATGAACTGGGAACAATTCTTGGAATACATTTCAAGCCCACATTAAATTATTAACTTGGTAAAGCAATCTAGAAGCTAAATATAAATTTGTGGGAAATATGTATTTGCAATACAAATGCATTTTAATTTTTCTATTCTAACTTTTTCTTTACTCTATAATTTTGCTGCGTTTTAATCAATATTAAATCATGCAATTTTTCTGATGTTCGCATATTTTTAAGAATTTTTGCCATTTTAGAGATTTTTTCAAGATTTTTGGCTGCCGATTGCCAATTATATGATTTCTTTCTAATAAATTTTGAAAATAATTTTCAATATTGCAGTTTCAATTTTCGGAATATGCGCTATTTTCGCGGGGTTTTAAATTTTTGAGTTTCTTTGCTAATTACATTTTGGAGCTTGATATCAAATTAAATTCTTAAATCAAACTTTGTTTTCATTTTATAGAAAATGAATTTTGTAATAATGTGATGTTTTTTTTTATTAAATAGACGAATCCCCAGAAGAAGTCGACAAATAATCGACGAAATGTTGGTACAAAACTGTAAACAAAAATTTAGTTTTTAGTTACATGAAAATTTTAGGTCTTATTAGCTCAAAAAATTAACAAATTTATGAAGGATTGACCAAAATAAAATCAACACAAAAAGGCAATTAATTGAAGTGCTTTTGAAGATTAACTCACTGTTGTTACAGAATGAAAGAAACATTTCTTATGGTAATTTATATTGAAAGCAACAGTAAAGTACCATGTTGTGAATATAAAAACCAAAAATTAGAAAAAAGAAAAGTAAATATGTATACTGAAAGTTTAAATTAGAAAATATTTGGGATCAGGTATCAAATTCTAGTCGGGAAAAGATTTTTCTCCTTTGTTATGTGTAACTAAGGATCCAAACAACATTTTCATTGTTGCACCTGAATATAGAAAATAATAAAAATTATTATTCTGTGCACACAAGTATAAAACAAGATATAAGCATCAATTTTGCATTTCTTCTGAAATCACAAATAGTCATAAAAAATTAAATGTTAATACATTTTTAAAACAAAGCTAAAATTCAATTTCATTGATTTTGTATATTTACTCGTACATAGTGTCGTCACGATCCATTACATTTCTTTAATATAAATAATATAAAAAATAATTATGGTTATTTATATACGAAAAGAAAATATAAGCGATAAAAAATACTGAAATACGCATGCATAATATTATACTAATAAACGTACAAAAATAAGTTTAAGGAAACAAACAAAAAAACAACAAATCTTTGCCTTTCGACTGTTTAGTTATGCACATGTATACACACGATGAGTACATGTGCGCATGAATGCATTTCAGTATTAATGCATGTGTGACAAAAAAAGCGAAATCACAATTTCCATCAAGAATTTGAAGTTTTAGTATTTTATAATAAATAAGATATATTATGTACTTAAACGCGTAAACGGCTATGAAAAATACAACTGCTCTGTTGTGTATGAGAAGCGCTTGTGACTACCAACCAGTAGGTTGTTGGATTGAATCCCCACACAACTTTTTCAAAAAAATTTTAAAAGTAAAAATATTTTAGTCGTTAATGGACCGACTTCAATTATTTTCAGTCTAAGCCTTCGTAGAACTCCATACAAGAGATGTGATTCATAAAATTGACCGTAGTACAGTTGGGGCCATAAAAAAAAACAACAGAATAGGACATTAATTGGACCGAGTTTTGTTATTTTCAAACCGAAAAATTAAATGAAAATTCCAAGAGAATGATATAAAACTTATTTCTCTATGTTATGTTTGGCCTTAATTCTAAATGCACCAAAATGTAGCTGACGGACAGACGGACAGACGGACATCACTCATTCGACTTCTCTATTTATAAGGATCCAGAATATATATACTTTATTGTGGTATTAAATGAATAATGAAGAAATTACATACAGAATGACAAACCTATATATCCTCTTTCCAAATTTTTTGGTGAAGGGTATAAAAATGCTTGCGGAGTTTATGTCCGAACACCCAAATTTAGCCAAAAAAGCCTATTGCCAACGCCATTTCCTTGGCCATCTTTGTCAATTATTTGCTAATCGTGCTTTGGCACATTTCAATGGGGTAATCGCCACCTATTGCATGATGCAAGGAGCCAGTAGCCAGAAGGAAAAGGGTTCCGAGATACAACTGCTTTGGTGCACTACCCTTTACATGTGCCAAAAAAAAAAAATAATTGCAATGAGACATAGTAATTGAATGACTCCTTCGACAATCTAAACTACTGTTTAAATTTAAAACAAATATACAGTCAAGAATTTATTTGATCCAAAATACTTTTGTTGGCAACGAGAGAACGTTGCTCTTATCCCGTATTTGCTTCCTAACACGCACCCAACCGACGAAGATAAATATGAAAGATTCAATATTTGTTGATCGATTTTCTATAAAATAAAAACTTTTATTTAAAATAACAAATAATCCAGTTCCTACTTACATTATTTGCATTTAGTTTTGTTTATATTTCATGCAAACATGTCGTCGTCCCGAAGTTATCTTGACGTATATAACAAAATCAAAAAACATGAGACAGGACCGCTTCTCCTAAAAATTCAAGACTTGAAGAGTGCAAATTCGGATCATATAATATTTTTTTTGTATCTAATGCTGAAACTTCAATCTCAACTTCCCAAAGAAATTTTTTTTGATATCGATCGAATGCCATCATGAGGCAACTCGATTGGTATCGCAAAAAATACAAACATTTAAAATAAGCCTTAATTAAAATTGATTTAAAATCCAAAGGAGTTGTTTTGGTTTGTCATTTGGTTTGTAATTTCTCCAGTATTCATTTCCGTCCCTATAAAGTACATACATGTACACATCAGAGAACGACAACGGATTCAATCATATATAAATTACTCTAGCATATATTGAATATTTTCAATACAAAATATTTTTTATATCTGTTCAATTTCATAATTGTATGTATCGGTGCGCATTTTGTTTTATATTTGTATGTATTCATGTTCATATTTGTTTATATCCCTGCACATCTATGTATATGTATCGATAGGTACTCCAATGGCTATGAGCACATTTATTTTCCAATTTTTGTTTGATAAGTATTGCCAGAAATTTTGTCTAAAGTTGTATTATGGATTGCGTTTCGTAATTATTATGAACCATTTTTCTGCAAAATGTGATTAATGTTGTATTAAAAAATTCGCTTTGACTTGGAAAGTACACAATTTTACTTTGAAGCGAATTTTTTCAAACATTTTTTAGAATACCAAAAGCTTAAAAGTGGATGAAGATCCTTAAAGAAAAACCGAACGAAACGAAAAAAGTTAAGCTGCTTGCAAAATTTTCGAAAATCAGCAAAATTGCATAATTTGCAAATTTTTCACATTCCTTACATTTTTAAGTCTTTTTAGAAGATTTTACGGCTTTTTCAAAACTTTGCCACTTTTCGTGGAATTTCGCGTTTTTTGCAATGTGGGTGACTTTTGCTATTTTTATTGTTTCATCAACTTTTAAATGATATTCAACATATTAATTTTCCCAGTGATTGGAAGTTATTGCGAATTTTCGTAATTTTTTGCAGTTTTTTGCCAGTTTTTCACATTCCTTGCAATTGTAGCCCGTTTTAGAAGATTTTACGGCTTTTAAAAATTTTAGAAAATTTGGCGAACTTTCGCAATTATCGCAATATGATTTATCGCTTTATTGATTTTTTAAGATTTTATAAAAATATGAACACAGAAAATTTATCCAATACACATGAATTTCGTTGATCTTACGAGTATTTTTATGCAAAAATTATTTTTACTCAAAAAGTTAATACCAAATAAAGAAGTGCAATTTTTGCCTAAAACAAATATAAGTTGAAAATAAATTGTTTCTTTTTGTTATAGTTCTGCAAACAATTTCTTTCAAACGCTACAAAATTGTTTCTTACAGTCATATTTATGGATACCCATCGATAGATATCTGTAGATATTTGTACGCAGTACAAAAATCCTTTTCTATTTATTTATGCTACACCTATGGATATGCGCACTTACTCGTATTTATAATGGAACCCGTTGGTAGCAGTGTTTTTATACGGAGGGAAAAATCCCTATTCGTAGAGATTTTCTTCTACAAAAAATGGCCGTAGAGAGAAAATTACAGATTTATTGAAGTTATTCAAATGTAGGGACTTTTCAATAATTTGACAAAAAGGTATTAATTTTGCAACCTTATTCGATTTGTGAGAACATACTAACGAAATTTAATAATACGGGAATATTACAAATTGTTATACTTTTTTTTAAAGTAAATTTGTGAAATATTGCATTTTTTATGTTTTCGTTTTCATCAGACTTTTCGGCGTGCTTAGAGGAAACCGAAAAGTACTGAAAACAAAAATTCCACAAAACATGGTTGGAGGACGATCACGTTAAAGGGTGGCTGGAAGCTTTCTCTGATGAACCGTTTAAATACAAGTGTTTTGCATGCATAAAATTTTAATTAAATTGCGGCAAAAATGTAAATTTTGTAAAAAATGACAAACAAATTGATATTTTTTTTAAAAATAAAAGCAGCGAGTCAGCTGATTTTCGCTGAAATAAAGAACTGATTTACGTACATAAAAATTTTTATATTTAAATAAAATTTAAATCTCATAGATAGAATACTGAATATTATTGATATTGAATTTCATAAGAAGAATGGGGGAGAATTAGAAATATATTCAAGGATAATAACTTTCCTAATCAACTGACTAATAATTTGATTGGACAATAAAAAAGACAGAGGATAAATAGTACGAGCACTGGGAATGAACATAAAATTTAAAGGTCTTTAATTTATGTACCAATCATTTCTGAACGATTAGAGAACTCTAGAATTTATGATTTCAATAATTATAGGAGAGCTCATAAGACATATAATACATTAGGAAGTTCGTTCAACTAAATGAAGGAGAAGACGGAAAGATTAGACAGATCTAATGTAGTTTACAGAAATAATAATAGAGGGTGTAATGAAGTATATAAAGGTACCACCAAAAATAAACTAAAAAATAGATTAGACGGACATACATATATCTGATTAGAAATACAAAAACAGATCATCTCAGAAAACTGCATTGACATCGCATTGTGCAATGTTGCACCATACAACAGATTTTGAAAATACAACAGTTTTAAACACAGAAACTAACTACAAACGTCGTTTCGTGTTAGAAATGTTACAAATTCTTAATACAGCAATAGAACAAAAATTGAACTTTAAAATGGATACAGATAATATAAATGAAAACTATTGACATTTAATTTATAAAAATAGAACAGGAAATTGAATAATTTTTATGATATTATAATAAATAGATTTAAGTAATTTTGTAAAAAGGTGTAATTCATTATCAATTTTGATAATTTTTGTTCTTTATAAAATTTAGAATAAGTTTTTCATTGTTTGAAAAAACTAAGCAATTGGTATTATTAATTTCATTCATATCCCTGAAGAAAGTTTCCACAGAAAAAGTGAAATATTGTAAAAAATAGTTTTTATTTTGTTATTGTTGACCTTAAGCTTGGAAAGTTTTTTAATAAAATAGAAAGAAGTAGTTTTATTCCAACAACTTTTCTCAATAATAGGCAGTAAAATTAAAATTTTTTGATAAATTTAAAATATTATTATTTTTTTATAAATTCAAATTATTGCATTTATTAATTAAAGAACATTTTTTCAAGTATATGCAATTCTACAATAACACATTTGTGAAACATCGTTTGTTTGTCAAATTCCAAATAAATATAAACTTAAAAACATTTTTTATTTGTGTAGTTTGACAGTCAGATGATTTTATTTTTTTTCTGTAGTGATGCATGTAATTTAATAAATTTACTTTGGAAGTAATAAGGAATATTTTAATTATCAGAGGTTTCATCAGCATTCTCTGTTCAAGTCTACCGCTTGTCTATTCAAGTGGATGATTTAACACATTTGAATACGAAAATTTCTTATATTAATTATTAATTTGAACAGGTTAAATCAATTTCGGTTAGTAAAAAATTCCCACCTCTGACGATTAATTATTCAATATATTATTACCTTCTTCGCTTTTGCAGCGCCATTGGCTGCTGATATCAAGTTTTTTTATAGTCGATTTGGAGAGTAGACTTTCGAAAAATGTTGAATTTGTACTAGAAAACTTTTTATTACTAAACAAGTGATATTAATTATAATTATTTACTTTAAAAAATTTCAACTGATTTTACTTACGTGAAACTTTATTCATGAAAATGTATAATGAAAGATTATTTGATTCAAAATATTTATGATTCTTTTATTTAATTTTTATCAGACAATATTTATTGATTTGTGGGAAATATTATTTCATAATACAAACTTATTTTTTAAACAACTTTAATAATCAAATTGTTTTCAATTAATTGTGAATTGAACAATAATATTTTAAAAGACATGGATTGTTATATAAAAAAACTTAATTACTAAAACATTATTTGTGACCTTTTTTAAGAATATAATTCGGCAGGTGTAAGTTTTTTTTATGTAACAATCGATGTATTTTAAAATATTATTGTTCAATTCACAATTAATTAAAACAATTTGAATATTAAAATTGTTTAATAAATTAAAATTTTATTATGAAAAAATATTTGTCACAAATCAATAAATATTGTCTGATAAAAATTAAATAAAAGAATCATAAATATTTTAAGGAATAAAGTGCATGTAAGTAAAATCAGTTGAAATTTTTTAAAGTAAATAATTGTAATTAATATCACTGGTTTAGGAACAAAAAGTTTTCTGGTACAAAATTTGTACTACAAATTCAACATTTTTCGAAAGTCCAATCTCCAAATCTCATTTGTGCACAGTTATTGAACAAACAAAAAATAATAAAAGGGAAATTCCAGCAATTCTTCAAGTAGAATATATTTTAGGGTTTGTGATTTCTGGGACTTTTTAACGTCCTAGTGAACAGAAATTAAAAACCTCATTTACGGGAATCGGAGAAAGTAAATTTTCTAAATTAAATTAAATTATCAGCTGAAAATTCCTTCAGATATGTACATATTTGATGGGAGATAGTTTTGAAAAGTTGTGGTGAATCTTCATCGATTTTGAGAATTAATTTATTGATCTCAAAGTATTGACTTTTAAAAACATCAAAAAGAATACTGATAATACAAAATACAAACAATATAATAGATGTGTTCATTTAATAAAAATTTTTACAAATTTGTAACAATTGTTACTAGAAAGCGTTCATTAACCCAAAAAATTTGCAACGAGAGAGCGTCGAAAGTGCGTAAAAAATTGAGAGAGAAAAATTCTTGCAAGTTTTTACTTGCAATAATTAATCAAACAGTTGTTTTGTGTTTGTGTTTACAAAACAATATTTCTAAATTAAGTTGAAAATAAAAATATTTTGGAAAATTATGAAATTGTAAGTAAATGTAAACTTTTAAAACGATAAAAAGAATTAAAAAGATAACAAATTTATTTTTGTGTAACTTATGAGCAACAGAAGCATAATAAGATGTCTAATGGAATTGAACTAAGCAACACAGTATCTGGTACATCAGTGGCAAAGTATGTTCCGGCAAATAATTTAATTTTCACAGACCAGCTGTTAATTTTAGTGTTTTAAATATTATGAGTACCTTGCTACTCGGTAATTTACACTAAGCAGGCAAATAATTCAATTAGTTCAGATATATATGTGCAAATAAATTTAAATTAACACATAATTTATTAAATTACTTTTTACTAATTTTGGAGTTTAATGCTGGCAGCAACATGATATTTTATTTTGGATAAATATTTTTATTACAATGAAAATTAAATTGTCTTATATTTGTTTCCTTTAAAAAATATATTTAACCCGTTTTTCCTTATTTCCGATATTTGAAATAAAAGTGATATGTGTAGGCAGGCTGTTATAACGTATAAACTAAATAAAAATAGATATTTTATTCATTCATTTTATTCAAAAGTAGTTAATCATCCTTATCGTGTTAAGCATATTTCGAGTACGCCAAGTGCTAGATTAAATAAAATTGCTAAACTTGTCATTATTCTATTACAAGCCGTACTCGAAAAACGCCAGTCACGACAATGCTGAATATAAATGACCATAATCACATTATTTTTATAATAATATAATTTGTCCAAAAATATAGGGGAGCTATTGAGTACTCATATATACCTGTACATTACAACACCACTTTAACTTGCAAATTTTTGCTAGTAAAGTGTTCATTTACTTTTTCACATTTTTGAGAGTAATTTTGGAAAATTTCTTGGGACTCTCTCATTGCTAATTTATACTAGTAAAGTAAATGAACACACCTAATATAAATTTGGAAATTAATTTTTCAAAAACGATTGAAAATTCGATTAAAAATATATTTCGTGGATATTTACAAAATGGAAATAATGAAGCCTTTTGTCGGTTTTAAATAATTTTCCATCACATATCTGATTTTTTATTAAAATAAACATTTTTATATAATTATAACAATTAAAATTAAAAAATTTAAGGTTCTTTAAGGTGCAGTTCAGATATTACGTAACGCAATTTTCGCCGAATTAAAATCGCTCAAAGTTGGGACACGACTTTCTGTTGTTTTTAGATGCTTAAGAGCATTTACAACATAATTTTCGGACCATCTACATTACTGCTTGAGACATAAACTTAATTGTGTAAATTTCTTAGTTTTCTAAAATCATTTTATGCTGCAATTTTACAGCAAACCTTAAACTTTTGATTTCGATCCTAAAATTTGCAAAAGTTCGGAGTAATTGCAGTAGCTATTTCATCTGCCCCACAATTTTGTTTCTAATTTTTAAGAATTTCTTATAAGTTACTATAAGCACTATAAAAAAAGCGGAGTTTTTTTTTTGGAAAAGACCGATTTTCGCAAAAAAACGAGCTACGACTTTCGTATATTAAGCCAATGGTATCTTTAAAAATATTATATTCAATTAAATTTGTGAAAATGACATCTTAACGAAGCGACATATTTCTTAAAAAAATTTTTTTTTAAATTATGTTAAAATGTTTTCACGAAAAACAGCCTGTTTCATGATGTCGACCGTTGTTATTCGCTGGATTTCTGACGCAAAACAACTGATTTGAGTTCCACTAACAAACTACTTCATTTATTCATTTTTTTATTTATTTATGTGCAAAATTAAACAAAAAAATAGTTTATTAGATGTTTTTCGTTTACAGTTCGAGTGAACGACAGCGTTCGACATCCTGTGGCAGAATGTAAGAATTTCGTAAAACAAACAATTAATGTTTGTACTATAAAATTTTTAATAGTAATTAATTATTGCTGTTGGAAACCACACTTTTCATTTAAAATTTCAAGTTGAATTAAATAAAAATTAAAAAAATGCGGTATTTTTTTAAGAATTGGAAAATTTCCTCCAAATCACAAAAATAGATTTTTATATTTTCCTTTTATATCCCATTGAAGGTTTCGGCAGAATACAAACTCCGCAATCAAGAAGACTTGAAGAAGGCCCGCGAAGAATGCATGGCAGCAAAAAAAGTATCTCCCGAAATGGTTGAGAAATACAAGAAATTCGATTTCCCTGATGATGAAGTCACCTTGTTCGATCCGAAGGATGGCTTCAAATATGAGAATCTAGGCAAACAAGGACACCGTAAAGGCTGATGTTGCAAAGTGTGCCGATAAAAACGAACAGAAATCTGATTCCTGCGCCTGGGTGTTCCGTGGCTTTAAATGTTTTATTAGCAAGAATATGCCTTTGGTTATGGAGAGCTTGAAGAACTAAAAAGCGTTTCAAATTTCACAACTTTCGCATTTAATTGGATTGTTCCGTATAAAAAAAGATAGCCACAGCAACAGTGTTCCAATCATCGATGACCATCTCATGATTTTCCCACAATCGTCATGTATTTATAACACGTTTTTTATATTAAAATGTTTAAAACTTTCGTTAATTTAATCAAATAAATCCCAGATTCTGTAAAAGAATATTTTTATGTGTTTTTTGAAATTTTGTACATTCAGTAGAAGCCAAAGAATTTCAAAATGAGGTGACACTACATCTGCAGTTTTCACTAACTACTCGTACATTAGAGACAAAAAACATTCATTCAATAAAAAAGTTTACAGATGAAAACACTTATGTGAAGGTGGCTGGTATTTGAAAAGTGAAAAAAATATAAATTTTAAATATATTCAGAAATAACAACGTATGTTCATATGCATGTATATGTCATTGTTGGCATTAATCAATTATTTAATTTCATTCATATCCAATCAGATTAACTAACATTAATCGATATCGAGCTAATTAGATCAACAATTTTTGTTTTGGGATTATGGAATTCGATATCGCACAAAAATAAATAACGCTTGAAATGATGACTTTCGATAGCGAGTCACCGATCGAGTGTTATCTTTGCAAACATTGTTCGATACCAAAATGTCAATCGTAAACAAAACAAATGTTTTTCTTAATTTTAACGACAAACAATAAATTGTGAAAGATTTTAGTTTTATTAAATTTTTAATTGTACTTATGGTGCACAATTGTGAAAAATATAAATTTAAAGCAAAAAAATTCTTGCAGAGTTTATGTCCGAACACCCAAATTTAGCTAAAACAAGTAAGAGTGATATATTCGGCTGTGCCGAATCTTATATACCCTTCACCATAGTATGTAGTGACGAAAGAAGTCACAATCACGAAAATTCACGCTCACGAAATACGAATAAATGGAAAATAAATGGAAAAAATTACATTAAAGAAAAAAAAATTGCCACTCACCGTCTCACGGACGCAACCTCACGTGATGAAAACAAAAAATTAATCACGATCATGCATTATTGGTTCTCATCTCTATTCCATAGCTGAATTCATAAACACAGCTTGCAAAGCAACACTGGAAGCATGAGTTTACAAGGCATCCTAGTGTTGCTTTTCAAACTGCCTTTATGAAGTCAGTCATAGATTATGAATTTCGTAACAAACTCCTTACCCCTTCTTGCCTAGAACGCATTATAATTTTATTTTATTAGCACTTATATCATTTTTCACACATCCAAGAAGTGTTTCAACGTCTTTATCAAAAAGCCGATGGTCTTCGACGAAACAAAGAAATGATTTGAAATGTAAGAAAAGGTTTAATAATGAAGAAATTCTCCCAAAATTTATAAAAAATATCGCCAACTATTTCATAAATCTGCTAGTCTAATGATTAAAATGTTCCAATATTATCTTCATATTGAAAATAATTTAAAGCTATCAAAAATTCTTAAAAAAAGAACAAACTATTTTTTAAATAAAAAGTAAAAGTAATAAAAATAACTAAAATGTATCAAAAATTAAAAAAAAATAATAAATGGTTGGTCAGGATTTGAAACCGTAACCTGTTGACACGGTTTCGTATCCTGAACAACAATGCAATGCTATTTTTTAAGCATTTTTGATACATTTTAGTTATTTTTACTAAATGTAGCTGACATCTTCAATTTTTTATTGTTTCATCGACTTTTAAATGATATTCAACATTAAAATTTTTTTTACGAGTTTTTCACATTCCTTGCATTTTTATTCCGTTTTAGAAGATTTTACGGCTTTTAAAATTTTTGGAAAACTTGGCGAAGTTTCGCAATTATTGCGATATGATTTATTGCTTCATTGAATTTTTAAGATTTTATAAAAATATGAACTCAGAATATTGATCCAATATGCATGAATTTCGTTGAGCTTACGAGTATTTTTATGCAAAAATTATTTTTACTTAAAAAGTTAATACCAAATAAAGAAGTGCAATTTTTGCCTAAAACAAATATAAGTTGAAAATAAATTGTTTCTTTTTGTTATAGTTCTGCAAACAATTTTTTTAAACGCTACAAAATTGTCTCTTACAGTCATATATATGGATACCCATTGATACATATCTATATTAGTACGTATTCCTACACTAAGAGAAAAATGACAATCTAAATTTAAGAACAAAATTCTTGATTGTAGATTGCAGAAATCTTCAGATTTCAATCTTGAAATTTAGTCAGTAAGATTTGACGTACCCAATTTTAAGCATAAATTCTTAATTTTTAGAATGAATTCTAAAAATCAAGAACGTAATCTTAATTTTAAAATCTTATTCTTAAATTTAATAATAAATTCTTAGAGTTAAGATTTAATTCTTGATTTTTTTTCCATATTTAACATCAATGAAAGCGTGTTGTGTAATAAATTGCAAGACGCCTAACGAAGACGACGTATTTAAAAAAAGTAAAAAGAAATATTAAATTATTGTAAAAGGCAATTAAAAATGGAAAATCTGAACACAGATGAAATGGTGTTTATAACCATACCAGTGAGTGACAGTTTATTACCGGAGTTATCAGACGACGCACTGTTAAAAAGCCTTTTACAAGAGTTTCAAATGGAGTCTATTTTCAAGTATCTCAAGGGTAAGTACTCCGTCTTATTTATATATAAACAGGTAAGAAAACGTGAATATTAAAAGAAATATGTGCAAATAAAAAATTGTTTACATCAATAGATTTATTTAACCACCTGCTATTTGACATTAAATTCATTTCTTTCAGACTCAAAAGTGACTTTTAAAAGTTTGCAGTACATGAAGAAAGAAGACATAAAAGAAGCAATTCCTTCTCTGGGACTTAGAATGGAGTTTCGCGAAAAGTTGTTGGCTGGAAAAAGAAAGAAGTAATAATAAAACAAGAAAAAAAGTGACACTACTAATAAGTTTGCTTTTAGTTTGGAATAGACGAAGATACACTTTCAATGCCATCAAAGGTAGGTGAATGGCTGAAAAATTATAAGGATACATTTTCTACACCAACTTCTTCAGTAAACTCGGCAGTAAAAAAAAGTTTTTGGTAAAGTAAGAGCCGTAGCTTCCAGGTTCTAAAGGATTACACATAAACTATATGTTTGTTTCATATTTTGATATATGTAGGATTTGCTTTTGTTGTTGGCTGAGTCATTTAGTGGCAATGACATCATAGAATTTTATAACCTGCATAAAAATCTTACAAATGATAAGCGAGACGAGATTATCCGAATCATAGTTGAGGAAGTTTTAAAAAAGGATTTCACACTTCGTGCTCAAGATTTCTCAATTATATTGAAAGAAGTTTTTTCTACTGAGACTGAAGTTAAGGTAATTCTAATACTAATAAGTTCTAATGATTACTATTGTCAATAACACAATGTTTTAAAATAAAGGAATATTATTATATTCCACGAATGGGAAAAAAATCCCAGCGGAAAGTTGTTTTCAAAATTTTACTAGCCCGCCTTTACATTTATATCCAATTAATAATGGAAAGACATATGTTAGACATAAGTTAATATACATAAGTATGTATCATACATAATGTATGTACTTGTAAGTATTGCATTATCATTGCGTTTTCCTTTTTATTTTATATATTATTTGTATAATTATTTTTTTATTACCACATTACCGGAATACCGAAACAAATAAGAGTTACAATAAGGCCAGAATAAGGTTGTAAATGTATTACACACATATGTAAATATTTAAATAAATAAAAATTAAAAATAATAAAAAAATGTGTTTTATTTCGACATTCGAATTCGGATAAAAACCAATAAACCAAATAGTCTATTTTCAAGAACACATTCTTAAAACCGATCTTAAAAGAAGAATTACATTAAGATTACATTCTTAAAATTTAAGAATTTATTCTTGATTTAATAAGAACACAATCTTAAATTCATACTTAAAATAAGATTTTTTTCAAGATTATATTCTTGATTTTTTAAGAATGTGATCTTAATTTAAGATTTTTATTAAGGACAAAATCTTGAATTTGATTTAAAAATGAGAATTTATTCAAGATTACAATCTTAAAGGCGATCTTAAAAGAATAAAGATTTTATTCTTGAATTAAGAATTTTCGCATTTAACAGACTATTAAGATTGAAATGATTTGATTTTGAGCGTAAAATATTGATTTTAGCACGTTTTTTCCCTTAGTGTAGCAATACAAAAAGCATTTTCTATTTATTTATGCTACACCTATCGATATGCGCACTTACTCGTATTTATAATGGACCCCGTTGGTTGCAGTGATGTTATACGTAGGGAAAAATCCCTATTCGTAGAGATTTTCTTCTACAAAAATTGGCCGTAGAGAGAAAATTACAGATTTATTGAAGTTATTAAAATGTAGGGACTTTTCAATAATTTGACAACAAGGTATTAATTTTGCAACCTTATTCGATTTGTGAGAACATACTAACGAAATTTTTAATACGGGAATATTACAAATTGTTATACTTTTTTTAAAGTAAATTTGTGAAATATTGCCTTTTTTATGTTTATATATAATGAACTCTTCGTTTTCATCAGACTTTTCGACGTGCTTAGAGGAAACCGAAAAGTACTGAAAACAAAAATTCAACAAAACATGGTTGGAGGACGATCACGTTAAAGGGTGCCTGGAAGCTTTCTCTGATGAACCGTTTAAATACAAGTGTTTTGCATGCATAAAATTTTAAATTGCGGCAAAAATGTAAATTTTGTAAAAAATGACAAAGAAATTGATATTTTTTTTAAAAAGAAAAGCAGCGAGTCAGCTGATTTTCGCTGAAATAAAGAACTGATTCACGTACATAAAAATTTTATATTTAAATAAAAATTAAATCTCATAGATAGAATACTGAATATTACTGATACTGAATTTCATAAGAAGAATGGGGGAGAATTAGAAATATATTCAAGGACAATAACTTTCCTAATCAACTGATTAATAATTTGATTGGACAATAAAAAAGGGAGGGGATAGATAGTACGGGCACTGGGAATGAACATAAAATTTAAAGGTCTTTAATTTATGTACCAATCATTTCTGAACGATTAGAGAACTCTAGAATTTATGATTTCAATAATTATAGGAAAGCTCATAAGACATATAATACATTAGGAAGTTCGTTCAACTAAATGAAGGAGAAGACGGAAAGATTAGACAGATCTAATGTAGCTTACAGAAATAATAATAGATAAATAATAAACTAAAAATAGATTAGACGGACATACATATATCTGATTAGAAATACAAAAACAGATCATCTCAGAAAACTGCATTGACATCGCATTGTGCAATGTTTCACCATACAACAGATTTTGAAAATACAACAGTTTTAAACACAGAAACTAACTACAAACGTCGTTTCGTGTTAGAAAGGTTACAAATTCTTAATAAAGCAATAGAACAAAAAATTGACTTTAAAATGAATACAGATAATATAACTGAAAACTATTGACATTTAATTTATAAAAATAGAACAGGAAATTGAATAATTTTTATGATATTGTAATAAATAGATTTAAGTAATTTTGTAAAAATGTGTAATTCATTATCAATTTTGATAATATTTGTTCTTTATAAAATTTAGAATGTTTTTCATTGTTTGAAAAAACTAAGCAATTGGTATTATTAATTTCATTCATATCCCTGAAGAAAGTTTCCATAGAAAAAGTGAAATATTATAAAAAATAGTTTTTATTTTGTTATTGTTGACCTTAAGCTTGGAAAGTTTTTTAATAAAATAGAAAGAAGTAGTTTTATTCCAACAACTTTTCTCAATAATAGGCAGTAAAATTAAAATTTTTTGATAAATTTAAAATATTATTATTTTTTTATAAATTCAAATTATTGCATTTATTAATTAAAGAACATTTTTTCAAGTATATGCAATTCTACAATAACACATTTGTGAAACATCGTTTGTTTGTCAAATTCCAAATAAATATAAACTTAAAAACATTTTTTATTTGTGTAGTTTGACAGTCAGATGATTTTATTTTTTTTTTCTGTAGTGATGCATGTAATTTAATAAATTTACTTTGGAAGTAATAAGGAATATTTTAATTATCAGAGGTTTCATCAGCATTCTCTGTTCAAGTCTACCGCTTGTCTATTCAAGTGGATGATTTAACACATTTGAATACGAAAATTTCTTATATTAATTATTAATTTGAACAGGTTAAATCAATTTCGGTTAGTAAAAAATTCCCACCTCTGATGATTAATTATTCCATATATTATTACCTTCTTCGCTTTTTCAGCGCCATTGGCTGCTGATATCAAGTTTTTTTATAGTCGATTTGGAGAGTAGACTTTCGAAAAATGTTGAATTTGAACTAGAAAACTTTTTATTACTAAGCAAGTGATATTAATAATAATTATTTACTTTAAAAAAATTCAACTGATTTTACTTTCGTGCACTTTATTCCTTAAAATGTATATTCGGCAATTCTTCAAAATTTTGCAATCACGATACGTTTGGAAATAAAACATTATTTGATTCAAAATATTTATGATTCTTTTCTTTAATTTTTATCAGACAATATTTATTGATTTGTGGGAAATATTATTTCATAATACAAAGTTATTTTTTAAACAACTTTAATAATCAAATTGTTTTCAATTAATTGTGAATTGAACAATAATATTTTAAAAGACATCGATTGTTACGTAAAAAAAACTTACACCAACCGAATTATTTTCTTAAAAAAGATCACAAATAATGTTTTAGTAGCAAATAGTAGTAAAATTTCGCTTCTCATTCTTCGTCACTCATGTCCTCACTTATTCCTTCATCATCAGAAATTTCACAAATTGGAAATCTTCTCAGAAAATCGTTTATACTTTCTGTGTCTTGTTGCATGCGGCGGCAGCGTTTGGCTTTTGCTTCCAACAAATCTGCTAGATACATCTCCCACTGTCTCGCACCACTGGGTATACGATCTGAATACGTTGACGGCAACGGCGTTAAAGAAGATGAATCATCTTCTGTGTTCGTGTTGAAATCATTTTTAGGTTTTTCAACTGGCGCGGGTTCACTTCCAGTTGCAGCTTCTTCGCTTGGCAAAATTATGTCCTTGGCTTCGGGTAGCATTTTTGTTTAATTGTTTTGTTTTCACGAAATGTTAACTTTAAGACACTTTAAAAGCGAATGATACTCCTTTCGAAATTCGATGAATATTTATAAGTGAACTATCCTTTCTTATAATGTCGCTAGCAGGTAGAGCAACAAAGTCCTTAATGTTTGAGTAACAGGTAAGAGAGTCGCAGCTGCATAAAAATTAATCCGTCATTAGGAATTTCATCTACACTTGCGTAGAAAATAATAATTTTATTGCACTTACTAGGAATTGTGAATTTTTTTCGCTAATAAGTATTTAAAAATTTATTTTATTTATTTAAAAATATTCCCATTAGAATGTGCGATATGCCTGTGATATAATTATGATCATTTACATTCCTAGAAACTTGCAACGCCAAAAAGTCATTCTTCCAAACAATATCGACAATTTTATAACCTTTTCTAATAAAAACAATGCAACAGGAGTTCACTGCTGTGTATTCCTAATAATTCCTAATAAGTGCAATAAAATTATTAACTACTACGCAAACGGATTAATTTTTATGCAGCTGCGACTCTCTTACATTTTACTCACACATTAAGGACTTTGTTGCTCTACCTGCTAGCGACATTATAAGAAAGGATAGTTCACTTATAAATATTAATTAATTTTTGAAAGGAGTATCATTCGCTATTAAAGTGTCTTAAAGTTAACATTTCGTGAAAACAAAACAACAAGTCGAAAATGCTACCCGAAGCCAAGGACATAATTTTGCCAAGCGAAGAAGCTGCAACTGGAAGTGAACCCGCGCCAGTTGAAAAACCTAAAAATGATTTAAACACAGAAGATGATTCATCTTCTTTAACGCCGTTGCCGTCAACGTATTCGCATCGTATACCCAGTGGTGCGAGACAGTGGGAGATGTATCTAGCAGACTTATTAGAAGCAAAAGCCAAACGTTGCCGCCGCATGCAGCAAGAAACGGAAAGTATAAACGATTTTCTGATAAGATTTCCAATTTGCGAAATTTCTGATGACGAAGGAATAAGTGATGACATGAGTGACAAAGAATGAGAAGCGAAATTTTGCCAATATTTCCGATACAAAAAAAATTATTATTTGTGATATTTTTTAAGAATATAATTCGGTTGGTGTAAGTTTTTTTATATAACAATCCATGTCTTTTAAAATATTATTGTTCAATTCACAATTAATTGAAAACAATTTGATTATTAAAGTTGTTTAAAAAATAACTTTGTATTATGAAATAATATTTCCCACAAATCAATAAATATTGTCTGATAAAAATTAAATAAAAGAATCATAAATATTTTGAATCAAATAATGTTTTATTTCCAAACGTATCGTGATTGCAAAATTTTGAAGAATTGCCGAATATACATTTTAAGGAATAAAGTGCACGAAAGTAAAATCAGTTGAATTTTTTTAAAGTAAATAATTATTATTAATATCACTTGCTTAGTAATAAAAAGTTTTCTAGTTCAAATTCAACATTTTTCGAAAGTCTACTCTCCAAATCGACTATAAAAAAACTTGATATCAGCAGTCGATGGCGCTGAAAAAGCGAAGAAGGTAATAATATATGGAATAATTAATCGTCAGAGGTGGGAATTTTTTATTAACCGAAATTGATTTAACCTGTTCAAATTAATAATTAATATAAGAAATTTTCGTATTCAAATGTGTTAAATCATCCACTTGAATAGACAAGCGGTAGACTTCAACAGAGAATGCTGATGAAACCTCTGATAATTAAAATATTCCTTATTACTTCCAAAGTAAATTTATTAAATTACATGCATCACTACAGAAAAAAAAATAAAATCATCTGACTGTCAAACTACACAAATAAAAAATGTTTTTAAGTTTATATTTATTTGGAATTTGACAAACAAACGATGTTTCACAAATGTGTTATTGTAGAATTGCATATACTTGAAAAAATGTTCTTTAATTAATAAATGCAATAATTTGAATTTATAAAAAAATAATAATATTTTAAATTTATGAAAAAATTTTAATTTTACTGCCTATTATTGAGAAAAGTTGTTGGAATAAAACTACTTCTTTCTATTTTATTAAAAAACTTTCCAAGCTTAAGGTCAACAATAACAAAATAAAAACTTTTTTTTACAATATTTCACTTTTTCTATGGAAACCTTCTTCAGGAATATGAGTAAAATTAATAATACCAATTGCTTAGTTTTTTCAAACAATGAAAAACATTCTAAATTTTATAAAGAACAAATATTATCAAAATTGATAATGAATTACACATTTTTACAAAATTACTTAAATCTATTTATTACAATATCATAAAAATTATTCAATTTCCTGTCCTATTTTTATAAATTAAATGTCAATAGTTTTCATTTATATTATCTGTATTCATTTTAAAGTCAATTTTTGTTCTATTGCTGTATTAAGAATTTGTAACATTTCTAGCACGAAACGACGTTTGTAGTTAGTTTCTGTATTTAAAACTGTTGTATTTTCAAAATCTGTTGTATGGTGAAACATTGCACAATGCGATGTCAATGCAGTTTTCTGAGATGATCTGTTTTTGTATTTCTAATCAGATATATGTATGTCCGTCTAATCTATTTTTAGTTTATTATTTATCTATTATTATTTCTGTAAACTACATTAGATCTGTCTAATCTTTCCGTCTTCTCCTTCATTTTGTTAAACGAACTTCCTAATGTATTATATGTCTTATGAGCTTTCCTATAATTATTGAAATCATAAATTCTAGAGTTCTCTAATCGTTCAGAAATGATTGGTACATAAATTAAAGACCTTTAAATTTTATGTTCATTCCCAGTGCTCGTACTATTTATCCTCTGTCTTTTTTATTGTCCAATCAAATTATTAGTCAGTTGATTAGGAAAGTTATTATCCTTGAATATATTTCTAATTCTCCCCCATTCTTCTTATGAAATTCAATATCAATAATATTCAGTATTCTATCTATGATATTTAAATTTTATTTAAATATAAGCATTTTTATGTAAGTTAATCAGTTCTTTATTTCAGCGAAAATCAGCTGACTCGCTGCTTTTCTTTTTTATAAAATTATCAATTTGTTTGTCTTTTTTACAGAATTCACATTTTTTTGTGTATCGTAATTTCTGTGTGCTTCAGAAGATCAGACTTGCTGCAATTTAAAATTTTATTACATTCAAAACACTTGTATTTGAACGGTTCATCAGAGAAAGCTTCCAGCCACCCTTTAACGTGATCGTCCTCCAACCATGTTTTGTGGAATTTTTGTTTTCAGTACTTTTCGGTTTCCTCTAAGCACGCCGAAAAGTCTGATGAAAACGAAAACATAAAAAATGCAATATTTCACAAATTTACTTTAAAAAAAAGTATAACAATTTGTAATATTCCCGTATTATTAAATTTCGTTAGTATGTTCTCACAAATCGAATAAGGTTGCAAAATTAATACCTTTTTGTCAAATTATTGAAAAGTCCCTACATTTGAATAACTTCAATAAATCTGTAATTTTCTCTCTACGGCCAATTTTTGTAGAAGAAAATCTCTACGAATAAGGATTTTTCGCTACGTATAAAAACACTGCTACCAACGGGTTCCATTATAAATACGAGTAAGTGCGCATATCGATAGTTGTAGCATAAATAAATAGAAAATGCTTTTTGTATTGCTAGGAATACGTACAAATATCTACAGATATCTATCGATGGGTATCCATAAATATGACTATAAGAGACAATGTTGTAGCGTTTGAAAGAAATTGTTTGCAGAACTATAACAAAAAGAAACAATTTACTTTCAACTTATATTTGTTTTAGGCAAAAATTGCACTTCTTTATTTGGTATTAACTTTTTGAGTAAAAATAATTTTTGCAATACAAATACTCGTAAGATCAATGAAATTCATGCATATTGGATAAATTTTCTGTGTTCATATTTTTATAAAATCTTAAAAATTCAATGAAACAGTAAATCATATCGCAATAATTGCGAAAGTTCGCCAAATTTTCCAAAATTTTTAAAAGCCGTAAAATCTTCTAAAACGGGCTACAAATGCAAGGAATGTGAAAAACTGGCAAAAAAACTGCAAAAAATTACGAAAATTCGCAATAACTTCCAATCACTGGGAAAATTAATATGTTGAATATCATTTAAAAGTTGATGAAACAATAAAAATAGCAAAAGTCACCCACATTGCAAAAAACGCGAAATTCCACGAAAAGTGGCAAAGTTTTGAAAAAGCCGTAAAATCTTCTAAAAAGACTTAAAAATTTAAGGAATGTGAAATTATACAATTTTGCTGATTTTCGAAAATTTTGCAAGCAGCTTAACTTTTTTCGTTTCGTTCGGTTTTTCTTTAAGGATCTTCATCCACTTTTAAGCTTTTGGTATTCTAAAAAATGTTTGAAAAAATTCGCTTCAAAGTAAAATTGTGTACTTTCCAAGTCAACGCGAATTTTTTAATACAACATTAATCACATTTTGCAGAAAAATGGTTCATAATAATTACGAAACGCAATCCATAATACAACTTTAGACAAAATTTCTGGCAATACTAATAAACAAAAAATGAATAACTGAAATAGTTTGGTAGTGGAACTCAACTCAGTTGTTTTGCGTCAGAAATCCAGCGAATAATAACGTTCGACATCATGAAACAGGCTGTTTTTCGTGAAAACATTTTAATATAATTTAAAAAAATTTTTTTAAAGAAATATGCCGCTTCGTTAAGATGTCATTTTCACAAATTTAATTGAATATAATATTTTTAAACATACCATTGGCTAAATATACGAAAGTCGTAGCTCGATTTTTTGCGAAAATCGGTCTTTTCCAAAAAAAAAACTCCGCTTTTTTTATAGTGCTTATAGTAACTTATAAGAAATTCTTAAAAATTAGAAACAAAATTGTGGGGCAGACGAAATAGCTACTGCAATTACTCCGAACTTTTGCAAATTTTAGGATCGAAATCAAAAGTTTAAGGTTTGCTGTAAAATTGCAGCATAAAATGATTTTAGAAGACTAAGAAATTTACACAATTAAGTTTATAGCTCAAGCAGTTATGTAGATGATCCGAAAATTATGTTGTAAATGCTCTTAAAAAATCAGATATGTGATGGAAAATTATTTAAAACCGACAAAAGGCTTGATTATTTCCATTTTGTAAATATCCACGAAATATATTGTTAATAGAATTTTCAATCGTTTTTTATAAATTAATTTCCAAATTTGTATTATCAGTGTTCTTTTTGTCGTTTTTAATAATCAATAGTTTTTGAGATTATTAAAATAATTCTCAAAATCGATGACGATTCACTACACCTTTTCAAAACCATCTCCCATCAAATACATGTGTACATATCTGAATGAAATGTTTTCAGCTGATAATTTTACTTAATTTAGAAAATTTACTTTCTCCGATCCCCGTAAATGACGTTTTTAAATTTCTCTCAGTGAACAGAAATTTAAAAAAAGTCCGTAAAATCACAAACCCAAAAATATATAAAATATATTCTACTTGAAGAATTGCTGGAATTTTCCTTTTATTATTTTTTGTTTGTTCAATAACTGTGCACAAATGAGACTTTCTAAAAATGTTGAATTTGTACTAGAAAACTTTTTGTTACTAAACAAGTGATATTAATTATAATTATTTACTTTAAACAATTTCAACTGATTTTACTTACGTGAAACTTTATTCATGAAAATGTATAATGAAAGATTATTTGATTCAAAATATTTATGATCCTTTTATTTAATTTTTATCAGACAATATTGATTTGTGACAAATATTTTTTCATAATAAAAAGTTATTTTATTAAAAAATTTTAATAATCAAATTGTTTTTAATTAATTGTGAATTGAACAATAATATTTTAAAAGACATGGATTGTTATATAAAAAAACTTACACCAACTGAATTATATTCTTAAAAAATATCACAAATAATAATTTTTTTGTATCGGAAATATTGGCAAAATTTCGCTTCTCATTCTTCGTCACTCATGTCATCACTTATTCCTTCGTCATCAGAAATTTCGCAAATTGGAAATCTTATCAGAAAATCGTTTATACTTTCCGTTTCTTGCTGCATGCGGCGGCAACGTTTGGCTTTTGCTTCTAATAAGTCTGCTAGATACATCTCCCACTGTCTCGCACCACTGGGTATACGATGCGAATACGTTGACGGCAACGGCGTTAAAGAAGATGAATCATCTTCTGTGTTTAAATCATTTTTAGGTTTTTCAACTGGCGCGGGTTCACTTCCAGTTGCAGCTTCTTCGCTTGGCAAAATTATGTCCTTGGCTTCGGGTAGCATTTTCGACTTGTTGTTTTGTTTTCACGAAATGTTAACTTTAAGACACTTTAATAGCGAATGATACTCCTTTCAAAAATTAATTAATATTTATAAGTAAACTATCCTTTCTTATAAATTCGCTAGCAGGTAGAGCAACAAAGTCCTTAATGTGTGAGTAAAATGTAAGAGAGTCGGAGCTGCATAAAAATTAATCCGTTTGCGTAGTAGTTAATAATTTTATTGCACTTATTAGGAATATACAGCAGTGAACTCCTGTAATAATTGTTGCATTGTTTTTATTAGAAAAGGTTATAAAATTGTCGATATTGCTTGAAGAATGACTTTTTGGCGTTGCAAGTTTCTAGGAATGTAAATGATCACTATTACATCACAGGCATGTCGCATATTCTAATGGGAATATTTTTAATTTTTCACTTACAACTCCTTGTTATTCTTAGTAAATACTTATTAGCGAAAAAAATTCACAATTCCTAATAAGTGCAATAAAATTATTAATTACTACGCAAGTGTAGATGATTTATATTAGAAATTCCTAATGACGGATTAATTTTGATGCAGCTGCGACTCTCTTACCTGTTACTCACACATTAAGGACTTTGTTGCTCTACCTGATAGCAAAATTATAAGAAAGGACAGTTCACTTATAGAAAGGAGTATCATTTGCTTTTAAAGTGTCTTAAAGTTAACATTTCGTGAAAACAAAACAATTAAACAAAAATGCTACCCGAAGCCAAGGACATAGTTTTGCCAAGCGAAGAAGATGCAGCTGGAAGTGCACCCGCGCCAGTTGAAAATCCTAATTTTCAAATGATTTCAACACGAACACAGAAGATGATTCATCTTCTTTAACGCCGTTGCCGTCAACGTATTCAGATCGTATACCCAGTGGTGCGAGACAGTGGGAGATGTATCTAGCAGATTTGTTGGAAGCAAAAGCCAAACGCTGCCGCCGCATGCAACAAAAAACGGAAAGTATAAACGATTTTCTGATAAGATTTCCAATTTGCGAAATTTCTGATGACGAAGGAATAAGTGAAGACATGAGTGACGAAGAATGAGAAGCGAAATTTTGCCAATATTTCCGATACAAAAAAAATTATTATTTGTGATCTTTTTTAAGAAAATAATTCGGTTGGTGTAAGTTTTTTTTTATGTAACAATCGATGTCTTTTAAAATATTATTGTTCAATTCACAATTAATTGAAAACAATTTGATTATTAAAGTTGTTTAAAAAATAACTTTGTATTATGAAATAATATTTCCCACAAATCAATAAATATTGTCTGATAAAAATTAAATAAAAGAATCATAAATATTTTGAATCAAATAATGTTTTATTTCCAAACGTATCGTGATTGCAAAATTTTGAAGAATTGCCGAATATACATTTTAAGGAATAAAGTGCACGAAAGTAAAATCAGTTGAAATTTTTTAAAGTAAATAATTATATTTAATATTACTTTTTTAGTAACAAAAAGTTTTCTAGTACAAATTCAACATTTTTCGGAAGTCTACTCTCCAAATCTCATTTGTGCACAGTTATTGAACAGACAAAAAATAATAAACGGGAATTCGAGAAATTCTTGAAGCAGAATATATTTTAGGGTTTGTGATTTTTGGGATTTTTTGACATCTCATGAACAGGAATTTAAAAACGTCATTTACGGGAATCGGAGAAAGTAAATTTTCTAAATTAACTAAAATTATCAGCTGAAAATTCATTCAGATGTGTACATATTTGATGGGAGACGGTTTTGAAAAGGTGTGTCGAATCTTCATCGATTTTGAGAATTATTTTATTGTTCTCGAACTATTGAGTTTTAAAAACCGCAAAAAGATTACGGATAATACAAAATACAAACAATATAATATAAATTTGGAAATTAATTTATAAAAACGATTGAAAATATTAAAAATATATTTACAAAATGGAATTAATCTCGCCTTTTGTCGGGTTTAAATCGTTTTCCATCACATATCTGATTTTTTTTTAATTAAAATAAACATTTTTATATAATTATAATAATTGAAATGAAAAAATTTTAAGTTCCTTTAAGGTGCTGTTCAGATATTACGTAACGCCACCTTTGCCAAATTAAAATCGCTCAAAGTTGCGACACGACTTTCTGTTGTTTTTAGATGCTTAAGAGCATTTACAACATAATTTTCGGATCATCCAACCGCTTGAGCTATAAACTTAATTGTGTAAATTTCTTAGTTTTCTAAAATCATTTTATGCTGCAATTTTACAGCAAACCTTAAAATGTTGATTTCGATCCTAAAATTTGCAAAAGTTCAGAATAATGGCAGTACCTATTTCATCTGCCACACAATTTTGGTTCTAATTTTTAAAAATTTCTTATAAGTTACTATAAGCACTACATAAAACAGCGGAGTTTTTTTTGGAAAAGACCGATTTTTAAGTTGAATCAACAAAATTTATTATTAAAAAATGTGGATGCAATTCTAATGCACTAATAGGGGAACCTATTTTAATTACCATAACTGAAACGCAGGATAAATTGCGACAACCTTATCTCAATAGCGAAAAACAAATTATGATTTTTCATAAAAAAAAATTTTGCCAATGTTTTGTCATTTGTTATTAACTTGATTTTTTATGAAGATATCGGCAAAAATTAAGATACGTACATAATATGTGAACGGCCGGCCTCTGCACAAAAAAAATAAATGTTAAAAATTTCCAAGTTTTCTTCATACAAATTTGAAACACTTAGAGCTTTTCGTTTTTTCAAAATAAGACCACTCACTCACTACATTTTCTTCTTAAACAAAATTCATAAAACAACTATGTATATAACGAAAAGAATTTATTTAATAAAAAGTAATGAATCATTTTACAAAAGAAATACGGGTGTTCTGAAAATCGATTGATTTAAATCGAGTCGGTTTGTAGAGCAGGCCCGACAGTAAGACAATTACTATTACATAAAAAATAATGAACATTTATGCATATTTGAATACATCCTTATAATAGCTATTAAAACGTTATTTTTCAACTATTTTTGAACTTGGAATACAAAATAATTCAGATTTATTAGTTTGAAAGCACAAAATGGCTGCTTTCGCTTATTCAAACATTGTTTTCAAATTATTTTATTAAATAGAACTTTTAATATATGGCTGTAATATTAAAAATTCTTAAAATTCACTTTAATCATCACTCTAATTTGAAAGGTTAATTAAAGTTGCATTGAAATAAATTATTACTGATTTAAAGATAAAACATATTTAATTTTTTTTAATTATTTGCAACTTGAAACAAAAAGCAATTAAAAAAATTACAAGAAAATTCAAATTAGTTTTTACTAAGAAATACATAAATTAACTTCACTTACATACATGTATTCCATTTATCCCTCAAGAATCAAATACTTTTTTGTGCAGAATACATTGCAGAAATTGCAATAGAATCATTTGAAACGAATATGAATTCAAATCATTGAATTTTGTTATTTGCTTGGTATGCTCCAAAGGCATACATCAACACGCTTAAGCACGACTTTAAGACGTTCTACTTTTTACAAATATTGTCACTATGTTACGATAAAGATGTACTGGACAGCATAGAAGTGTCATTAGTTTGATAATACCAAATCAGTCAGCGGAGTAACATGGTCTATTTGAATACCAAAAAAACCGCGTACGTATCAAATTTTCCATGACTGCGTTAGTATAGAAAAAGCAGTAAACCGATTTTTTTCTATGCTATTAATGCAGTGTACTAACTATCGGAAGAGGTTAAAAACGTGATGTCGAAAAAAAGAGATCGGCCTTTTATTTGTTAATTAAACGCATTGTACTATTTTTGAGAAACGTCGCTAAACTTGAATATTTCATACGGAGGTGTATTTAATAGATTGGTAAATAAATTAAGGAACTGTCGTAACTTTGTGATGCTAGTCTCCATTGTTATAAATTGTGAAGCAACAAAACCACTTTTAACAAAATTTTTTAGATGGATCTCAGTTTGATGATTTTTTGGTGTAAACTTATTCTCTTTTAGCATTTAACTTGTTAAATAACTAAATTATTTTTATTTAAATCACTTTTTACGTTAATGCAAATTAAAATACTATTTACTCAACAGCTGACTTAGTTACTCAAGCATAATGGTGGTAAAATGCCGATAAGTTTATCGATAAACACGAGTTATTATTGGTTTGAAACTAGGAAAAATACATATTGGAAACTGGTGAAAGCCTCAACTTATGAATATTGTGTTCGTTCATAAATGGGAAGTTAAAATTGCACAAAACTTGGCAGTACGTAACAAATGATTCTGTAAATATGTTACTACTACTGTTGTTTTGAAAGCTAAAAAATTTCCCAGGAATTCGTTCGAACTTTTCCCGCAAAAAAAACAATGAAAACTTTTATTTTAATCAAATTAATAAATTTTAATGGAGATTATTAAATAAAAATAAAATAAAAATTCATACTATGTAAGTCTCTAACGCCATTTCTTTGCAAAGTACATTTATATTATAAAATTGTTAAACAAATAATATAGAATAAAGGTCCGGTCACAGTTGGCAAATATGAGCCCAAAAAAACGTAACCACTATTTTTGCTTAGGGTTATTGTGATTTAACATGGTTTTTATATCACAAAATGAAGTCAATTAGGCCGCAAAATGCTATTTTCATATTATTTTTAATAAATGCGAACCCATATTTAAAAAAATATTGGAATTAAAGAAAATGTAAGTTTAGCTTGTCTGTTGGTCACGTTTTTTCGGCAAATGTTTGTCAGATGTGACCGTACTTTAAGTATGTATTTATGTTATTGGCTATTGATATTAATTTTGTGTGTTTAGTTATACAGTTCTGTAAAACCAACTTTATGGCTGCAAAAGCTTGTTTTACGTTTTGTATAATTGGGTCTGAAAATACAAATGTTGAATTTCATTTAATTTGTTACATTCATTAAATAACCTAATACAAATTTTCAAAGCTCGAAAGCTTGTATAACGTTTTGAATCACGGTACAATTATAACCAGGCAGGTACAGTAGAGAAGAACATGCATATTGTTTATTGGGAGTGCAGTTATAGAATGTACATCAAAAAATCACTTTTATATTGTTTAATTGACAGACTATAAATAAGCTCCCAGCAAACAATATTTGTAAATGTTTTTCTACTACATTTACCAGATCATAATTGTACCATGGTGTTGAATAAAGAAGCTTTAACATTTTTTTGAATGGCTGCTCAAAAAATTGCTACAGTGTCTTTTTTTAATTTGTTTAAACATTTAAAAGTTTCATAAATTAAAGAGATTTGCAATAATTATACATGGCTGTGGTATAAATTTTACAAACTCTTATATAATATTCATATGTACATATTTTTAATTGTACATTATTTTTCTAATATTATGGCTTTCAAGTGTGGGTGGGGATGTTGATGACTTAACTAATTTTAAAGCTTTTAACTACACTTTTGTTTTATTCAATATCTATATACAGTTTGATCAATTTCCAATTGGCATATTCCTTGAATTATTCAAAACATATTTCTTAAATATTTTTCTAACAAAAGCATATTATTTAAATTGGTTTAGATTCGCTTAAATTCCCTCTAATATTATCTACACAGCATTTTATGAATTTTTTATATATATTCTTAGAACAATTTGTTGATTTTATAGTATTATAATTACAAGTTATTCTGTTGTTCGTTTTAGTTTAGAAACCTAAGTACGTTGTCTATGAAATTTGCATTTGTTTGTTCATTTTTGTAAGTGTACAAAAGTTTTTTTTAATATTCTTATAAACTAATTCCCTAAACATTGTTTTGCAGGCGAATTTCCACTTGAGCAATTTTTTTAAACTAAAAACATTTTAAGCCTTATTTTAAGGGACAATAAACATAAAATAATTATTGATATTTAAGAATGTCGTTTAAATTATATGTACTATACATAATATACTTGAAATCTAGCAAATGGTTGATTTCAAACTTCTGATGCTTCTTTAGTATCGGCTAGACGTACTTGTGTTGCATCTGCCGTTACGCCATTAACTGACACCTGTTGGTCTCGCCACGGCGTGGTGAGTGTGCGAAAACGTTGCCTTAATGATCCGGGTGTAGTGCACAATTTGAATATAGCCACCGCTGGTATCATAATGACCGAAGATCCTGCTATACACCAACCTAAAGCGTTTGCCCAGCCAGGATATACATATCCTTCATAGGTCAATGGTTCGTAGCCAATAATACCATAAACAGTTATAAAAAGTAGAAACAAAGGCGCCACAAAACGCCAACATATTTGCCAATATTTGCCTGGTCTGAATCCAATCATGTCTTTAATATCTTCACAGAAGCGATTTGTACCTTAAACGAAATATGAAATCAAAGTCAATAGTTATAATAGTTGGCCGTCGTTTGCTTTATTATGTACCATAAATCCACGATACCGCTATGGCTTCAAAGAATACTGCCACTAAGATTGAATAGCCTGCTGCATATCGATCCAAGAGTTGAAAGAAGTAAAATCCACCTTGAGTACAACTAGCTAAGCCCACTACAAAGTATAGTGAAAATAAACCGGCTACAAAGATTTCACGATTTCTTCCTATTTTTGGGAATTCGTCACTCAAGGCGGTTATAATGGCTTCGGAGCCGCCAAACTGAAAAATTGCAAGGAGCTTCTAAATATATTTGTCAAATTTATTAGCTATTACTAAATTAAATAAATACTTATATTCAATTAACCCTTGTCAGTTTGTTCTGATAAATTCTATTTTATTCGTTGATAAATATGTAGCATTTGCATGTCGAAAAGCTATTATGATAAAAAATTGTTTGCAGGAAAAGCCTTTTAAAATGGCCCTGTACTGTAAATCGACTGTTTTAAAATCGCCCGATTTCTAGCAATGCTGATTTATTGCTGTGTTTTATAATCGCGGAACATTGGTTTTAAAATTTCTGAAAACCCCTTTCTTTTGTGTCTATTTTGATTATTTTTTTTTCTTTTTACAAAAAAATTACTTAGAAAAGTACCTAAAAAATACTTGACAAAGTTTTTTTGAGCAAGTTTTTCTTGCAAAAGTTTTAACTCAGCTGGCAGAAAAATAGTATATATTTTTTTCTTTACGACATCTCACATTCACATACAAAATTAAAACTTGCACTGGAAACATTGCTTTGTGTAAATCCGGTCTTAATGAAAAAACAAATAATTTGTGAATAAGTTTTATAAAAAAAATTTTTTTTCTTCATTTTTATGTAAAAATAAACTTTGCTTTTTCATAAAAAAAGAATTTGAAAAATATCTTTAAAGAAACTAACAAAATACTCTTTGGAAAGGCTTTTTGAAAAAAACAAGTTTTCTTGCGCAAGTTTTAATTCATCTGGGATCGGAGTATGACAAAGAAGGGAATACAGATTGTTAATACATTTCTATCTTATCTTTTACATACAAAACTAAAACTTGCTGTATGTAAATAAGTCCGGTCAAACTTACCCAAATGTTTTTCTTTATAGTTTTTAATACTTTCGAATGAGTTTGGGTAAGTAATTTCGTGGACGTAAAGAAACATATGTACCTAGATTTTCTAAAAATAGCTTATCGAGACTTTTCGATAGAAACGTTTTTTAATTAAATATATGAGTATGAATGTACATACGAGGGCGGATTGATATTGAAGCTACCTAGCTCTAGATGGCAGCACAAACACAAAAACTTTTTTTAGAAATTGCGATTTGTCAAACGTCAGCTGTTAAAATTTCACTTAAATTCATCGATTAGTTTATTTGTTGTAGTCGTTTCTTGAAAAATGGAAAAAAGTGAATTTCGTGCAGTGATTAAACACTATTATTTGAAAGGGAAAACGGCGAAAGAGACAAAAGAAAATCTCGATAAACATTACGGAGAGTCTTCTCAATGGCAAAGAAGTCTCAATGGCAAAGCTCTATGAATTAGGCTACGAATTAGTACCTCATCCGCCATTTTCTGCGGATTAACCCCCTAGTGACTACTTCCTATTTCCAAACCTAAAGAAATGGCTCGATGAAATTATTGACCAAACAAATCCCTATTTTATGTTGAGAAATAAATGGTTTTTGAAAAAAAAATTTTCCTACTTTGGTAGCTTCAATATCAATCCGCCCTCGTATGTGCATAGATACTTAAATATATTAACTGCTTTATTGAAAAAAACTGTAGTAACTTCGCGTATTATGATATAATTTATAAGCAGTTTATTACTGAGTCACGATGACAAAAATTTAGTTTATTAAGGACCAGGTTTTTATTTATAATTATTTGAATTAAACTCGAGTTCAGTCTATGTTATATATATATAGGTCAATAGGTCATACCAATTGTTTATATGCATGGCAAAGAAAAGTGAAATAAATAAGAAAATAAAAAAGCAAAATAAGAGGAAAAGCTATCTGTTTACATAAAATATATACTTCACTGCCTCCAAAACATTTAAAGTCCTCATGAAGCTATAAAATCATTACAATCATAATTTAATTCTAGAAACAAACTGGTGAAATTATTTCAACTAATCGAAAATCACTTGTCACGGTCAAATTTCCATTAAAAACTCATAATATGCCACACACGCTAATGTACCGTATTATGAAAACATGCTGTACCTCATTACCCGCCATTTTGTTCAATAGCTTGTTTATGGGGTTTTTCACTTTTTCTCAAATTGCTCTGACACTTGGTCTTCAAAGACCGTTTCACTTTACTGAACATAATCCTAAGACTTGTAGTAGAATACCAGCTGAAATCTGTTCTAACCGAATTAAGTTTCTAAAACTTATAGTCGTCAAATAAAAAATAAATAGGTATTCCACAATACCCGAACTTAATCTAATATAGACTTGAAATGTATTTTAAAAAAAATATATATAATTGGTGCTGTTTTATGGGAATCGCAAAATTTTAGAATTTAGAATTTTTATTCGCACTAGCATAGCTTGTTCCAACAACAAGCTATGCCCCTCAATAATCAATTGCAATTAGTTTTTTAACAAAATTGTTAACGTTTTACTGAATAAGTAAAATATTAATATTGGGAAAAATAGTGCGAATAAAAATTCTAAATTCTAAAAATATATATATTTTATAAAAAATTGTTTTTAGGTAAATATGTATCGTATTTAGTTTGAACATACCGAACTATCCAGACCCAAAGTCAGCAGCATCATAAAAAATATTAAAGCCCAAAATGTACTACCCGGCATGGTAGCTATCGCGGCCGGATAAACAACAAACACCAGGCCAGGACCCTCAGTGGCAACGTCTTCAATATTCTGACCTGATTTATGAGCCATATAACCCAAAACCGAGAATATCACAAAACCGGCAACAAAACTTGTAGCCGAATTAATACAACTAGTAAGCAAAGCGTCTCTGAAAAACACGAATTTAACATGAAACATAAATTGCATAAATTTAAATTAAAAACTTACTTATAAACATTATTGTGATACTTATTGTAAGAAGCGTAGGCCAAAAGAACACCAAAACCGGGACCCAGCGAAAAGAACACTTGAGTGGCAGCGTCAACCCAAACTTCAGCTTTATAAATGGCGTCAAAATTTGGATTTAAATAGTATTGTATGCCCATGGCAGAGCCTGGCAACGTAATGCCTCGTATCAGCAATATAAGTAAAACAGCGTATGGAAACAGAGCGGTAAACCAAACCACTTTGCCGGATGTACTTATACCCTTCCACAAGGAAAAATAACAAATTAAATACACTACCAACAGACAAGCAGCTATGTCCCATTTAATGACACCCAAATCATGAAGACCCTCACTTTTGTCTAATTCTAAAATATAGCGACTGAAAATCAAAAAAGTTATAAAATTAAAAAAATTAGTTATGATTGATTTTCAGCGTGCCTTCCGCTTTCGATGAAAACATTCACAAAAATAAATTAGTTACATTTTAAATTGTTGTTATTCAAAGAAGATTCGGACAAAGCCAATCATCATTATACTAGCAAAACGGAATTTAAAAAAATTATTAGTCCTGAATGTAAATTTCGGTATTTGAACTTAAGTCACACTAGCAGACTCTAATTTATCATTCAAAATAAATAATTAAAAAAATATGGAATTTACTTGAAGTATTCCGAAGCTGCTGATTGAAAACGCTCGTTGGGTGCTGCAGTTGTATTCAAAGTTGTTAAATTAGAAAATGTTTCATTTAGTTCAGAGGTATTTGTTGAATTTAAATAAATATCGCTTATATTTTCAGCTAAGAAACGGCCACCAGCTTGTTGTTCAAACTTTAAGAAAAAATAAAAAATGCTTGTTAAAATACACTGGGAAAAAAATCAAATTTATTGCAATAATAAAATTTTCAATCACAGCGACAAAAATGTAAATAAAATAATGTCTGTTCCCGTACATGCATGAAGTTACCCAAAACTAGTACAAAAGCTTTTTTCAATAAAAACTTTTAGGTCTGTTGCCGAAGATTTTGGCCGAGATCGTACGAATTACCCATAATTACCCAAAACTACTTGAACGCCAAAAATTATGATTTTAAGTCCAAATATTTCATTGCTGCTAATTTATTAATTTTGAAGTTGACTTCACAGATTTTACTCGCCTAAAACTCATGAAATAATGGGTTTATTGCAAACGGGACATGGGCAGCAATCGCAAAAATTTTAATTACTATAAAAATAAACGAAATAATAATAATAATTTTCAAATAAGTTAGAAATATTTTCCACTTTTACTGTATAAAAAATTATTTTTTTTACTGATATCGATACAAACACAAAACGGCTGTCCGAACTGAAAGAAAAAGTTCATCCAACTTAGGAAAGGAAATAAAATAACTCTCTCATGGGCGCTATCGCTTGCCCATTTTATGTCTTCTGAAACGCTTTTCGGACAAGTTTTTGTAACTTCTTCGCTCTGTTACAAGAGGTTTTGTATTAAAAAAGTTGTCGGACAAGTTTGGGCAACTTCGTGCACAAACAGGAACTCACACAACTAAATTTTGCCATAAGCAACAAATTTTTTTTGTAAAAACGAAACTATTTTTTCTTGATTTTTTTATGACACTTACCGGTCGACAATCATCTGTATTCCAATAATTCAAACATGTTGTCCATGGCAATGATTTGGTAAATGATGCAAAAAAGAATCTTAAAGACCACGCTATAATGACATTGTAATAGAAGTCTACATAAAATGCTATCAAGACCACGGCATAGCCAATTCCTAAAATATTAATTAAATATTAGTATTAATGAATTTACTATTTGAGTTTTCTTTTTAAAAACCTTTGAATAACGGCACCAATCTTCCCCAGCATGTAATGGCACCTTTACGATTGTGTTGACCTAAAGCTAATTCCATATAAAAAAGGGGTATGCCGCCAACTAGTAGCATAATACAATAAGGTACAAGAAAGGCACCTAAAAAGAGAAAGTTAAGAGTAATTGAACGAGTGGAAAGAAATTTATTTAAATAAAATTAATTCAAAGACAATAGATGTTGAGGAGCTATTTACATACGACGTAGCACCATTTTTATCAGTTGTAAACTGCTTCTCCAGCCCGCCCCACTGTGGCTGAAAATCGTTTTTCATTGGCCAAAAGTCAAATTTTTTTTGTCACCGATTTTTTAAATTTTTACGCCCTTTTGCAGCTAATATATCCAGATTAAGGTAGCCAAAAAATTAGGTTAAACTATTGATAATTGTGAGCGTGGCATGCTGTCAAACTCAACGGTTTTTTGTAATTTCAGAAAAAGGTGTTTTTCTGTTGTTTTTTATAAAAAATAAATGATTACTACTCGCAAGCTATCATCGATAATGGCCTGCGGTCTTTTTTATAATGTTGGTAGGATTATAGTCTTTAGTTTTTGTAAGTGGTCAGAGCTCTAGCGTTTAATATTAAGGGCCTTGCGGAATATTTATGAAACTACTATATTTTTCTCAAATTTAAACTTTAGTAGAATAGAACTTCTAGGGAACAAAAGGGAACAAGAAATGTATACCACCCGGAGAAAGGTGAAAGTGTCCTCTTTACCGCTATATATACTTTTGCACCCGTGACGAGCCGTGTGTAGAACACTTTTTTCATTTTAATGAAATTACTCCAAAGTACTCGTATACAATGGTGTATATAATTTTCACTTTTTTTCCTAAAAGTTTATGTTTTTTACTTTAGACTACGTAAAACTAAAAAAATTAAATATAATACCTGCGAAAGGGTTTAATGGCTTTGTTTTGATCAGCCAAAAATTGGTAATAAAATTATCACAAATTATCACAAAATTCTACAGTAAACATATGATCTGTTTCTAAATTTACCTGTTATCAAATGTTAGGGTCAACCAAAGTCATAAGCAATTTTATAACAATAATCGGGACATTAAACCACTAAAAATAAAAAAACAACCCAACAACAACAACAAATATTGGCGAGATACTAATTATTTTTACCTGATATTAAGGTCTGGACAACATGTGCAGTTTTGTGCAATTTAAGCACTACCTGCTATGAAATTAAAGATCAATGTGTGAATAACATGTATCTAAAAATGTATAAAACTACGGATTCGATAAGGGATTACTCAGTTAATCCTCTAAGTGTACGGATAAAACATAACAGACGCAAATAAAAATATTCAGAAAAATATGAAGAGCTTCAGTTATAAAGAACTGGCGGAAGAGTATTTTAGAAACAAAAACCAGGAAGATGTTCTTAGTTACGTTAAAATAAAATTAAACTTAAATTCGTGTAGCACCGAGATGGAAGAGGAATTATCTAATTTCGTCAAAGCACTAAAAAAACGCTACAAAGAAGTTCGCTACAGTAAACAAAACTTTTATATAAAAAGTGCAAACTGGTTAGAGGGCCAACTTACTGTCGCTGCAGAAACAGCAAAGCAAGATAAGGCTGGAAGACCACGCAAATCATTAATGGGCAACTGCAGCGATAGATCTAAGAGGCGGAAACTTACAGATATTAACGATGCAATTGGTTGTACAAATATAAAAGAATCTTTCCTACATCAATTACGATCACAGAACCAATTAACAAAAGTGGATATCATTGAAAAAGTTGTTAAAGCTAGTCCAGTGAGAACAAAACGGATTCTTAACAGTATACCAACTCCGAGTGATGCAATACAGTACACAAATGTGGAGGCATTAGCATTATTTCTGGATTTGAAATTAACGAAACAGCAATATATTAAGCTCAGACTGCGTGCGATTGAAAAAGGTTTAAATATGTATCCAGCATATCATCACATAACCGCTGCTAAAATGGACTGTTTGCCATCAAAGGACACTATTACAATCACACCAATTTCGGCAGAGGTACAACTACAATCTCTACTTGATCACACAGCCGAACGCTTGCTACAATCAATAACAGGAAATGAGTTAAAGAAATGTGGAAACACAAAGTTATGTCATTAAATATCATTTGGTGCCACTTGGAGATCTATCAGAGGTGGCTCAGGAAAAAAGGAACAAGGATTACAGATTTTATAGAGACCACAACACTAGAAAAATTTCACGAAATTCAACAAATGAAGATCTATTTAATATATTATTGGCAACGTCAGATCCGTTTATCTCCAGTGTTCGAAATCAATGGAAAGTGGAACATCGGGATTTGGATGAAGAAGCCAAAAAACTACTAAAGAACAGAGATATCACAGAACAAAATATGGAATATTTGCAATCAATATTTGAGTCAAATGAATAATAATTATAATTGCCTTTCATTGTTATTTAAGTACGAAAAACATAATATTAGTAAAAAATAATAATAAACAGAACCTACCATTGTTGCAAATGCTATTAAAATTTATTGCAGTTTTTATTTTTAAAATGTTTTTAAAATTATCAAATTTGACAGCAAAAAATAATAAATTTTTCTGTAGTAATAGTAATATTTTTAGATAATATTATTAACGTGTTTTTTTAAGTGTAACTATTCTTTGAGTGTAAACAAATTTGCAAATTTGTCAGCAAAAAATTTTCAATTTTTCTGTAATAGCAAAATCTCCAGTTGATTTTACTATTTTTTTCAGTGTAAAATTTTTTTTAAGTGTAACATTAAAAAAATTCCATTATTACAAAAAATATTTATAATTATTATTAATTTCCAAATATTCAATTTTTTAATAAATAAAAAAATAATAAACCCATATTTCACTCTAAAAGTAAAAAAAATTCAAAAGTTCAACTTTGACCTAGAATTCCTTAAAAAGTCCTCAATCAATTTTAATGTAATTTAAACTGAGTCAAGCTGAACTAAATATCTATCCAATAAAATAAACATTACTTCAATATTTTGATCGGTTCAAAAGTTACAGAATTTTGGCCAATGAAAAACGATTTTCAGCCACTGTGCGCCCTCGCAATGCATTTTAAAAAAGTTTTAGTATAATCTATAGTATATTCCCCAATAAGTCATTAACTCCTTCTTCTGAGCCCCCTGAGTGCGTTACTTCATATATTAACAGCCCCTAAACAAAAGCAATATATGTATGTAATTAAAAAGAAGCTTCAATATGACTTATCCAAACTCTAATTTTGATTCAGTTAAGGGATATATTTCATATCGACAACACAAGTTAAATAACAAATCTCAAATTCATAAAAAGAAGAAAAACATACTTTTGTTGACTGAGAGTTTTCTGCAACATGATTCACTCATTTGAAAAAAATGTTCCGGAATATCAAGCCTACCATATGAAATATATATGTAAATACAAAATCTGTGACAAATTGTGCAGAAAAAATATAAAAGGCAAGTACTTCTGTTAATAGCTGAACTAAATAAAGCGAAATTATTTTCAAAGACATTTACAGAAAAAAAATTTTAAATAAGTGAATTGTTGTAAAAACAATAACGATAAGGCAATCTAATCGCATTATATTGCAACCCATAGACATTGCGACCGTTGGTACAACTCACTTGCTAATGAAGTTGGGCATATTATCCACAAACTATACAATCTCATTCACAACTTCATTTTGCAAACAAAAGTAAAGATGGCAAATAAAACTACACAATGGTATTTTATATGTCTATGGTCACCGCGAAAATAAGTACAAAAAATAAAAGGTTATGCGAAATGGCCGTTAACGTTGCGATCGAGTTGTGCAACATAGCAAAACATAAAAACTTCGTAATCTTTCGTATAATCAAGACACAACTTCATACAGCCAGCCCGTAAAAGTTGCAATATCGTTGAACGGATCGAAGCCGCCAGTTGTTTTTCCATCCTTAAAACCAACGACGATTTTATCGGCTGGTATTAACTCAAAATTAGCCGCAAAGTTTGTCGGCTAAGAATGGATTTTGACACGTCCGAAAATTTGTGTGATTTTTTACTACTATTTTTTAATACGTTTTTCTTAATTTTTTTATTAAAAAAACTCAAGTTCAAATCTGAGTTTACCCATTTCTTTTTTAATTTTAAGAATTATTTTCAGAATTTTTTTTAATAAATTCATATAATTTTATTAAAAAAGTAATATTGGAAATTTTTCTTCATCAGACTAGCAGAACGGATCAGTACTGATTTCGAGGACGCTACACCATGTCGGCAGCGTTCTTTATTAAATTTACAACTTTTAACTGTGGATTAACTATTTAACCGTATTATTTAATGAATTAGAATACGAAAGTGCAGTGGCACTGGTGGCTGAAGTAGTTAGCGCGTTGACGCGGGTTCGAGCCCAGTTTCAGACAAGTCATAATATCCAAAATTTTTTCAGATGTGCATTAGTATGCCATTGTATTTGTTGTTGTTGGACTGTTTAAGTGATGAAGGCATAGCACTGGTCACTGAACAGTACCGGCAGCAATTGATAACTGGTGTATGCTAGCGGCCATCACAGCGCCCTCCTTCATCGTAATTATAGCAAAATCGCCGGCGAAGTAATATAATTAATAAAATGGCTGCTCAGCTTAACACATTTAATGCGCCTAGTTGACATCAGAGGCGCTGCAACACTGATCTAAAAACTAACACAACGCGCAATATCAGAGTTGTAAAAATTAGGCTTTTTCACTTTCACCATCTGTCCTCTCTCACTATCACTTTCCCAAAGAAGGTAACACACCTACTAGTTGGTCGGTATACTAATTGCCTGAGTGTTACTTCTCTTTAAATAAAAAAAGTTAAATCAATTTCAATCAGTAAGAAATTTCCTTATCTGATGATTAATTATTCCATATATTTTTACTCTATCGCTTTTTTCCAGCCCCATTACCTGCTGAGCTCATCCTGTTATCCATTTATGTTTACTTGGTGTTTGTCATTTGTAGTTGAATTTCTTCCTTTCAACATAAACCTAAAGTTCAACTAATTCATTATTAAAAAAATCTATAGAAAATTTAACAGTCGAAAATTTTAGCGGGCACAGCGGGGCCGAAACTTTCACAATTGTACTTGTCCGTTTTCTAAATTCTCTAAAAATCTAAACTCAATTCTCAATTTTGGAGACATACATATTTCTCATAATTTTACCAATATCGAATTGCCTTCAAACCAATTTTGTATTTAAATTATTATATACTATTTAGTTGCAGAATTCTATGGATTTTTTTTTGCATATTTAAGCTGTGCATGGAAAATGACACAGCAATTTCCTTTAATTTCCGGTCAAAATTAAAAGTGCTGGTTTTTATAATTTTTTCAATGTTTACATTCTCATACATGCACATAAAAACACAGATACATACATCAACCATTTATTGTCTCCTTCAGCAGGATACAATGCAGAACATGCAGAACACATAAAACGAGAACAACTTTAACGCTTTTAAAATGATATCAATATGAAGACAACAAAATTGTTAAAAGAGCCAAAATACTATTATGAATAAATCTAATTTGCCTCTTGAAAGTATTTTTTTTTTGTAAGTTAAAAAACACTTAGAATGAAATATAATAAGAGCAAAGAGTCAGTAATGTTCCTTGAATAAGAAGAACCTGTGATGGTGTATGTTCATTAAGGGGCACCAAAATATACATATTGTTTTTTAAATGAGGCAAGAAAACTTTTCTTCTAAATTCGAAAAGTTCTATTTGAAGCACTTTTTTCTAAAACTTTACATACATGTAGAAATGAGTTTTCGATGGGATGATGTATTCAACGACACAATAAGCCGGATAAGGCCGTTAAATGGCTAATTTTGTATTATCGGCTTGGCGATTTATACAACTACAATAGACATATTTATTGTATTAATTAGTAAACATTTTATTTATTTTTATTTACAATAAGCAAAAACTTCTCCTTTAACAGGTTTAGCTAGCTCAACCATCAGCTGATTTAAAGCTAATTAAGTCGGCTAATTAGATGACGGCTTGGCCCGTCAAATTGTACACCACTGATAAATATTAAATAAATTTCGATGACTTGTAATTTTATTTTTGTGGGAATTGTTTTGCCTAATTTTCCCTTTTTTATATTTTTATGCGAATTGAAATTTTAGTGAAATTTTATTTTTGTGAAGTCTGAATTTTAGCAGAATTTTCAAACGTTTTTTTTTCTTAATTTTTTATTTTAGAAATTTTCGAGTTTATTGTTAAATTTTCGGTTTTTCAATTTTGTATGTGAATTTAAAATAGTTTTTGTTAAAATTTCTGTTTTTTATAGCGAACTTCGACTCACTCTTAATTTTTTGTATTTTTGTACAGTTTAAAATTTTACAAATTCAAAAGAACTTAAAAAAATTGTATGACATATTTACGAACAACTTATGTATATTTGCTTGTATATACAAGTATTGTTTGTGCATCGGATGTACATGACACATATTTGACAACATAAAGTGGCTTTTTAAAACAATCAGCATGTCAATAGCACAAAAACGACAGTAAATAAGCATTAAGGCCAGGTAACAGGATCAGATAGGACAATTTGTATGTTTGAGTGTATTGACACAGTAACAGGCTGTTGGAATGGAACTATTAAATATACATATGTATATATTTTTTAACTACATAATTTACTGAGCAAACATTAATTTTTTTCCACTTTTCAAACTAGCCGAATTATGAACTGTAGTTGGAAATATGTAAGTCCAGGGCGCAGTTTCTAAACGATGAAATTGTTGTATTATCGGTGTTTTTATTTCAATTAAAATTTGTTAATACTTTTTGAAATGATATTTTTGGATGGTTTTAGATCACGGTGATCACGGTTGGTGCATGCATAATCGTGAACAGTTTAAAATTTATATTTTCTTTTAGAATTTTCAATTGTCAAATTTAATTTTAACTACAAAGTTTGAAATCGCATGTACATACATACATATGTATGTGTAAATCCTGCGTGACGAACCATACATTCGTACACGTTTTCACATTAATATATAAAAATTTTTTGCATATTGTCTAGTGGGATATAAGCGTACTTTCGAATGGCACAAGTTATAATTTTTTAGCAGGTATTTGTTCCGAAATAATTGATCATAAAATTTTGTTCCGCACGCTACAAAAAACGGAAGTAACTTTGAAGGTTAAAGTGTGTTTTCGTAATTTTTTGCGAATTTTGGATAATAAAGTACACAAAATATAGTGACTAAGAAAGATAAATATAAGGGAAACCTAAAATAGTGTTGTGTTTTTCTTCCGACGGGGTTTGATGCAATTTGGAATGAATTTCCGTCATCCCACGTCAAATTTGGTTGGTAAACAGACCGGTTTCGGCTATGTGCCATCTTCAGTGTTCTCTCAGTTACTGAGACTTATTTGCAGCCAAAAAATGTTGTCGTTTTTTGTCAGAAGACATGAACCCTTTGTGACGCACCCTACGTGACTCGCGATACATTTTTTCTATTATATTTCTATTCTGAAATTTCATAACTAATTTCAATGTTTCGAAATAGTAAACACAATTTTTTTTCCTAATATTGAAGTGATTCAATGTATAAAAATATGGCTTTCGATCGGGCTATCTTCACTAACTAATGATATGAATACCTAAATTAGAAGATCTGAGGTAGGGTAGGATTTTATAATAATTTGTACATTAATGATCGTCGAAATACATTTATTTTATTTATAAAACTATATATCTAGTCTAACTAGAGTCCGCCTAGTGGTCGAAATTCGATCGCCAGTTTAAACGTATACCTATTTTAGTTGCATTCATTTAAACAGAAACAACTACCTAATTACTTACTTAGTTCCTTCCTGGGGAAAACAATAAGCCAAATAAATTTGTATACAAACACGCACATTTGTAAAAACCACTACTTACACAATTAAATGCGGGTACGTGTGTATTTTTAGCATTTGTAGTGGTGTCAACTTTATGAGCCTTTTATTCCTTCAATACTGAACCGATTTGAATAATATATAATCGGGTCGCTAAAGCTCAACAATGTTTACCGTTTGGTAAAAGAATAAACAAAATCGGTTGGTAAACAAAGGAGAGAAGGGGATCTAAAAATTTGTCTTTGCCTATTTACATATATATAGATATTCCTTAAAATAATTTTGTTTGGTGGACTGTTTCTGGGACTTATCCATGTATCAAAATTGAAGAATTGTATTTCAAAACTATCAAAATGTTTCAGAAAAGTATATTTCTCAGTTAAACATAATTTTCCTCTTTTATTGCAGAATTTTCTAATTGTATATTTGATTTTTCTATTTGCATTCAGAAATTTTAATGTATAAATACTTATAGGTTGTGATTTTTCCGTGAGTATTTCGTGATTGTGACTAACTTTTTTTCCATTCACGTGAGCGTGAGTGAACGTGAGCCAAAAATATGAGATCGTGCGTGAGCGTGCATGAGTGAAATTTCTTTAGTTGGTTTTACTGATACCTCTAAGATTTAGAATTTTAAGGAATTAATTGTTCGGCATGAGGTTTGTATCTTTTGTTTAATAAATAAATTAAAAATAACTCTTTTTTAAGCTTTTTTTATTTTATTAATATATTTTCCCGATATTTCGACCAACTTTGTTGGTCATATTCAAGGAATTAATATTTTGTTTAATATTTAACAATAGAGACAGACCTCAAGCCGAACAATTAATTCCTTAACTCATAAATTATAAAAGCTTACAACACAACATATTCATTTATAATTTTTGCTAATTTTACTAAATGAAAATATCGATTTAAAGCCCGGTTCAAAAATAAAAGGGAATAAAAAGAGGATAAGTATATTTATATTTATTTTTTTGTTGCAAGGTGGTGGGCTTCAGAAGGCATATTAATGGAAGAACAATAATTTTTTTAATGTATGTTACAACGGCAATCAGAACTTTCCAAATCGGACTCAATTTTTGAGCAAACATCAACTTTAAAACATATTTTCACCAAGCACAAAGCTGGAATAAAAAAATACTGTTTTAAAGCATAATATGCTGTGAATTATCCGGTAAAGCGTTTTTATCGTCCGACTTTAAGTTTCATAAATTCAGTAGAAAAAAATATAAATAAAATCCCCACGATGTCCTTTTCATTCAGCTTTTAAAATAGTTTTTTTTTTTAATTTCAGTCAAAATTGTTTTAGAGTTAAAGCAAGTACTCGTAAGTGCGAGTTCCTATTTATTTGGCCACCAATGTAATAGAAAACGCCACCTCCATCAATATTATGAGTACCAGTGACCATTATAATATTGAAGAAGAGCCAAAATATTATAGCAGTATTTGAAGCATATATGCATATAAATATGTAAACATATCGTTCCTTTAATGCAATATAGTTACATCTCAAAAAATATTAAAATTTGTAAATTATGAATCGAAATTGCTCTTGAATATCTTCTTTATCTGTAAAATTTTGTTTGAAATGAATCGAAAGTGCTCGGGAATATCTTCTTTATCTGTAATTTTGAAGCTGTTGCATAGCTCTTATGGAGGGCTTTGAGCGCGGCAACCGAATCAAGAAATTTCGTAACGAAAAAAAAACCTAACACTAAGTTTGTTTCTTAAGTCTTATGTTTTTTTTCAATCACGTGAGCGTGCAATTGCATAAAACAAATGAGCGTGAGTAAACGTGAGTTAGCGTGAGTTAGTGTGAGTGAGCGTGCGTGAAACAACTACGCTAAAAATATACTAATGGGCGCACACTCACGCTCATTCACGTTCATTTACGCTCACGCTCATTCACGTTCATTTACGCTCACTTAAGCTCACTCACGCTCATAATTCGTAATCTTAATTCGTAGGTTTTTAAACGATATTAACTTCTCATTTATTCAATAAAAGAAAAAAAATTTGTTGTCTTATCTATCGGTCACCACGCTCAAAAAGTGTAACCTGAATTAATATCAAAGAAAAAACTTGAATTAATGTAAAAGAAAAAAAATAATGGATAAATAAAAAATAAATAAATAATTATAATTGCATAACCTGATAAAAATGCTACAGGTCTTTTTTTCAAAATTATCTCTCAAGCCAAATCGAAATTATGCCTCTACTCAAATCATAAAGTTAACATTTTGGAGACTTTAATAGTATTGGGCGAACCTTTTTTATATGGCTATGTAGCATTTTAGCAGCGATATGTATGTACATCTAAATACATATGAGTACATACAACATTTACTTCAAAGGACTTCTATACTAACTGAGCGGTATAGTTGCAAAGGCTGCAATCTCCATTTCAATCAATTTTTAAAACTAAATTACAAAAAACTTCATTATTTAAAAATACACAAATATACTTTACTGAATATTATGGTATCCATTAGAATTGATTTAAAAGAAGATATAACGAAAGTTTGTACCAATTTCATTTAAAGGTTTTCCAGCAAATAGGATAAGAAATTTGGCGACACATTCATGGGAAAATTGGAGATTGCAGCCTTTGCTACTACACCCCTCATCATCTTTATTATGATGATGATAATGGTTATTATGATAAGGACAATGTTATGTTGGGTTATTATGATGTTGTTCTTCTTGCAGATGATTTTAAAGGTGTTGAAAAATAAAGTGTTCAGCACTTTTATTGTTACGAGTATGACAAAAAATCATATTCTATTTTTTGTTTTCTTTATTAATTTTTTAATGGAACAAAGAATAACAATATCGCATCATTTCTATTCATCAGAGCTAACTATACGAAAAGTTATTGTAAAAAATTGCAACACTTTATAATGACATCATAAAATAATTAAATGCTTTTACTGTTTTTTTTAGTTAATTGTTGTCGTTTTAGTTTCAAGTTTATATATTGATATTGCACAATAATATACATACACACATACATATATCTACAACTTTTTAAAAACAAAACTAAAGTGTTAGTAGATACTTACATTGTATAACAAATGTTGCACTCCAACAGAAAGTGACCACATTATCACCATTAATTTAAGTTAAATTATCGGAGAAACTTTTATTATATTTATTCAGATGCCTGAAGGCATAACACATAATATACTTTTAATTAAATTCAGGAACTACGTTTTAATTAATTTCATATACATATTGAGAAGCTGTTATGAGTTGTGAAAAATGTCGGAACATTTAAATGATTTATTATTTGTATAAAGTGAGTTTTTTAGTTTTAGACCTGAAATAATATTATGCATTTTTATTATTTTTATTTTTTCAATTAAATTGTGCAATAATTATTTTTGTTTTGAACTGCATTATTTTTTAAATTCATTTTTAAGTTCGTTAATTTTATTAAAATATTATTATGAAGAAAGGTTTTTTCAAACAATTGGATGCATAGATCATAATAAGGTACCTACGAGAATATTATTAACAGTCAAACGTTTTTAGATCCGTTTTACGGCCGTAATACTGAACCAATTTTGGGAAGATTTATACGTTTTTAAACAGGTTTTTACATAGATGTACACAATCTTAAATATAAATCGGTTTCATATTTAGGAAGCTAAAAACATTTAAAATTGCTGCTAACACATGCACACTTATTACACATGCATGTACCATATTCAACTTGAAAAATGAAAAAGTGTGCATGTGTGTTTGTCCAATTTGCTTTTGTATTCTAAATGTTAGAATGTTTTTTGTTTGTGTATTTTGTCGTTATGCGGTCAGTATTTAACAAAATACAGCCCAAGGCGCACTTTTTCGTTACCCGGGAGAAAAAAATCGCGGGAACTAAAGAAAGTAATAAAATATTTACCCAAAATTTAAACTGTGGGAAATTCATTAATTTTATTTTAAAAGTATTTCACAAACAATATAGTTTGTTTCATGAAGTCTCAATAAAATCTTATATATTTTCCTACTACCTCGCTGAACATTTTTTATATTCTGAATTTTTTTTTGTGAAAAAATTATCACTTTGCTTCGAGTTTAAGTGTTCTATCACTCAGTTAAACCCTTTTAAAATTTTTCTGAAGAAAGTAAAATAATCTGTTACCATTATATGTATATAGGAGGTATATCAATCAATATCAAACTATTAAAAACGTTTTTTATTCACAATGTGAATTTCAAATTTGAGTGCTCGTAACAGAAATCAATTTTTCCTAATAAAAATGTATTTTACTGAACACAATAAGAGCTAAATTAGAATGCATTTAAAACTATTTATGTATGTATTTTACTTAACATCTGAGCTATGACCTGTTACGTTAAAGACCATTAAATTTTCAAATAAATGTCGAATCCTTAAAAATAATACCCAATAAGTTACGAGAGCTTTTTTAAGAGCTACAACAAAATCATAATAAATACTAACATTTATGGAAATCATTCAAGCGAGTAATATAACAATTTTATAATAAGAAAGAAATAAAAAATGTAAATTGAAAATATGATTTTTTGATTATTTCAAAATCTACCATTTAGCACAAAGAGCATCAGGAGTTTACTTGCACCCAACAAACACAAGGTCAAACGTTTGAAAAATACATACATACATACATACATACATATGTATGTAAGTGCCAGTTCGACCAATCAATTTCAAACGTGGTCCTCAGTATTTTTCTCAAAAATAATACTAAAGGCCGAGGCACATAAGATCCGTCGTACGTCATACGTTGCTTTTTTCAACTGACTTTAAAGTAACGGCGAAGGAGGTTGACATAATGAGTACAGTTGTGGGACTTTAAATCAGCTTAATTTGATTAAAGTACACATTTTCAATGGATTTCTAGGATATTCTGAAGTTTCTTTTTATTGTAATTTTTATTTAATTCTATTTAATTTAGTTTTGTCACCACACAACACAAAAAGCTAAATAAAAACGAAGCAAAATAAACTGATAGTTGTCAAAGTGCTCAACGTACGTTAAAAGTTGTCCAACTTTAGTACTTTGCGTTGATGGAGACGTACGGAATGTGACAAAACTCATAAGCAGACCTGTATTTCAACTTAGTTGTCAGTTGAAAAAAGCAACGTATAACGTATGTATGTACGTATGTTGCTCGGCCTTAAGGTTCGGGTTCAAATTGATGTTACATATTTTGCAACTGATTAACATTTTTCACAATACTATTTTATGATCTTCTACTGGATTTTACTGGAATTTTTTCATTTATTCAAAATTCAGCTGATGAAGAGTTTAGCAGTACAGACGCGAAGACGCTGCCGCCACTACTACAATCTCAGTATTTATGATGCCAGGTTCACCATTTATCCCAAACGAATGGACTCCAAATTGGGCTTCTCGAAATTGCACCATAGCAGAGCATCATCGCATCATTCTTAGATTTCAACGACTCCCAAGTAAAAAAGACACCTTAAGTGCTCCCCGTTTAATAATTGAGGAAGCGTTTGTTTTCAAATCATTCTCAATTTGAAATCAAACTCAAGTGTATGCTGGGCATAGATCCCATTATGGTGTTCGTGTGCGTATACTTCATATTCCTACAATAATACTTTTGTGTAAATGTGTTATAATAAAATATGAATAATAAAAATGGAATCAAAGCAATAAAATGATAAATTTTGAGATTAAAATGTAGCACTACTTTGTACGTATGTGTGTATGTACTTGCTGTAAAACTTGTTGCTTTTAAGCCCCACAATCGCAAGTAGAAGTTACGTGCAAGAATTGTTAAGCATCAAGGCAACCACAGCGTAGAAAAAAAATTAAGTCGCCAGCCAATTGTGTTAATATTATGCTTTTAACCATAAGTTTTTCACTTTTATATTTTATACTTCTGTGATTGTGATTTTATTTCTTTGCGTTTTTTCTCTTCTAAGAACACACAATAGAGTATGAAAATCCTTTTGTTAAAAATGTTGTCAGGATTTGTTGGTGTTGTAATAGAAATAGGAGGCAGCGTTTGTTGTAGAGTGTGGTGAGTGCCTTGACAACGAAACAGAATCGTATTAAATGTGATTATGATGATGATGATGATGGTTATGATGGCTTTTGGGAAAGTGTTTGGTAAGAGACATACTTTGTCACTGAACGAAGGCTTTTATTTGCAACCGTTTTTGCTCTTCTTGAAGCACTTAACTTTGAAAATTATTTATGAAATGATGGATATGAACAATCTTCTATGTTAAGAATATAATACCGGATAATACATACAATGTTTCTGCAGCTCAATAAGAGGTAAGAAAACAAGGAATTTCGAATAGTTTCTTTTTTATATTTAAGGCATGAAAATATGAGTTTAATCGTCAAAATATTGATCTAAGGTATTTTAAATTTATATTCGTACATATAATTACGTTTTCCACATGGCCTACATGGATTTGAACTCCGTTGCCAATCCAATTCCCTAGCCGATTCTTTTAGCAGGATTAATATAATTTTCAAAATATCATTGTTTAATATTCTCGGGTATATCCGGGTAACTGAAATGAATTTAATTTCCTTACTTTTTTTAAGTTCTTCTATTTCAAAATTATAAATTGTTTAAAAAAAATAGTTAACGAATAAACTTGTTTCCTCAGCTAAACTTTAATTTCAAAGTATAACAAAAGATTTAGTCAAATACAACAGACAGGAAATAGGTCTTTAACAGAAAAGAAGGATTTCTTTTCACACACACTTGTGCACACAAAGTATTCATAATCAGTGTTGCCATGACTAAAGAAAATGTTCAACAAACTTTTGAAAAATGAGCAATCTTATACAAATTAATGAATGCTTCGAAAAAAGTTTTTCTAACTTCATTACTGATATTTTTGATGACACTACTTTAGTAAAAGTAGTCCGAAATTAATTTGACACAATTTTTCGCTCTTTAATTTTCAACAGCTTGAAATTTTAAAGGAAATTTGTTTTAACTAAAGACAAATTTTATATGAGCATGGTTAGCCCTATTTTAAATCAAAATATCTAATTTACTTTGAGACCACTTATAAAAAATCATAACAAAATAATGTCCAATAAGCCTGTATATTAATTATATTTGGACATGAATTTTACCCCTTTTAATTTTACTATAAGTTTTTACTAAAAATTGTATTTTTTTTAATATTTGTTAGAAAAAAAATTTAATTAAAGCAAAATTATGGAATAATAATAACAATATGAGACTATACTGGAAGAATGAAATTTATAGAGCACAATTGAAGAGGATGAATTAAAAAATTGTAATGAGTGGGTGAAATTGACCACCACCTCAGTACTTAAAGGTTAAAGCTGTTTATGCTTTATATATGCAGGAGGTATAATAATAAGTATATACTTTCTTTGTAGTGAAGTCACTTCACCTATTTTTGCAAGTTAAAGCACATTGATAAACTGAATCATACAGAATTTAAACTCGGCAGTTCTTTCTGTTCCTTAATTAATGATAATAGTCTTGCAAATAATGACTATGTCAGGGACATGCCACGCCCTCTAGCTTAATCCCATTAAGCTTAAAACGTTTTACCTTAACAGATCGTCAGATAATTTATAAGTATTTGGTTGCCCACTTGAACTTCTTTTAAAGGTCCGATGGTTAAAGAATTTTTAAACCCCGTTCAGTATTTTTGGAGAATTCCTACGATTTATCTTTCTATGAGCATTATCTTTTTATAGGTCCATTTTAACCGGGCGATTTATGTTTCTACAAATATAAACAGTGGTACCGAACTCAATGTAGCACTTTTTCCCATTAATAATTTTGTAAATAAAAAAAACTTGCCTTGTCTATATATGTATATACATATCTGAAGAATACTCCTTCAAATTTAGTTTTACAGGTATAAAACCTAATTTAAATATTGATATTGAAGATGTTGAAGTTTAATAAAAAAAATAGAATTATGAAAAAATCGCAGTAGTGATCAAATATGGTAAATGAAATGAAAACATCTAAAAATATGTGTTATTTACTCTTCTTCTAGATTTACTTAAGGTCATTTCATACTATAACACAAGTATTACGTAATTTAATAAAAACACAACCAGTATTTAATTGCTCGTTGAAAAAGTTCAAAAATGTTAACAACTCATCATAACCGGGGGGTTACTCCCTATTACGATGTGAAAGCAATTTAATTTTCGCAACGCAATAGGGTGTAACCCAACAGGTTTGCATTTTTGTTAGCTTCCGTAATATTTGTATTTTAGCGTGAAATGACCATGAATAAACTCAACATAAGTAAATAAGCGCCGTCAAAAACGAAACGCATTTTAAGTGGTTCCAAAGTTTTTACTATTATATTGCAACAAAAAAAATAAGCTAACAGAAAAGTTAAAAAAAATTAAATTGTGGAAAAAATGTGGACTTTCAAATCAAAGTGCATTGGAGAAAAAATAAATTGACTTAACCATAATGGCAACACTGCTCATAAACTATACGTTTTTTTACACAAAAGTACATCCATTTAGCGTAAATGTGTATGTCCTGCTGCCAAGAACAAGAAGTCAACCTCAAAAAACAATCATAAGATTAAAAAAAACTTCTTCTGTTCCCCTTAATAATGCGTAAATTGTTTTACGGTTCTAGTTGTGCTCACTGTGGCATTAAGTCACATTAAGTGGCTCAAATTAGCTTTAACTTGAGTAGCTTCCATAATGTTCGTTCTTTTTTTGTGCTTAACTTAAACACCGACTACTTATAAATGTTGCGATGCCTGTAATACATCATATTTAACACTTAAGTACATTTATATACACTTGTACGTACGTATTATTAAATACATAATTAATTTCTCTTAAATAAGAAGTAACAAGAGAAGTTGAAAAAGTAAAACTTACCGCCGCCATTTTTGTAACACAAATAAGGAAATCGCCATACGTTTGCTAAATCTACAGCAAATCCTATAACGGATAATAGGAAATCGACTTTGCCGCTCCATGTCTCACGTTCATCGGGATTATCACTGATATCGCGTGGCGTTGGTGTCTTGGCTATTTGTCTATTAGTCGGTGACATCGCCAAGGCGATGTCGTCTTCTTGGCCTTCTAAATCTGCAAATAATAAGAGTAAATGAAATTTAATTTAACAAAAATCCTGTCTTAATACTTTATTTAGCTTATATACTATATATTGCTCATTTACTCAAATAACGTTATAAGTCAAAAAACTCGTTTTTCAGAAAACGACATTTTTTTCTTTCATGAGGTGAGTAAACAAGATTTTTTTATGATTTTTTTTTTAACAAATCAAAGATTGATGCGATGAATAATAAATAGGTCGATTATAGATAGCAACCGAACAAATCTCCGTTGCGTTTGTTTTTGCATTTTTAACTCAAAAATAATTTTTTGAGTTATGACGTTGTTTGTATGAATGATCGATAAGTATATTATGAAATCATATAAAAGGTGTTTCAGATGGATGCACTTTATTTATAAGTATAAAAAAAAATTTGATGCAAATTTTTGTTATCATACAAAAAAAGGACATGGTACGGAGTATATTTTGAATCTTGAGTTTTTGTTAGCCTAAAAGGAGAAAGTCTACAAGACCATTGTATGGGTTTATTACGCTGCGCGAGGCGAACTCTTTCCATAACAAAATGATACACAATACATAGCGAAAATAAAACACCCCATGCAATTTTGACACTATTAAAGCTTTGTCTGTCAAAAATTGCTATTTTTAGAATAATAAATCGTCTTTTACATATTCTTCGCACATCATTTGATATACAGTGGACAACCAGTAGCACAAATTATATAATTGACAGCCCTATTCATAATAATAGAAAATTTATAATATTGGATAATACTTTTTCTTTGGAAGTACAGTACAATCTCCATAATCCAGATATAGTTTCCGCTACTGTCCGGATTAGTGGATTCCGGACTACAGTTAAAATAAAATTTTAAACGCAATATATAAATGTACATATGTATATATAATTTATTTTTATTACCGAAAAGAAAAATGAGAACTCATTTGTATATAATTTATTTACAGAAAACATAAAGAAACATACTAAAAATGACCAAAAATATTCATTTTGAAAAATAATAATTTTTATGTAATTTGTCAGCCCTATTTTAAATTCTTTTAAAAATCAAATATCCTTATTTGTCGCTTTGGTTTGTTCATGTTCAGCCCCTAAAATAGCTTTGGAAAAGAGTTCACCACGCAAGTTTTACTGAGAAAAAAAAACACTTGTCCAGACTATAGAGGAAAAATTTCTAAGCTGTTCGAAAATATAAATGTCGGGACTACTGGATAGTCCGAATTAGCGATTGTCCGGATTAGGGAGGTAGTACTGTATATAGTTTTGACCAGCTTTTTTCAGCTATCCTATTCCATGCCGTTTTTTTAACTTTGTATGCCAGCAGCCATCACTAGTAAAAAAGTGGTCATCAGAGATTTTTTGGAATCATAAAGGTTTACATTCTAATTGTCACCTCTTACCGGATTAAAGTGCAAAATTTGCGGTTTTTGCTTTTTTATATTGAAAATCGTTTCATAATTCCTCATTTCTTACGAATATTTTTCGTTTTCCATATATTTTCATAATTTTCTCTAATTTTTCACAATTTATCTCCACGAACATTGACAACAACGGATCAATCAAGTTCGTTTATCGTAGAAAAATAAGTAGAAAACTTCAAACAAAAACATCATTCACATATAGAAAAAATATAAAATTCTTTCTAAAATATGCATGTCGTACTATTGAATATTTATAATAAATAATAAAGATCGTTCGTACTACTGAACGTCCACTGTATGTACTTATTAAATATTATACCAGCTACTTGGTAACTTAAATTATTATAATTTATTTTTCATGGAATACTCTACTTAAGCTTTAGCAATTATCTCAGATTTGTATCTAGATTTGTAAAGAAGTCTACAAATTAAATTATTATTTGTTTTTTGTAACGTCAACAAGTGCTTTAATTCCATTTTAGCACAATTATCCATTCAAACCGCACGCTTTAAATCACAAGTACATACTTAGTTTTAAATACCCCCACACATTCCGCAACATACTAAATTTTTAATTTTCTGTGATTAAGAGAATTGTCAGAAATTAAGCTAAAGTTAAAAAGAATTCAAAATAACAAATGATAAGTGCACAGTGGGGCTGATCGCAAAATATATACATATGTATGTAGTAATAAATAAATTACTTCTAAGCTACTGAAAAAACTGCAAGAGACAATTTTACGTACCGTGCAGTTGGATGTAAGTGTTTTTTATGTTTCCTACAGGAGAAATTACGAAAACATTCAAAAGATTCAATAAAAAAAGTGACAATAACTCCGAAGTTTCTGAACTATGTACTTGACTGATTTTCATGAAACAAATTACTTCTTCTGAAGTAGTAGACTTTCTGAAAATTTCAGAGATGTCCTGTTAAAATACAGAGTGGCTCTAAAAGGTGTCAAACTAGGCAGTACCATGTGTAAACATTTTTGTGGGTCTTATAACTTTTGTAAATGTGAACGGATTTCAATGTTTTTTTGTACGCAGTGATCCAGGCTAAAGGATAAAACATATTTTGTTCACGAATCTTATACGCTAATTAAGGTACAATGTTATGAGATTTTACTTACGTACTACAACAAATAAATCTAATAATTGAATAAGGAAACTATTAATAATACCGTCTTGAGGAAAATTTGTCACTAAAACCTCGTACTAACTTTGAAAATGTTATAATGAAATTTGGTAAAACCATCCCTAGAAAGATTCTTTTTAACAAAAGATTCTCAGCGACCGTTTAGTAAATTTCTTATTGTTTCAAAATTAGACAATCTGCATTTTTCATTAAATGACAGCGTTAAATCATTGGCGAAAGAAAGCGTTTATGTTTTTGTTTTTAAATTTGTTGTGTAGTAAGTCCATGGGGAATCTAGAGGGAAGATTATGAATTATTTTTAAATTTTTATTTTGAATAACCTGAAGCCTTTTTGTATGTGTCTTAGCAATTCTGTGAAACCAGACTGGGCAGCCGTAAGTGATTATCGATCTAATACACATATTATAAAACAATATCTTATTTTTAAGGTTGAGCTTAGACCTTCTATTAAGTATGGGGTAAAGAGCACGTCCGCACTTTATAGCTTTATTACAAATTTAATTTACGTGTTGTTTGAATTTAAGTTTTTTATCTAAAGTGATACATAAATATTTAATATCATCTTTGATGGGGATCACGTTTCCCCGACAATATAAATAGTAGGTGACTTTTTAGTGACTTATTCAATGGAAATATTATGGCCTGCGTTTTATTATCATTTACTTTTATTTTCCACTTATGAAAATATTTTTGGGTTGTGGTAAGACTCTCTGTGATTCTCTTGATTATTGCATTTGAAAGTTTTCCACTACATATTAAAGCATTGTCATCAGCATAGTATGCTGCTTCCTGATTTCTGTGCACCTCAACATCAGACGTATACAAGGAGTAGAGTGTAGGTGACAATACTGATCCTTGTGGGATTGTTCTTTCTCTTGAGAATTCCCCGTCAACCCACACAACAAATGTGCGGTTCTTTAAAAAACTTTGTATAATTTTTTGTAAATACAATGGGAAAGCTAACGAATTGAGCATTCCATCGTGCCAGATGGTGACAAAAGCCTTTTCTATATCGAGAAAAACAACGCCAGTACTCTTGCGATTTATTTTGTTATCTTCGATATAATTTGCAACTCGCTTTATTTGGTGTACGGTAGAGTGTTCCTTGCAGAATCCAAACTTTTGGTGGTTAATAATATTATTCTGATATGCAAAATCTACTAATCTTTTATGAATAATTTTTTCAAAGACCTTGTCCAGTAAACTTAAGATGCTTATCGGCCTATAGCTGGTGGGTAGTTTGGGATCTGTTCCCTTTTTATGAATCGGTATTATTTTCGATTTTTGAAAGTACGGGGAAAGAAGCCAATATCATAAAAGAAATCTGTCATATTTTTTAGGATAATACTATTTATGCCATCTAAGCCCGGGGCTTTATTATTTTTTAATAGCATAACAAATGACTTAACCTCAATGGCATCTGTACGTTCAGCATTATTACTACCAATAGGAGAATTATTATCGAGACAATTAATAAAATCTGATACACATGTATCCAAAGGCGATGAGAGCTACCAAATGCATCGACAATTGCATTAGCTTTTTCTGTGCCGGTTTTTAAAACTTCATTATTACAAGTAAGATCTGAACAAAACGAGTTCTTTCCCTTTAAAGCTTTTGTTAGTTTCCAGAAGGATCCCGGGGGTAGTTTTCTGTCCTTGTTAAAACATGTTCAAAGTGTCATTGTTATGGCAGAACGAATCGTTCAACTTTTTGTGTTAGTTAACCAAAACGTACTATCCTTGCAAATAAAATTCCAACCAAAAGTGAACTTTCGTAAGAACTCCGTAGCAGCCTTTATAAATGAATAAAAAATAAACAAGTAAATATGCTGTTATGGAATAACAAAAATCTCTAAACAATATCTCCTTTGTTGCGCGAGAGTAAAAAAATAACATATGAAAAGGTTTCACTTTTTGAACCCATTAATGTCAAAGCCATTGACCATGTCTACATTCATATATAGTAAAATACATATTTATTTGTGTTACATACATACTCTTCTACACAAAAACACACAATGAAAAACACTTTAACAAGATAGAAACTTCCATTCAAATGTTTTAAGCAGGTTCTTCCCAACTTTTTCAATGAAAGTGGGCGGCAGGCATAATGTTACCACCGTGAATCAGTATGGAAATTACACTTTTATTCATACATTAATTTATTCCAACAGCCAACCAAACACAACCATACAAACATACACAAATGTTTGTTTGTTTGTTTGTCACATTCATATAAAATGATTAATAAATAATAAAGTCATATCAAATGCAAGTGATTTTCAACAAGCTGGTCAAGTTTCAGGTGTGAATTGTACTCGTATTAACAGGTGTGAGATCAAAAATAATATACAAACATATGTACTTCATACTAAATGTAATAGGTTTGTGAGTCTCCTGGCGCTTAAATAGATATTTAATTAATTTTGTATTTTTGAAAACTGTAAGAATATTTCGGAGAAGTATTTTTCACAAAATTTAACAAACGAAGATATCAGGATACCGAATCATCTCCCAAATAAAATTTGTTTAAACGTCTTTGCGTTGGAAATAATTACAAAGGTCAGTTCCGTACTCCGCTTACAAAAAGTTTAAGTCCTAGATAACCTCTATTTAATTTTATATATACATATGTAGGTATTATGTACATAATATGTTCAATTTTAGGGTGGTTCTCAAAAAAAAATATTTTGGTTCTTTTCTCGAAAACAATTTTCAAAGTTTTGTTTAGGTATTAAAATAGATCTGGGCCAAATTGCGGCATACGATATCCAACGAAATTGCGATACAACTTAAATGGAACTTTTACTTCGATATCGAATGCCGTAATTTGCCCCTATTAAACTATTAGCTCTTAATAATAATGATTAGATGATGCGCTCCCAATTCTCGATTATGAATAACAATCATGTTTATTCCTTCTGATATTTGTAACTAACGAATAATACGTCGTGATGTAAATTTCTTGGTACGTTTTTGTAAAAATAACTCAACAATTTTTTAATTTTCAATAGCAGAAAAATACTTTTTGATTTTACATTGAAGATATATGAAAAATAATTTTTAAATCTTCCATTTTGCTACCAAAATGCAGACGAAACAATGCGATTGACTTCACGAATTCGTAATCAAAATCATGATTGAATGAATAATCACAATTTTATTTTACATCCTTTCTGATTTTTTTTTCACTTTTCTCCGGCAAATTAATTAATCAAGTTAAGTAGCCAACTCATTTGTGCGATTTCACGCCATTATATAATTTTTTCTGGGAGTAAGATTTTATATCTACGCCGGTAAACTTGAAGGCTAACAGGCGAAGTATTGTTACTGAATTATTTACAGCGTAGCGTAAAAAAAAATTCAGATTACACCATCTACGCGCCAGCTGCGGTGTCTTTGGCGTTCAATTGTTTCTGTTCTAGTTTATCGGCATGAGCACGTTACTTTGTATAAAGAAAAATTCCAAAAACATATACATATATCGTTACCTTAATATAAAAAGGCCCTAAATATTTTTTTCAAAACTGCGTTTTTGGCATATTTCAAGAATCTCTTATCGAAAGAAGCTAAGCACTCGATTTTGAAAAAAAAAAATACTCAAGGCCTTTCTATATTATATATATCTTATAGATCACAAAGAATTTATACAAAAAATATTTTGAAAATATTAAAAACTAATTTTTTAAATATCCAAATGGAAATAATGAGTACAATGACAATTTCATTTTGCTTTAAATCGATTTTAAGTCAAATTTATACTTCATATGGTCTGTATAATTTTAAATAATTATAAGTTTTACCTGGCTCTGTTTGCACACTAGTATACAGATTTTTAATAGACATTTTTGTTATTTCATTTAAAATATATTTTATTCAAAATATGTATTAATAATGATGCATTTTCCTCGGATTAATTTCAATATTTGAAGTTCGATTTTATCCGCTTTTATTTTAAGTAACGCTCTAAAAACATCTTGTTCGTTCTTCTAACCGTCATCAACTGATTGAACATGGCAAGCGGTGTGGATACAACAAACGCAACAATAAATATTAACAAATACAACAGAGTATCTACTTTGGACAACACAGATTGCGTTATATTTGTTGTTGTTGTAACGGTTTCTGCCCACTTTCCCGCCTGCGTTTTTTGTGTCTATTTTAACGTACATATTTAATAAAGCTGCATATTAACATACTAGTTAGAAGTTATAACAAAAGAGCACTTTATAATAAATTATACTGTACCAAATTGAAACAAAAACGATGTAAAGATTGTTTAGAAAAAATTTTATTTCACCTTTTTTCGTTTTCTACTTGTATCTAAATATAATGAACTTTTCACATCGACATCATCATAGTTGCTGGTGTAAATGATGTCTAGTTATGAGAAACCGTTTGATTTTTACTAAGCGTCGAAACGAAAGAAAATTAAATATCGACAATTTGATTATTATATTGAAATTCCTTTGAACTTTGTTAATTCAATAATGAATATTTATGTTGAAGCTTTTGGTACGAAAAAGTAATAATTCCATTTATATTATATTTATGTATGCACATTAGGGTGGCCCTCTATTGTATGAAGGAGTAAAAACTATTCAAATTTTAGGTCTCAATTTCTAGAAATATGCGAATACCGATTGAAAATTGAATTTCGAACCTTAAGAAATTACCAGAAACTATGATGAAGATTTCAAGTTTTTAGATCGGTGGGAAATGAAGTAAAATTAGGGAAGCATCCGATACCGATGTATCGGCGATACTACAGGTTTGCCGATATACCGGTATCGGCGATATTTTTATTTTCGACACAACGATACTTAAAAAAATGTTTAAAGTTTTTTATGATTAAATATTAATAGTAGTTTAGTTCTTGAGACTGCTTCATTCGCTGCATAACAACAACTAAGAGAAAAAAAATTCTAATGGAAAAAAACAGAGCATCAAATCAAAACAGAATAATGAAATAATTTCCTTTCCAATATTTGTTTTTTAATATTGTTGACCTTTCTTTGTTTTTATTTTGTAATTTTCTCTTTATTGGGCTTTTAAGGTCATGATATGTAAAAATAAAAATAAAAGATTATATATTTTTAAATTTCATCCTAAGTTTCGTTGGAATTTCCCAACTTCCTCAGGGATGTTTTTTATTCAATATTTAATATTCATTTTAATTTATAATTAAATTTACTTTGTTTTCACACTATAAAATAAATTACAAAAAAACAAAGTGAAATTAAAAATTATTTTAAACCCGAATTTTCTTACAATTATTATCACAGAAAACTTTCCGTTTTAACAGATACAAAAAAAAAAACAATTTGATCTTATGCTATTGATTTAACTTTGAGGCCATTTGCTAGCAATGTGAGGAAAATAGTCCTCTCCCCATCTTAAGCCCTGGTTCTGCCAAAAAGGAAGTCGAAAATCTCCTAAAATAACGCAATGACATCTCAAAATTACGCAGAAATACTTAAGTTTAAAAATTACTCGTAGTTGTGTCGCATCCGCAACTATTTTGTACTGCAGGTCTCGTTCAGAAAAATTTTTTTTCTTATCTTCTTTAAAGTTGCATTTTCGTTTAAAGTGTGAAATTTTAAAGATGTATATATTTGTATTTGTATGAATGAGTAAAATAAACGAATTTCAAGAGTAATTGTGTATGTGTGCTCCTTTTAAATCCTCTCTCCATTCTCGCGACAAAAGTTGAATAATGTAAACGGGCGCAGACCCGAGAAAACGCCTTTCTTCGCAAAATTGGAGAATATTTTATTTTCAAAACAAAAATCTTATTAATATCAACTTTAAATATTAATAATCGTTTACCCTGTAATTTTATATCATATGTAATGATACAATTACTCTCAGTTTTAACATGAAATATTTCGATTTATACTATTTTTATTCCACGTCCAAAATACATAGATGGCTGCCATACGTTTTGTCTGCTTGTGATATCGTAAATCCGAATGGGTTAAACCGATTATGATTTACGTTTGCTTTTTTTGTTTGAAAAATTTAAATCAAGAGCATTTCAAGGCGTTACCACGACAGATTTGACGAATATTTTATTTTATAACTTTATTGCTGGTGGGTAAATTTTCTGAGTTGAGGAAAATTAAAAAAGATAAAAACACATTCACGGTTATCGTGAGTAAAACAAATTCTTCGATCTTTGAACCAACTCTAAGCTTGTATATTAGGTTTCAGACCGAAGATTAAAAGAGATACTACATATTTATTAATAATTAACAATTTATACTGAATTCTTTTTTAAGGGCGATGCGAAAGTGCTCTGCAATATCAGAACAACTCAATAAAATAGGTCTGGCTAAATTTCGGATTTCGGATATCAATCCTGTTTTAAATTGCTTCATTCACCTTTTTATTTTATTTTTATTTACATTCAATCGCTCATACAACCGTAATAAGTGTTCGAATCTCTACTTCGTTTTCAACATTTTTGTACCAGATTAAAGAAACAATAATCTATGATGAAACTTTCGAAAGAAATTCGACAACCGTAAAAAACTTCAAATACATGTGTATATTCCGCAGATGAATATGATACACTAATATTTAATGCCTGTTTTTATAAAATTAATATAAAATGTGGTTTGAGAATTTATTTGGAAAACAAAAGCAAATTGTTGTTCTTAATATAAATTATCACACAACATTTTGTTTTTATTTTTTAAAATCAGACACTTAACTCGATTTAGTTTAATTATTTTTCGTAAAATTGCAGGTTTTCATGAATAACAGTATAAGTCCATTTTTCAGATTCTGCATTAATCACGATAAATTGCTTTATTTTGAACGCTCTTTAAAAGGGGCTATAAATTTTTGGAATATCATGGAATGTTGCTGATTTTTTAAATAAAAATAACGTAACTTTCATATTTATCCAAAAAGTTTTCAGCGCTACCAAAAAAACATTTCCTTTCCTACGAATTATTTTAAGCACACTAGCCCAAAGGTTGCTGTCTATGAACATTTTTCAAAATTGTTTTAATATCTTTTCGATTTTTAATAATCGCATATGTTGACATAAGTAGTTTACACACACTTTTTTGGTATTTTCTGTTGGACCGATCTGAGGTCTCATTCGAATAGAAATTTTACTGATTTATTAATTCAGGACGCCGTTAAATTAGAGGAATTAACTACAAAAAAATCAGGAGTTATTTTGATATGTGATTGAAATCGATCGAATTCGCAACATATAAACGTCAAATAGGTGAAATTGAATTTAAGTTTAAATAAAATATTTTAAGCAGCAAAAGAATAGAAAAGCATCAAGAAGTCATCTGTTAGTAGAATTTGTAATGAATGCAAGAAAACTATTTAAAGTTACAAAGTTTAGATCAACATTTCTCTAAGATTTTTTCTTGACTTCAAGGTAAAAGTATTATCCAATTTTTGTATTATTATTTTTTAAATGTTTTTAAATCTCTGCATACATAATATATGTTTGATTAAAAAAACCGCTGATGGTTTCCTATATAATTCTGAAAACTTAATGCTGACTCTATGACGCTTCCATGAAAAAGTTCAAACAAGCTTATTAGTCACAAGGCAATACAAAAAAGGAACTTTTTGCATGGTAGAATTTTTCGTGTAATAATTTCCGCTCTCACTGAGATTTCGATTTAAGTTTAAAAATATTAAATATGTAATTGTTGGTAATTTCAAACTGCTTCTTTTTATTAATAACAATAAAAAAAGTTTGATAATTCCTTAACTTCTGCTTAACTTTCTAAACTTTATCTTATTTATGTATTATAAATTCGTCATGAGCACAAAATGTATTCATTTTCATAATGTTTTAATAAAAATACTTTAATTTACCTTGAAATTTCTAAAATAATAAAATACTATTCCCAAATCATAATCAATTCGTAGTTACACTTTTTAAGGTTTGACTTTTCCAAAAACTTTTTTTTAAGATTAAAATTTAAAAAAACAATATAAAATGCAAATAAATCTAAAAATATTGCACATTTAGTATTAAATTTAGAAAAATATTGATACAATAAGGAACAGCAAAAAAAATTCAAATAAAATTTATTTGTAAAGGAATTGTTTAAGTAAAAAAAACCTTAACACCAAGTTGAAACTAATATATCTATATTTTTTTACTTTTTCACTGATTTTTAAATTGTTTCTATTAAAATTAAAATGTTTTGAAAACAACGAACGGTAACTGTTAAGCGAATGTGATTTTTCCCAAAAGGACAATGCTTTTTATACCATTTTTCCCGCAACATTGTGGTAAAAAAATGTGCAAGATGAAAGGTTTTCAAAAGGAAATCAAATGGCATGCAGCGCATGCGCTCTGCTTTAAAGGTAAAAAGAATATAAAGAATATAAAGTTTTATGTATCTAACAGGTGGTAAGAATGCAGAACAATTGTCAATTTTTTTATACGCACACAAACTTTGTTTGCTTGTGCTAACAGATAAGCTTTTGGCTTGCATGTACGAATGTATGTTATTTAACATTTTAAGCAATTCTGTTATACTGAAGCTTTTGTAGATGACAACAATTAATTAGGGTCACCAAACATAATATCGCGCACAGTGTGTTTCTGTCTAAATAAGATATTAAGATAAAATTTTTAAAAATTATAATCATTAATATTGTTTTATGTTTGCAAAAGCCCTTTAAGGTGTTCTTTAAACACGTTGCAATCGGAAATTTCCCTTATTGTAACTGTTGGACGGTACTAACATCCCACATCATAATATTTTGAACAAGAGTCCATAAATAGTATCCACACTCGTATCCGGAAAAATACTAACTTATTTGTTATGAATAAAATTCAAATATTTTAAACAAATAAATTAGAATCATCTACAAAATTATCAAAAATGCAATTTCTTCTATTAGATGCAAACAAAAGTTAATTTTTATTGCAAAAGTTCAGAGTATAATGGTAAGGTACCTACTAGAGATGGGCATCGCTCAAGTGATTAGATTAAATCACGCGTGATCACCCATGATTGTGCTTAGTTTTTTGTTTCTATCACATAACGTGAGTATAAAAAAATTTACCATGAGAAAGCGTGAGTAGATTTTGGGCGTGATTGTTTCGTGATGTTTTTTGAATTTATTGTTATTTTTCCATATAATTTTTTAACTCTTATTAATTATGTTGTAGTATTTTTCGTAAGTATTTCGTGAACGTGAGTCAAAAATATAAGATCGTGGGTGAGTGAATAGTCACTCACGTTCCCATTTCTAATATGTACACAAGCTTAGATATTTAGTTTTTTGTTGTTTATTTTTAGTAAAATACTGGATTTAAAAAAAAGACAAGAATTTTTAAGCCACATTTTTATATTTTAAGATCATATTAAAAATTTTTAGATCATTTATACGCTTAAGACATATTTTTAGCATATTTTTGGTTGCCCTGGTAATTAATTAGCTGTTCCTTATTCCTTTCTTAATAATAATAACTTTCAATTGAAAGAATCGAATCATAAAAACATTTAAAAGGCAGAAAACAAAGAAAAATAAATGTATTTCTCCCTGAAGTTTGATAACATTCGCACTAGAATTTTATTTGAATATATTAGCACAGTACGGCAAAAAATTTAATTAACGATTGAAAGTTATAATAACAAAGCGTGTTACATATATCACTTACCTCATTTTGAAGATTATATTGCAACTAAAAATTCGAGCTGTAACAGAAAAAAATTGTTTTAATATAAACTGTAATTTCAAAATTAAAAAAAAATCTTAAATGATAATAATAAGTTATTATTAAAAATTATTTCATTTTTTAATGCATGGGGATCATTTTTTTATGTTGTGAACAATAATGTATGAATTTGTATGAATTTTTAAGTTTTTTGACTCAAATCGAACTATTTGTCAAAAAAAAGTTTAATCGTTTTCTAAATTCAATTATCGCTTGATCTTTCGAATAACGGATGGTCTGGTTTTTGTGCGACGGGTTTTCATTTGTAAGTGAAAGATATAAGCACATAAATCAAGCAAGGTCCTGCTTCGAAAAACCTGAAATATTTTTACTGTGTAATAGCTAACTTCCTCTATCCTCTTTATTATCTATAAAATAGTATTTATAAAAATATCTATAAATATATGAAAATGTTTTCTGCGATCATTGACTTTACCGAACTTCAAAATACTCCCGCGCCATTGCAATAATTATTGAAATTTCATTAAAATATTCTTCACAGCTTTACAAATGGAATTAAATTATTTATTTTCTCATTTCATATAAATTTCATCAAAATCTTCACATGTGGCACCGTTTGGTTGGTGTTCGTTGACTATAGTGTCTAGCAATATGTCTGCTAACGACAAGAAAAAAAATATTAACAAAATTTTAAATAACCAAAAGCAAATAAATAAATAAAAATAATATTTGAATTAAAAAAAAATAAATAAAAAAAATTTGTTGCTAGAGGCCAATAAAAGTGTTTTTATTATTTTCTTTGCAGCATTTTATGAGCAAACGAATACAAATTTCCGAAAAAGTTGGCAAAATATAAAAGAAAATAAGAGCGGGAGCGAAAACAGTTCAGTTGTTTTCTTTTATGTCAAAATTTCGAAATTTTCAAAAAAAATATTATCTCAATGAAAAAAATAAAATTTCTTTCTTAATTTTTTAAACCCAGCAAAACTTTGCACTAACTTGGCATTTTGAACAATAAGAAAAGAAAATATTGGGTCTTCTAACGGAAGGCCCTACATTCCACTTAGGAGCTACGGATTAGGAGCTAATAATAATAATAATAACGGCTGGCGAATTTCACCTACGATATTTTATATACGAGCATATCAAAGAAAATAGTTGCGTGCTGTCTTTAATCTGGTGCAAACTATAATAATCCCCATTATGAATGTTATATGGCGTAAAACGTGATTATGAAATAACTGCTACACAGGTTTAATGCGAATGAATACAGATTTTTTTCTGAGTTTGAAAAAGGCTTTAAAAAATTTGATTCCATACTTTTTTATTAATATTCTCGGAAGAAATTTAAATTGTCCAAAAATAAAGTGATTAACTTCGCCACTTAGAATCTAAAAACACTGCTGGGTTATACATCTAGAGCACAGAAACGCAATCTTCAGCTAAACATTTTCGAAAATATTTTCATTTCTACATCAGTTTTCTTTAGATTTTCCTACGGTTCGGTCTAAGAAATAAAATGAAAATTGTCTGTTCGTTGAAACTACACATTCTGAGTGCCTGAAATTGCATTTTAAAAATAGCCCACCACCACAAATTGTAGTAAAGCAAAAATAAAATCATAAATGATGAACATAATGAAAATGCGATTAAAAATTATATATTTTTAATTTAAAATTTTCAAGAGAAATGTATAATTCAATCATGAAAAGATCATAACAAGATCCTAAAGGCTTTCTAAGAACGTAATTAAATTTACACAAAGTCAAAGTGAATTATTTATTAATCAAATTATTCAAATTATACAATATATTAACATACATATAATTTACGTATATGTGTATAGTTTAATTTTATGTATATAGTGCGTCTTTTATATAATATTTTTTTTTTGTTTTTACTTTTGTGTCTTAAACGAAAAATAGTGAAAATAATTTATTTGTTTCGTAGGAACACAAAACAGCATAAAACAAACAAATGTAAACTACATAAGTTTGCAAAATTTACTTTTTGGTTAATTTTTATTTCAAAATTAATGTGAACAGGGTGCATGTACGAAGAATGCCGACAGTGGCAATATAATGTGTGTAAAATAATGTAACCACACAGTAAATACAATATAGAATGGACAGATGAAAATTTCACTCAATTAAGAAGATCAAGTGGTTTTAAAAATGTGTATGTATTTATGGCTGTGTGTGCAAAAGAGTTTTAAGCGAAATAAAAAACGAGATATGAACGGCTTAGAACATCAAAACGAAGATATTTTTAACTAATCACTGAACTCTAAAATGTATTTTCGTGTTAGTTTAGATATAAGAAGAAATATTAGCTAAACTGTTGCAACTACTCGTTAAATATACTTTTTGAATAATTTAAATTTTTTTACTCTTTGCTGGAACCGCGTTTTTCGCTCTAGAAATTTTAAAATTATATTTTCAATTTAAAGAAAGTAACTTTATGCAATGTATCTTAACAGATTTTTAATAAATTGTATATTGTTTTGATGTTGGTTTGTTGGCTGGAAATTGTTTTGGCTTTTAGCGGACGTAAGAACAATCGCTCAAGTAAAAATAGTCCAAAATCAAAAATAGAGAATAACCCAAGTATTTTGTTTAATTATAAAAAAGGCAAAAAATTGGTTGCAATCGTCTATGGAGCCTTTTTTATTTATTTATTTATTATATATCCAATTCCTGTACAAGAAGATTTAATCTTATATTTAATATACAAGAAAGCAGTGATTATAAGTTAAATTGAACTATAAATTATTAACATTGTAACAGTGATGATTTACTATGGTGCAAAATAATCAAATAAGAAATTCTTAAAACTACTTGCGTTGCTATTAAGTTGTTGAGCTTGAGGAATACAATTCCAAAGGCGTGACGCATGTATAAAGAAATGCCATTCAGATACAAGAAGGCGGTGCATGGGAATTATGATCTTTTTCCCTCTAAGTGATCTGGCAAACCTAATTTTATCACTAAATACGAAAAATAAATTTAATTTTTTCTTTAAAAAATCAGTATCTCAGAGTAAAGATTTTCCGCCTTGACGGCCTTTGGGCGGACTTAAGAATGTT